>JAPDEN010000024.1:0-334965 GCA_027569145.1 Aspergillus funiculosus
TAGTTTTTTTGTTTCTTCGTGGTCCTCTACTCCATCAGTCGTGCTTCGCTCCTTCTCGTTTGCTGTGCTAGTCTGTGCGTTGGTTCGTTGCCTCCTCCTTATCTTCCACTCTTTTTTTTTTTTTTTCTCTGCGCCCCCCCCCCCCCCCCCTCCACTCCCCCGACCCCCGCCCCCCCCCCCCCCCCCCCCCCCCCTTTCCCAACCCCCGCTGTGCCTCCTTCTCCCTCTCCCATATATAGGAGGTAGAGAAAGTATCCAGCTAACTAATCTATCCCTCTACAAAGCCTAATGCCCATCAATTCAACTGCGCCCAGCGCGCACACGCAAACTTCCTCGAGAATGCCCCGCAAACAATGCTCTTCACCCTCATCGCGGGTCTGAAGTACCCGCAGCTCGCGACGGCGCTGGGTGCCGCCTGGGTCTTGTTTCGCTGCTTCTTTCTGTATGGGTATGTGTTTGTGAACAAGCCGCAGGGCAAGGGTCGGTATATGGGGGCGTTTTTCTGGTTGGCGCAGGGAGCGCTCTGGGGACTGAGTGTTTTTGGGGTGGGTAAGGAGTTGTTGTAGGTGGTTTGGCTATTTCTTTTTTTTTAATTATTTTTGGAGTTAGGTGGGATGTATACCTGTATTATAATAGAGCGACTAGATTGGAATAGAATTTATTGTCGATGAATGTCTTCTTCTTCTTCTTCTGCTACGACTGAACTCGAGCGAAATCCATCGGGCCGGAGCAAAAATCCACCGTTGGCTCGACTTTTGGTGGGGTCGATGACCTTTATTGAATGCTTTTTTCCAACTATACCTTCATACCTCATAAAAAAGAAAAGAGCCAAACATGTCTTCAAAATCTCACCTCTCCTACGCTACCCGCGCCAGCAACCACCCCAATGCCCTGGCCAAGAAACTCTTCGAAATCGCCGAAGCCAAAAAGACCAACGTCACCGTCTCAGCAGACGTAACCACGACAAAGGAGCTCCTCGACCTCGCAGACCGTACTTCCTCCCACCTCCCCTCCTTAAGAAAAAAAAAAAATCCCCCAAAAAAATCCGAATAAATAAAGAACCTCCATACTAACGTTCCCCAGAGCTCGGCCCCCACATTGCCGTCATAAAAACCCACATCGACATCCTCTCCGACTTCACTCCAGAAACAATAACCGGCCTGCAAACCCTCGCCCAAAAACACAACTTCCTAATCTTCGAAGACCGCAAGTTCATCGACATCGGCAACACAGTCCAAAAGCAGTACCACGGCGGCACACTCCGCATCTCCGAATGGGCACACATCATCAACTGCAGTATCCTGCCGGGGGAGGGCATCGTTGAGGCCCTGGCGCAGACAGCCTCGGCGACGGATTTCCCTTATGGCTCTGACCGTGGATTGTTGATTTTGGCTGAGATGACTTCCAAGGGGTCGTTGGCGACGGGTGTCTATACGGCGCGTTCGGTGGAGTATGCGCGCAAGTATAAGGGGTTTGTGATGGGGTTTGTGTCGACTAGGTCGTTGGGTGAGGTTGTTGTTGAGGAGGAGAGTGAGAAGGGTGAGGGTAAGGAGGAGGAGGAGGAGGACTTTGTGGTCTTTACCACGGGGGTGAATTTGTCGTCCAAGGGGGATAAATTGGGACAGCAGTATCAGACGCCTGAGTCGGCGATTGGGCGCGGTGCGGACTTCATAATTGCTGGTCGGGGTATCTATGCTGCGCCTGACCCTGTGGAGGCAGTAAAGAGGTATCAGCAGGCTGGTTGGGAGGCGTATCTAGCCAGAGTCGGGGGGAAATAAGGGAAGTCTAGTTACTTAGCCATCACTACCATAAGGTGAGGCCACACTGTTGTGGATGTCCCAAGACAGTGAATTGGAGAAGGAAAAAAATTTAACTGGGGGGTTGACTTGCTGAAGATGATACAGGGTATATTATGTATGAAATAAAACAAATAATGATCTGACTTCAATCACTATGTGGGAGACTTGATTGCTTTCATTGAATGTCAAGGGTTACAATCTTGCAATTGATACAGGTAGACAAAGCCACTCCAACTCCCACATGTCCAGACCACATCTATCTCCATGAATCATAACTATCAAGGGAATATCTGGCCATTATCAGCCCGTGCTTGACATAGGTATGTCTAATCTATACTCACCGATTTGAAGTATGTATCCGAAATGGACGACGCACAATCGTCCTATAACCCAGGCCCGTCCCAGCCACCCAACCAGGGCCTGCCAGTATATGACATACTGGAGCTAACTTACAATAATGACCATTAGCTAAAGTCTCAGGAGATAGGCTTCATCTGACTTACGATTTGACAATTAGGGGAGGTGGTTCAGCATCCCAGGCCCATCCCATCCACCCACCGGGGCCTGTATGCATACGGTGTATACAGCAAATAATCTGTATCAGGTTAATTTAATTCCGTAAATGAATTCTTGTAGACTTACCACTTGATAGTGACACAGCAAAGAGGTAGTTCAATAACCCAGGCCCGTCCCAACCGCCCAACCGAGGCCCGTCTAAAGGTATCCAGATGGGATGTTTTATGTTAGCAAACAATACATATGTGGATATGTTCACCCAGTTACTGCTGAATGCAGTGTCCATTTCACCAGACGAACCACCTCCCCGCTGTCCGATGACCCAGGCCCGTCCCAACCACCCAACCGGGGCCTGTATAACGAGTATACTATGGTTGATTCTCATGAATTCTGAAGTTAGCAAAGGCCCGGAATGATTTGCTTGTTCACTTACCACTTGAAAGTGAGTGTATCACACAGCAAAGAGGTGGTTCGATAACCCAGGCCCGTCCCTACCACCCAACCAAGGCCTATAGGTTTCTCAAATATGGTGTTCATAACACCTGACGAACCCACCCCCCGCCGTCCGATAACCCAGGCCCGTCCCAACCTCCCAACCGGGGCCTGCGTACAAAGTACACTGATCTATAACTTCTTGTCAGTCAAGGCCCTGAAATAAGGTGGAATACTTACCACTCAGGTGATCGATTGGTCAGTGCTGTGACAGGTTAGTTTGTCCCAGGCCCGTCCCAGCCTCCCAACCAGGGCCCTATCTACGGAGTATACTGATCTGTATAACTCCTTGTCAGTCAAGATCTTGAAGTAAGGCGGTATACTTACCACCCGGAGGTGATCAGTTGGTTAGTGCTGTAAGGTTAGTTGGTTTGATGACCCAGGCCCGTCCCAACCTCCCAACCAGGGCCTGTGTACAGAGTACACTGATCTGTTGACTTCTTGTTAGCTATGATCATGTAGTTAGATGAAATACTTATCTCTCAGGTGATTGATTGGTTAGTTTATCCCAGGCCCGTCCCAACCACCCAGCCAGGGCCCTGTCTACGGAGTACACTGATCTGTAACTCTTGTCAGTCAAGACCTCGAAGTAAGGTGGTATACTTACCACCCGGAGGTGATCAGTTGGTTAGTGCTGTAGGGTTAGTTGGTTTGATGACCCAGGCCCGTCCCAACCTCCCAGCCAGGGCCTAATATGAACTATACCCAAGTCGATATACTCCAGTCAACCTGTCCAAATGTTAGTCAATGTCCACAAAGATGGGAAGGGAGATACCGCCATAATGTCGAGATACATTTCACCCAAACCATCCAGCACCGATGTCCGATAGCCCAGGCCCGTCCCAACCACCCAGCCAAGAGCCTGTCTATGCGAACATACGATCAGTTTGGTGTGCTCTGTTTTGTTTTTTGATGCCCTCCTTCCCAACCGGTCTCTTTTCTTGTTTTTGCAGACCACTTCTTTTTTTTTAATTTGTTCTTTTTTTTTCTGTATTGCCCGCCACCCTGCCCGATATTTTTTTTCTGCCCGCCACCCTTCCCGATGATGTTTCTTTTTGTGGATGGATGATTGGTTGCAAGGGGAACTATCTACTGTCAGGGGACTTGTGTAAGTAAGATAAGTGAGTATTCAATGGTAAGATGGCAAGATAGATGAGAAAGACAGGAAGAAGGAAGAGACAAGAAGAAGAAGGACAGAGAAGGAAACAAAGAAGAGAGAAGATGGAGAAGGTAGGATGAGGAAGAAGAGGAGAAGAGAAGAAGATGAGAGGAAGAAGAGGAGAAGAGAAGAGAAGGGGAGGAGGAAGAGGGGAAGAAGGAGAGTAGAGAAGAGGAGGAACACAAGGTCAAGTCAGAGTGGGTCTGGTGAAGGAGGACAGTGAATGCAATGCACTTGAGTGAATGAAGGAATTGAAGTAGTAAAGAGTGAATGAATGAGAGAAGTAACAAAGAAACAAGCTGTAGGACCTCAGGTGTCCAGTGGATACCTGAGGTATGAGTTGGTGAAGGAGCAGGGAGTTGTAGGAAGAAGAGTCAACCAGGAGCTCGAGGGACAGGAGACGGGGTCTTATACTCTGAAACCAAGCAAACGAACACCTACGCAACTCCGCATCATCAAGGATTTGAAAGTTGAAGTTAGTCAATCGTCCCAATGGACTCCGTCATTATCGCCGCAAAAAAGCATCATTATCACAGCATTGAAGCATATTACAACGGAGCCGAATTCACAGGACCCGAAAACGCGCCTAAAACAACATGGTATTTGGGATATCAAACCCGCTAGTAATCGATATTGTCACCCTCCTGTCAGAGATACGACGTTGGATATACATAGCTCCATAGCTCCATAGTTTCGTAGCTCCGTAGGTTCATGGATCAGATACTCAGAGTTGTGGTTCCGAGAGACGAAATTCTGCGTAGAGTGCACAGCTTCAGCCTAAGCTTGTATAACCTAGTATCTACAATGTCAGCACTTTATCCTGCATGTTCTATCGGGAGACTACCGCAATTCAGCACGAACTGCACACGAGCTACAGCGCAGGATTTACCAATAAATACGCGATCAGGCTGAAATCTGCGTCTCAATATCGGAAAATTTCTTGGTTACTACTTCGAAATCGGGTCCCTTGAAGTTTCCAAGACATCTTTTATTTCATCGATGGGTGGTGAGTGCGTATTGTAGAGCATTTCCCCTGTGTATGTACTTGGGGTATCAATGGATCCATGGAATCATGGACCATGGAAGCGCATCCAGTAGTAGATGTCAGGGCCTCTCACACGGCGTATAGAAGAATTAAGGTTGAGAAGCGAGGCAATGATGCAAATCGCACATAGCTTAATCGCCACAGGCACGTTCCAACTGGTCAGCACTCGAATTAAGTGAGAACCGACAACGTGCGTTCTGGGGTAGATAATCTCCATCAAAGTCAATCCCGCTGTATAGATATCTCCGCTGTTCAAGGCATATCTCAGCTTTAGTATTCTACTGCGTAAAGAGGCGAGTAGCGCACCTTTCAATTGCCCATCTACAGGCAGTTTCTATTGATCAATGATACTACTACTGTAATAACTGGTATTTATTCGTTACTTGCATCGTTGTTATCATGATACTGGTTTTCGTATTGACTTTATGAAGAAGTTAAATTCATTACCTTACTACCTAGAAATGAAACAAGAGTCATGTCTAGCCTGGTGGCAATTTCCCTCTAGCTGTATCAGACGAGATCTCTGGATAGAGAAGACTTCAGAATTAGTAGGTACCTAGGTGCTATACCAGATACGTTGGCCCTGTAATATAAACAGTCTCGTTCCCCGACCTAGCTGATGCGACACAACACATCAGAGCGCGATGAGTTAAATTCGTATTCCTCTGCATTACTATCCCGTGGTGATAGTTCTTCGAAGGTTGTATTATGTCCCGCCACTATCGGCACTCCTTCAATTGAAGATTTTCCCGGTCAATCTACCTTATGTGCAGGACAGGTATCCATCTTGGCTACCCAGGTAGATATATGCTAGTTGATACGGACTGAGGGCAGGTCGACTTAAGTGCACTCTGAATTCAAGTATTACCTGTAAAATGCAGCTCAGATCTCTGTGGTTATTCGTTTTACATACAAGAGCCGCAAGCTCTCTGTGTGTGGAAAAAGGTTGGAACAGGTACAACCCTGTGAGTGGCCAAAATTAGAACCAACCACAAGCTCTCCCATGCTTCCTTTTCATTTTTAGTGATTTATGCGAAAATAGACATTTCACAAGGACAATGCCGAAGGAGGATGATAGCTTGTACTAGGCTATAAGTTGAGGACAACCTCAACCTCCTTGTAGTGAGTTGCGTGTAGCATATACATATGTAGAGATGGTACACGCTGTATTATCATATATCCAGCATCCATGTTTAATAACATAAGCAGATAATCTAGGGTCCCCGTACAGCTATTCATAGTTCAACACGTCAATGCCGTCTCTATCTTATAATAGATACAACCGAGTGTGCTATCATAACCATGACAAAGCCGTGGCAAACTCACGCGGATAATCATTCTGCCTGACGACGGCGACGTAATTATCTCAGCACACAGCATTCCATTGACTCAATTGACGCTCTATTTTAGGCTTCTGGTACGTCAAGGAATGAGTAGACGATGAGGAATGCTCGGCAATCGCCACTTACCTCAAGTCAACAAACTTGCTATTAGTTAATGCTGACATGGGGGCTGGAAGGTAATTGTAAACAGTGAGGTATGATCCAGATATTCGTACTCGGTAGCTCCTACGTAGGTATTAGTAGAGTACCTAGTATTTCTCCAGTACTAGGTATCCGACGCCAGTGTTGCGGAACCTGATAAAGCAAAGCAAAGCAAAGCAAAACAAGCAAGACAAGCAAGACCCTCCCTTCCGCCGTTAGTATGCAGATCATAGAGCGTTTCTTACCGCCTGCAAAGTCCCACAACTCCAAGGGACATGGAAGTGGCGGTCAGCAGGCTTGGCCAATGGAACAGCGCACAGCCGACCAGTGCTGGTGCAAGCAGAACAGGAGCGCAGGGATTGGCTGGGATTGGGGACGGGTGGGGGCGAGGGTGGTGGGGCGATCAGCAGTTGAGTGAATGTGACCCATCCATGGATTGGCATAGAAGTTAAAGAGAGTGGCATTGTTATGTTATTACTATCATCATATTATTATCATCATAATTACTACTTGATACATAGATACCAACGTCGTATGTATACCGGTGGTGGTGGTAGTATTCTTCCTGAGAGATGGTTTCAGAAACCCTGAGGTCAGCCCTTGATTGGTGCCTGACACTTGTCAGATCGTAGAGGTAGTACTAGGGATGCAGGGACAGGGTCGTTCCATGACACTCGAGTCACTCGACCAAGGCAGCGCTGCAAGGGGATCCAAATCATTTGACAGGAATAATAGAGTGATGACTGTGGGATGTTTTTTTTTCCCCCTTCTCCTCCTCGTTGACAAATCTCAGGCGAGTGCGGGGCATTTCTTCTTCCTCAACAGAATCGGAGATAAATCCGTAATGACGCTAAATTATATTGATCGTGACAAACCCTCATCCAAGTCCCTTCTTAGTGTCGCCAAGGCCTAGTATACTAGCTACTAGGGGCAGGAGTATAGTTGTGGTCCCCTCGTGGAGTAGTATACTAGCCACTAGCTCTGCAGCGTGCCAGTAGAGACTATCTTGGGCCAGACACAGTTCGTTTCTGCTGCCGCTCTGGAGGGTCTCAGATTTTTTTTCTCTGGCGCTTGGGAAAAGCACAATGGCGTATGGCATATGGCATATGGCGTATATATAAATAAGTGATGATACCTAGCAATAACACTAGAATAATGACAATAATTGAACTGGAAACTTGAATCAGTCGGTATCGCCTCTTTGGGAGCTCCCGCCTGCGTTCTCATTCCTTCTTTCTCTCTTTCGCGCTCTGTCTGTTTGTGTCTCTTCGGACTCCTGTCCGTTCTGACAGAGTCATTTCTCATCCTCTCTATTCCTTACGAACTACCTATTTCTTAATTAATAGCTGATATAAAGATGTACCCCAACCAGTAAGTCTGTCCTTGTTTAACTACTCCAACCAGCTTCTATTTCCCGAGTATGGCGACTAACACTGTCAACTCTGCTTGTGTAGACCACCCTTCTCAGAACCCTAATCTTAGGTATCATCAGTATCATCCAATCCCCTCCTGGTTGGAGGGAAGGGGTATCGTAATAATTGCATCTATTATTACTACTTCTACGGCTAGTCCCTTCGCTCCACTGTGACTGGTGGCCATTTGGCAGGGACATGTGAAGCTGCCTCCCACGACTACAAAATACCAAAGTACTAGAATTTGGCACCTGATGACGCAGGTGTGAACTATGACTGCCTCGTTCACATGCCATCGCCTTTTCCCACCCAGTGGCACTGGCTCTGATCATTACAGTTCCCAGGTTGGGAGTATAGGTAACCATAATAGCAGCAGCCACTTCCGCCACTGCATATCCCCATCGACTACCCTTGCATCGACTCCACTCTGCTCCAACCCGGTGCTTGATACATCCTCTTTCTCCCCCTCATCCTCCTGGGCTGTCCCGCCTATATCACCCCTCGAGGCCACTGCTAAAGTGGCTAATTGCCATTCGACCTTCGATCTCACTATGGTTGCGAGTGCAGGTATTCTCCCCACGATTCCAGATAGCATCAATATGCCTTCGAGCATGGAAGCCTCGGCCAGGCACTCTACTACACCGACACCACTATCACCACCTTCCTCTCCTCAAGCTCTTCGGACCCCTAAAAGGAAACGGACGGTGTCTCCTCCGTCACCCTCTTCAAAGACTTTTGAGGAGGTTCGGTCATCGTCTCGCAGCATCCGACGTTCTGGGCCTAGCAGTCGTACTGTCACTACCGTCTCTATCACACCATCTATGCCAGGCTCCCCAAACCGACGTGAAAGCCTTCTAGCCCTACATCGGGAATCTTGTCGACTGTTCCAAGATCATGACATGGGATTGGTCACTCTCTCTTCAAGACGGTCTTCTTCTCCACCTAGTCCTCACAGCCCTAACAGTCCGCCCCGTCCTCTACGGACTTCTTCCAATATAAGCTCGCCTCCTGTTTCTCCAATTCTCAAGAACCGACCCTCTATTTCATCTCGTGAGATTGGATCAGCTGCAGGCTCCTACAAGGAAGCCGAGGCATATGCCCATCGTATCGACTCTGTGTCGACAATCCAACCAACGCCTACCGTAATAGACTGGACGTCTCCCTCGACTCGAAGACGCGAATACGAGGAAATCGATCGAGCCAGCAGCGGAGTGCGTGGCTTCTGGCGACGGGTAGCGCCAAGATGGTGTCAGTTCGGCGACCGCCGCATGCCCTTTTTTGAAGAAGGCAAGAACGGCAAGGGGAACTATGAAGGAAGCGTCCGCAGGTTTCGGATGGATATCCCTGATGATGCTCCGGAGGGGCAGACCTGCATGACGTCTCGACGTGGATTGAGCCTAAAGAAGAAGTTGGTAGTGCACGGGCTAGGAAGTCGTCGAAAACCCGACCTAGTGTTATAACGGGTGGTCATTTCAAATAGTGGCATTTGTTATTTGTTAGCGGCGCGGGATTTGCATTTTGATACCCATAAGTCATAGAAATTGTATTCTTCTTATCTGACCCTTTCTTTAAAGAACCTATAATACTTTTAAGACTGACCCAACGCCATGCAAGACCATAATGTAAGATAAAATATATATAAAAAGAAGGGTATAACCAAACCATCAAAGAAGATCAAAATCATCCAGATTATCACGATACCGCATGATACTCCGCTTGATCTTACTACTATCCACCCAGGTAACGAAATCCTCCATGTTCCTAGTGACCAAATAAGCCGGGTCGGTAACCACCTCCGACCCAACACGCACATGTCCCTGCTCAATAAACGTAACAGCCTACTTGGTCAGCACATCTCCCAAGTAAAATGAATAAATAAAAACAAAAAAAAAAAAAAGCAGAGAAAAAACAAACCGTCTTAACATTCTCCACCATCCCACTCCTCGTCAAAAAAACCGCTAGACGCCTCCTACAAAACGCCGAAACAGTCACCTCCCTCTCCACCCTCGACAAACCCGCCCCCTGTTCGCGCGACTGCTTCAGAATCCCCATCCGCCAAAGCTTATCCAGGAGCTCGCTCTCGAGTTTCTGGCGGAGCGGGTCAGCGTCTGGGTCTAGTTGCGAGAGTTTGTGGGCTAGTTGGCGCAGGGAGCCGCAGAGGGTGCTGTATTTTTTGTAGTCCATGGGGTCTTGGAGGTGGTAGCGTTGGCGGATGGCATATTCGCGGTGGTTGTTGTCGGATTTGTAGGTTGTGAAGTTTACTTTTCGGAGGAGTCTTTTTCGTTTTTCTTATTAGCTTTGCTTTGTTTTCATTTTGGGAGGGGAGGTAGGGGGAGGATGACTTTTTCTCGTGGTATTTTAGTTGGCGGACCATTTTGATCGGTGGTTTTGTACTTGTTCTTCGTTCAAATATGTATGTACCTTTTGGATGGAGTTGAGGTTCGACAAGTTGGGTAAAATTTGGAGGCGGTGGGGTTCTGCCGGCATTTTGGTGCAAACGCGTCAAACAGTTGTCCATACATTCCTTGATTGGACATTTATGTACTTTATCTTGGATACTAGTAGAAGGTTAGGACGAGATGGTAGTAGAGATGATGTACATATGTCTATAATCTAGGGTATACAGTACACTCATAACTCGTCCTTCGCTGGAGAAGGTCGTCCGCTGTCCGCCCCAAGATCAACCCCGTTCTTCTTGCGCCATTTCTCCCACAGCGCGAAAAAGTCCTTCTCCATCCCGCTCGCCATTTGGTCAGGTAGAATCACAATGTACTCGACGTAAAGATTGCCTGGTTCGTCGTCGTGGTGGTCGTGGAGATGGCCGCTGGAGTAGAACGGCATGCCCTCGCCCCGGACCGTCTCCACGGACAGCGGCTGCACGACCTGGCCGCGCGCCCGCCCAAGCTGAACGACATGTCCATCCAGGTGGGTGATGTTGCGCGACCAGCCGCCCATCCAAGCCTCGCGGAGCGAGAGCGTCTCCTTCCAGAACAGATCGCGGCCCCTGCGGCGGAAAAACGTGCCGTCCGTGCGGTCCTCGTCCGCCTTGCCCAGCTCAGCCTCCTTCTCCTCCAGAATAAGCACCAGGTCTCCCGCAATCCAGTCGGGGCTCTCGTCCGCCTCGTTCTCAAACACCAGTCGCGTGCCCTTATCCATGCCGGGCTCCACCGTCGCCGACGTCTCCACCTGTCTCCGCACAACCCGATGCCCATGGCAAACATGACAGGGCTTCTTGATTGTCTTCCCCTGGCCCCCGCACTTGTCACACTGCATTTGCACCTGCTGGAACATCCCCGGCGCCAGCATATGCTTCTTAATCACCACCCCGCGGCCCGCACACTTATCACACCTCGTCACCTCGCGATCCTCCGATCCGGTCCCCTCACAAGCATCGCAAATCTGCTGCTTCTCAAGCATGATCTCAAACTCCCGCCCAACATAGAAATCGCGCAGGGGCAGCCCAATCCGAAACTCCATATCCGGCCCGCGACGATGACCCGGCGCATGTCCAAAGTGTCCGCCGCCGCCAAAGAAACGCGAAAACAAATCGAAGGGGTCATGCGCCTGTCGTCCCGCCGTCCCGCCTTGTCGGTGCTGCTCGACTCCCTCGTGTCCGTGCTGGTCGTAGATTTTGCGTGTCGTAGGCGTAGACAGGACCTCGTATGCCTCTGCTACCTCGACGAATTTCTCCCGGGCTGTTTCATCGCCTCTATTTATACTTAGCTTTACCCTCCCCTCTTAATAGAGGCAAGACAAGACAGCGCAAGCGAAAGGGGTTAGAAAAAACTAACGGGTTCTTATCAGGATGATATTTCTTGCTCAAACTCCGATATGCACGCTTAATATCCTTCTCCGAGGCCGACCTGTCCAACCCCAGAGTCTTATAGTAGTCCTCCGTCGCAAGCACCAATTGCACCGCCAGCAACAGCACAACCGCAAGCGAAAACAAAATCAGACGCATCGTGGATTTTTTTTTTCTCCTTTCTATGTCGACAAACTACATTTGCAGCTTGTGTGCTGGGTAGGTGGGTAGTACCTAGGTACCTAAGGTGGTAGAGAAAGGAAGCCTTTCACGGTCAAGAAATACGCGGGTTGGGTGTAAGAGGAGAATAGCGTAGATGGAGTCCTTCAATATGCAGTCATCCAGACCCTGGACCTGTCAACCTCGAGATCAGCAAAGACCTCAAGAGTCAAGAGCGTGTTTCTGTTTGGGATAATCGTGATTCGTTGCGTCGGACTTTCGATTAGGTGGCCGTATCGGGTGGCAGTTCCTCCGGCCCGGGTCACGTGGAGTCCCTTTCTCATGAAGATATAGATCGATCCACGGGAAAGAAGGATACCTACTTGTGTTGTCTAAGGAGCAGACTCATACGAGAAGCCAGAGTGATGATGATTGTTATTATTACACTTTTGAGTCCCGAAGCCAGCCTCAAGATACACAAAGAAAAACATGGGACCGTCAAAACTGAGCACGAACTACAAGTCATCGCGGAACATCAAATATCGCATTTCGCCAGGTCCTGTGCAAGCCGTGGCTCTCGTCGCCTTCCTCGATAGCTTCGAGTGCTTGCAATGCTTCCTCGTGCCACAACTTAACGAGGCTTCCGGGGGCATACACGCCTTGGAAGACTCCGCTGCCAGTGGAGTCGAAGCGGATGTGAGCCTCGATGTCAGTGAACGACACAGGCTTGAGACGGCTTAAAACTGCACGCACAAAGGTGAACAGGTCGTCGGGGTTGGCAATGCGTGCGGCCCGCAGCCGCTCCCGAGCAAATACTAGCTCTCGATTCAATGCGAAAGCAGCCTGGACGATTTGCTCTGCGATGCGCTTTTCCAGTGCCCGACGAATCATGTGTTTCAGGAAAGGCTTGGTCAACCAGAGGAGGAAACTCCATCTACCACGGTGCACTGTGTAGTCCAGGCTATGGATTTGCACGCGCACGCCGCGGAGCGTGAAGATGTGCTCTAGGCGTTCGCGGCCTACTTCGATATCTAGAGATATATCGATCCCTCGCTTATCAAGGTAGAAGCTGGCGGTTCCTTCGTCTCTGAAGTGGAAGAACGGCGCGGAGTGGGCAAGCATCAAGTAGCCAAATTCTGAAGCACTGATGTTGAGTCCACAGACAGTTATGGTAAACGCTGTCTTGATGTCTGTTACGGTTTTTTTGGAATGCTTCTTTACAATGTCGATATCATTTCGCGTGGTGACATGCATACGGTATGGGAGGAAGGATGAGAAATTGACGGTGTGGCCCGGCTCTAGTATGAAGTTCTCGAGGAGCAGGTCTACTTCTGGTGAGGAGATCTCCAGGCGTGGGATGGGTATGTACTGAATGCCGCGGAGAAAGAGGGGGAGGAAAACTTCCACTAGATCCGCGGGCAAGTTTCTCTGTGGGTGGTGGTAGCCGTCTGAAGCGTCTTTGTAGAACTTGTGGGTTGCACTGATCAGTTTGGATACCGTTTCATCTTGAGATACCGTTTGCAGAGCCCGCTTGGCCTGTGCGAGAAAGCTATCCACATCCTGCCGCAAACTGGATCCAACGCCCACTTGCTCGGATTTTGCCCTTAGCTCACTAAACTTCTCTGGGGCCGAATCGAAAGCGTCAGGGTTTGTCATCAGTTCCCGGATCGCAGAGCCTATTTCCGAGACCAGGTTCTCGAACTCTGGATCGTCAGTGGTATGCTGTAACACATCATTGAATCGCTCTTCTAACACCTGCCACTCGTGAGGATCACCAAGTGATTGAAGAAGGGACCAGAATTTTCGAATGGCTTGTCGGAGATCGTCGTTGATATCTGTTACATCCTCTGCTGTCGAGGCGACATCTGCCCCTGCGGTAGCGTATGTTTTGATATACCGCTGCAACAAATGCCCCAAAGTTGCAATCGAGTCTGTGTAATCTGTGCGTTCTCGGAGACTGAGCACTGCTTGCTTCAGTCGATAGATCAGGGTCTCCTCTTCTCTCCCCGAAAAATGTTCTTCAGCTGATTCGAGAGCGTCCCGGCCGGCCCGCGCCAATCCGGTGCCTGCGACTTGAGCAACATGAGCTACCTCTTCACGCAGCTCCTCATTTGACGGAGCATGACCCTCGTCAGCACCAGGTCCAGAAAGGGCATTTTCCTCATCTTGTGACAGCTTGAGCCGCTCCCCGACTCTTCGAGATGCAACCGATAGAGAAAAAGCTGTATCGGAAAAGATCTCACGTCCGACAGAGGTGAGATCTTCGACAAACAGACGGAAATCGGCATTAGTGAGGAGAAGGCTTCCCACAGTGCGGAGGCTATCATACGCTGTTGACCATAGCTATTAGCCTAGAACTCTCGAACAACAATTCAATGGAAAAAAAAGGTAATGCTTGGTACCAGCTTTTGAATCTGCTCTAGCTTTCACACTGGCGGCATGATGTGAGACATGTTTATGGTCGATTGATGCTCTGGCATGGGAGAGATGCCAAACGAACTCCTGCAGCTGATCGTCGCCGTTCTTGGCGTGCAAGAACTCGATGAACAGCTGAATCCAGAGACGGCAGTCGCGGACAAGCTGGCGGCCGACTGATCCTAGATCTGGGGTACGGGGATTGAGGATGTCTAGGGTGAGTAGGGAGCGGAGATTGGCGATAGTTTGCTCCGTAGAAGGCATGTAACCCTCAGAAAGGGCACGGAGCATCTGATAGGAATGCAGTTTCTGATGCAGGCGACGCTGACGACTGGTCTCATCGTCGTACCGCGGCAAGAGAGGCTCCGTCTCTGCTCGCGACATGGTGGGCGGACTGCGGGAGGATAAGCAGGAGGATAAGCAGGCTCACCGCAGCACTTTCTTGGGATAACAAGACGATCGGGTGGTCTTTGGATGGAAGTGTATCTCGGTGGGATATGCAGATAAGACTGAGGACCTCCTGATAGCTGATTCACCGTCTAGTGTAGGTAGTACACGATAAGTTTGCAGATGGAGTTGAGCTCCTTGCGTGAAGCTCCTCTCTCCAGGTTGCGTCATTACTCTGGACTCGCCGCTTTATCGTCAGGTGATCAGCCATCTTATTCGGAGTCCGGAATGCAGTCAGTCGCACACATATACAATGTATTTACGAGCGTGATTATGGTGATTATGATGATTATGGTAGTGAGCCCAGGTAAGACGGATTCTATTACTCCAGACATCGACTGAAGAAGCGATAGGAACTCCGATATCAGCTCTGACTTGCGCAAAAACGATGGCCAATCAGGCTGTTGCTCCAGAGTGCCTTACCTGGGAGAATTTCCTAGTAGACGTTTCGGACTTGACGAGGTCTGTCGGGTGCTCGACAAGGAGTTTTCCAGCGTGTACTCTGCAGGGGAGAGTTGTAGAAACTCCTGGAGTACTGGCATGACATACTCTGTGTATGGTTTCAAGGCAGGAAGGCAGGGTCAAACAGGATGATAAGTTCTACAGGGTATACTGAAAAGAGTATACAGAGGAGATATCAACCCTACAAGGCCTAGTAGCCCTAGTATTGAGGTTAAATCTGATGTTGTCTCCTACTGTGTATGGAGTATGAGCTGCTGCACGCCCCACCTGTTAGTCGGGCTTTTATTAGAACTCAGCCAGAGTACATAGAGTATACAGAGTACAGTGAAGATTCAAGAACTGCAGGTAGAGCAGACAGAGTTGCCCGGAATACTCCCTCCGAGACGGTTCCGGTCGAGACTCGAAACAGATCTCAATTATCGACGATATTATTAATGTTCAACACCCGAAGCTGCGGAGTCGAGGATTTTCTAGACTCGGAACTGCAACCAAGAATCGACTACACTAGTCTACTGTCTAGCTTCCCCATAAACCTTAGTAGTGGCAGACTTAAAAGAAAGTGAAATTATCGGCCGGGCCGCTGCGTCGGTCGGGCCTTTTAGAAGGTGGTGATTGGGCACCGGAAAGGTTGAGAATTTGCATTTGGAGGAAGTTGCTTGTCGAGAACTGCTTTCAAAGTTCCGAAGACGAAGATCAAAGAGCGAAAAATCACGCATTCTGAGGAATTCAGAGCACTTTTGGTCATTCATTTTGTGCGACACGCAGCTGGCATGTTGGACCTGTACGGAGGAGACACTCGGGCTTGAATTGAGGCATTTCACAGACTTTTTTCTTATTTTCTTGTTTTCTTGCTTTCTTGCTTTCTTCAGCTTCTGTCGGTAATTCTCTTATCCCAGTATAACCCGTACAGAGAATAATGAATCACCTGGAATAAACAACTCCCGGCCACAAGCCGATTTGGGCGTTTCCGTATTGTGGAGGAAACGATGAAGAACCAGGGGAGAAAGTGGATGCAGTCCAGAATCCTTCCTCTCGCAGTTAGTGACTGCAGTAGCTATATTAGCTTAATTATAATATTCCTGCGTCTTGGATACTACTACAGTACGTATGAGGACTCGAAGTTCCGGTCGACCCAGTTCGAAGCTCCACATCGATATTCGGGATGTCGTTCGGAACAGCCGACTCAACCTCAGTACTAGTAATAATAATAATAATACTGTAGTAATAGTAATATTGAAGAAATAAATCCAAAATTCGCAGAAGGTCGTGTGCCTCAGCAAACTGTACTGGGTGTACGCGTGTACTGCGTGCTACAACGTAGCTGTGGTCATTTCTCCTTTCTTTGCATACTACAGTGTGCTGTGGAAGTAGGATATCGATTCGGAGGCGCTTCCCGTTTCTCCACCTCAATGGAAGCTTCTTGTCCGTCCACTCGAATCCGTCATTCCACATCGAATTATTCGATTATTATATTATTATTATGGCAAATAATATAATATCACTTCTATTCTTATTGTCGCCCTGAAACCGCTCGCCGCCTCCCCGATCAAATTATCCACCGCTTCGATCCCGACTTCCCTGACTGGTTCTTTACTCCCCGACTCTTCCCGACTCACCGTGTCGCTTTCGTTATAGTTATAGCGAGGAGTCATTGCGACGGCCTCTCTTGATATTACTATTGTTGAGGTTGTGGTCGTTGTTGGATATCACAAGCTCTCCTCCCATCGTTTCTTTTTCAATTTCGGAATGCTGTGGACGCCTGTTCCTCAAAGGGGTTCAATGCTAGTGCACACGAGGGTAATACATAAGATCCGACTGCCACCTGTGGCCTCGTCTTCTCAATTGCGTCTTTCTTCTACTTCTACTTCTACTACTACTTCTTCTTCTTCTACTTCTTCTCCTTCTCCTAGTGTTTCCAAAAGTACCCCTTCCCCTTCATCACCCCCTGGCCTTCGTTTCCATACGACATCAGCTGTCACGCCACTCCCATCAATGGCTCGATTTCCCGCCCAACAAAGTCGTCAGGTCCATGCGACCCCGTATGTAAACCATGCTGGCCCGGTGTAAGTTGAGCTCTGTCAACTTATCCTCCTTCTGTTTCTCTTCTCCTCAGAGATCTGGGTTGTCATGTTTGCTAATATGGAAATAACCATCTCTTCTCCTAGTGAACCCAACTATGACACTGCCAACCCAGCTTACATCCGTAAATACCTGCGCACATACGGTCTTACACCTCCACGTGCAGAAAGCTATGAAATCCAGAAAACACGGTGTAAGTAAATATATTTATCCCGGATAGAGTCCCTGGGATGTCTGGGGTTGTCGTAAAGCTAACCAGATCACACAGGTCTTGCACAGTTGGCTTTGAAGCAAACAGCTATTGACAAATTCCTCTATCTGAGCACTCTTCGCAAGAACAATGTCCATCTCTTCTACCGTATGGTCACAGACCACCTCAAGGTACAATCTTTGTCTTATCATCTTCTATACTCTTGTCAATTAGCCAAATTAACTGTCAAATAGGAGTTGACCCCTCTGATCTATACCCCCGTCGTTGGAGAAGCTTGTCAGAGATGGTCCGAGATCTACCAACAGCCCGAAGGTCAGTTTCAAGTCCACCCTAAAGCAAAACAAAACAGTATTCTAACTCTTCTTAGGCATGTACCTGAGCTGGGAAGACCGGGGCAATTTGTCCGCTGTCATTGCCAACTGGCCCCAGCCCAATGTGGAGATCACTGTCATCACTGATGGTTCCCGCATTCTCGGTCTTGGTGACCTTGGCATCAATGGAATGGGTATTCCCATTGGTAAATTGGCTCTATACACTTCTTGCGCTGGTATTCGACCCGAAGGCACCCTCCCCTTGACTCTCGACTTGGGTACAAGCAACAAGGCTCTCCGGGAAGACCCACTGTACATGGGTAGCCGCCGTGACAAGATCTCTCCTGATGAGGAACGGGAGTTTTTGGATGAGCTGATGTCCGCCCTAACTGAGCGCTGGCCGGGGTAAGTGTTTCTAGATAAACCCAACCAATATTTTACGCAGAAGAATTAGGCTAACGGAGGCTTCTCCCCATTCAGCATTGTCATCCAGTTTGAAGACTTCAAGAATCCCTTCCCTGCATTGGAAAGGTACCAAGACGTCTACACCTGTTTCAACGATGACATTCAAGGCACAGGTGCCGTCATCCTTGGCGGTGTTATCAATGCCGTGAAGCGCTCGGGACTGCCCTGCAAGGATCATCGCGCTGTTTTCCTGGGGGCTGGAAGTGCCGGTGTTGGTGTTGCAAAGCAGATCGTCTCTTTCTTCATGCGCGAGGGCATGACCGAGGATGAAGCCCGTTCTTGCTTCTACTTGGTTGATACTAAGGGCCTTGTCACAGCAGACCGCGGAGACAAGCTCGCCGATCACAAGGTTTACTTCGCCCGTACAGACAACGAGGGTCAGCAATTCAAGACTCTCGAGGATGTCGTCGACCATGTGAAGCCTACTATCCTCATGGGTCTTTCAACCCTGGGTGGAGTATTCACCCCTACCATCATCCGCAAGATGGCCGACTGGAATACTCACCCCATCATATTCCCTCTGTCTAACCCTTCGTCCAAGTCCGAGTGTGACTTTGAAACCGCTGTGACTCACTCCGATGGCCGCGTTCTCTTTGCCTCCGGCTCTCCGTTCCAACCCATGTCCTTCACCAACTCCGCCGGTGAGACTAAGACTTACTACCCTGGACAGGGTAACAACATGTACGTCTTCCCTGGAATCGGCCTTGGTACCATTCTGTCCAAGTCGGTCAAGGTCACCGATAGCATGATCTATGCCTCTGGCGAGGCTCTTTCGAAGGCCCTCACTGCGGAAGAGATTGACCGTGGTCTCCTCTACCCTGACCTCACCCGCATCCGTCAGGTTAGCGTTGTCGTTGCCCGAAATGTCATCCGGGCTGCCCAGCAAGACAAGGTTGACCGCGAATCATCTCTGCGCACAATGGACGACGAGACCCTCGATGTGTGGATCAAGGCCCGCATGTACGACCCTCATTCCGAAGTTCATGCTCTGGAAAGGGAAGTTGGTGCTATCCTCTCCAGTCTCGGATCCTCTCTGAACCTGAACGGCGCGTCTGAAGATGCGGATAAGACTGCCAAGTTGTAAACCAGTCATTCCAGCCGTTACCCTTTCTATTTCTTTCCCCCCCCCTTTTTTGCCATTTTCTTCCTTCGGGATTTTCTTTTTCGGTAGACTCCCTCTCCCCCATACGTTCTATCCTTTTTGTCTTCTTTCTAATACTGGCATGGCCAGTTTGGTTTAAAAATTGATTTGGAGCGCTTTTTTGTTGATTCAGCATCGCTTGAAAAGATGCTGCTCGTTCCTGTATACCCTTATTTGTTCACCGAATCCTGCGACCCTTAATACCTCCTCTCTCTCTCTCTTTCTGTCTCTGTCGCATACCGATGTTGGGTCTGCGGTTGGTTAGATTACATACTACGGGTGGCCTTGGGAATTAGATGGTACAATGAATTGGTCGTTTACATAGATTTCATTCTATTTTCTGTTTTCTGTTCTACATAAGTTCATAACGCATAGATAAAGCTCAAACACGTGAAATGCATCCTAGCTCGTAGGTAGCGTGTCCAGCGGATCCAGAGATTCCATTCTACGGGGTGGTTCGCTCGCTATCAGTATAGACAGCAGGCCATTGAAGTCACTTAGTATAGTACCTAGGTATAGTTATAGTATAGTTATAGAACACAGTCCCATAGAGTAGATATAATAATATAATAATATATTGTAATTGACACCCTCCATTCATTAATCTCCACAACCAACTCTTTATCACAGCGGTGGTGGTAGTGGTTATGGTGGTAACATACTTACTACATACTTTATTACATACTACATACTACATACTACATACTATACATGAAACTAGTATACTAGCTGTAGATTTCAAGACTTACAAAACCATTAACGTATTCTAGTCATCTTGTATCCTATACAGTATATCTGTCTAGCTAAATGATAGACGAAGAGAGAGAGGGAGAGGAGAGGAGGAAGAGGAGGGAAGACTAAAGAGGATCAAACGGAGCAGAATCACCACCCCCCCACAAATTCCCCGAGAAATTCTCCAACGTCTCGAAATCAGGCATCCAGAATGGCCCGTCCTCGAGGTCGATCCATGGTGCGAGCTGGAGAGCCATGCGGACGCCGTGATCTTGGTCTAGGGATGATGATGATGTATTTACTCCGGCTCTGATGCCTGGACCTTGACTTTGTCCTTGACCTTGACGTTGACCTTGGCCTTGACTCTGTGTGTGAGCGGCGTGACTCTGATGCATGTGTGGTGGTGCGAGATTATTGTTATTAGTGGTGGTAGTGGTCGTGGTAGGGATGTCTGGGCGAGGGTTAGCGAACGCTGACGCGGCATGTGTACTCCCCATGTTGGAAAAGTTGAAGCCGAAGCCGTATCCCGTGGCGGCGGCGGCGGCAGCGCTGGAGTGTTGCTGAGCAGCCATGAGCTCGGCCATTCCCGCTGTCTTTGCAGCCTCGTTACCCTGGAGTTTTTCCATTGCCGCGTTGACGAGTAATTCGAAAGCGTCGCGGTATTTCTTGACCCAGGTGGCTCGCTCGCCCATGACAAAGAGGACGGTCGAGCAGGCGCGAATGTCATTGCTCATGTGCACGGACCAGACTTGCTCTGTGTGTGTCCAGAGTGCGTAGAGAAGGGTGATGCCCGCCATGAAGACGGTTTGCACGGCGAGGAAGGAGTGTCCGTATTCGAGGGTCTGGTGGAGGCGTTTGTGCGTCTGGCAAATGTCGCCGGCGGCGCGGAGACAGATGTGGTAGTAGGGGTCTGTGATGGGGAGGGAGGGGAGGAAGGGTTGGATGAGGAGGCGGAGGGCGCGGTTGTAGTGGAGCATTGGGTAGTCGAGGTCGGAGCCTACGAAGCGTTGAAGAGCGGAGGCCTTCCATTCCTCGAGTTCGAGGAAGAGACGGTCCATTTTCGAGCGCAGGGAGTGCAGAGGTCTGTCTGCGCGGTAGATTTTGTATTGGATGCGTGAGTCGATGCGTCGGAGCTTGATCAGGTATATTGCAAAGGTGAGCGTAGTGATGCGGTTGATGTCTGGTGATGACGGCGCCGCGGATTCAGGGGGTAGGAGGGCTGGGTCGCGAATGTCGTCGTCAACATCAATGGGGAGTGGGAGGTCGATATGTCTGTCAGAGATGCTAAATGGTCGTCCGAGGGACATTGAGACTACTCTCTCGAGATAGTAAACCGTCCAAAAGAGACGACGCCGCATTTGCGCCGTGACCGTGTCCAGGTTAATCTCGTTTGCCTTGCGGTGTAGGCCGAGGTCGATTGCTGTCCGCATAGCAAGTCCTATCATATACCAAAGACCCTGGTTGGAAGCAGAGCGGAGGTGGTAGACGACCAAGAGCGCCATGGCTTCGACGTTTTCCACAGATCGCGTCTCACACATGGCGGGCGCTTGCTGAAGAGCCGTAATATAAAATCGCTGTGAAACCCATAGTTAGAAGCAATAACCCGAAACAAAGGGGTGGGGGTTGTTGAGCAAGAGGTACCTCGGGCGCAACATAGTTGTATTTCTCACTCAACTGCATTGTGGTTGCGCCAATAGCGTACACTAGATATAGCTTGAAAATGCCGAATCTCTCGTCCTTGGTAAGTTCCTCTCGTTTAGCCTTGGCCAGTCGCCAACGGTCTTCATGCAACCGCCAGAGTTCCTTACGGTCGAGGAACGGATAGCGGATATGAAGCCTAGTCAAGTAGGCATGGAGGATACGTGAGCCCATCTCCTCGTTCGGTGGCTCCGTACTTTTCGCTAGTAGTTCCTCCATCCGCAAAGTGCGCGGACAGTCCAACCCGGGGCCCTTGGCTGGTGGCGATGGCTGTGGAGGAAGCCCCGAGCCCCCAGGGCCAGAAGACAAGGCACCATTTCCCCTCCCACCACCAGACAGCGCAGGTTGACTGCGCGACTGAGATAGAATCTGATTCCACACCGTCGCTTGGACCATCTCCCCGAGATTAGCAGCCAGCGAGAGGCCCGAGCTTGAGCCGATGTACACGGGGGCTTCGGTGGAGTTGAGAGCGAGGAACCCTACTAACTCTCCAACTGCATTGTGGTCGACCCCATTTCCACTGCCGTTACCTACAGTAGTAGAGCCCGTCTGGCCCGTTTCTTGGTTCTGGGGAGACAGGAACGCTGTGACAGGGTGCGCCGCCACTTGGCCGTTGCTCTGGCCGTTGCTCAACGCTCTCGACTCCAGCTGTGACTCGAGATATGCAATGCGCTCTTCCAACACGCGGGTATATCTATTTCCATCAGAATGTGCAATAATTCTCACCAGAACCCATTATAATTGGACAAGCTTACTCATTGTGAGGGCCGTTCTCCTGTCGAACTGAGGCCTTGTCGCATTCAACCCCAGCCTTGAGGCAGTTGGAGCAAGCCGGATAGTCATTATCACACTTGAAATCGTCAGCGGAAAGCATGATACACATATAGACAGTATTTCTGAGCAAGAAACGTCTGATGAACGCTTCTCCAAAGGGGGGATTTGGTCTACCTTCTGCTTCCTCGTCTTGCATCGAGTGCACGCCGTCCTCCCACGCTTCCGGGGGTTGTGGTTTCGGGATGGAGAAGAAGCCCTTGTCTGGGGGACAGACGACTCAGAGAGATTCATGGCGATGGAATGTCATTATTGTTATCATCATTATCATCATCAACATAATTACGATGACGATGATATTGATGGCGATGGCGATGGCGATGCGGAGGTTGTTGGAGAAAGTGAGAATCGGTCGCCAAGACTTCATAAAGCGAAGACACTAGTCGAGCTGTACTGCAGAGTATAGATAAACACGAAGAGGGAGAATAAAGATCAGGATTTCTACTTTCTCCCTGCTGTGGAGAGATTAGCGATCTCATCATGGTGATGGATTTTCATGCCATTGGGTTTGATGACCATAAATTGTATGAATACTATGGTATAGAATGGCATTTGCAGTAACAGCCATGGATAAAATTACACCACCACCCCATATTCTGGGGATGGATAGACCTGGCATGTCCAAGTATGTTTATAGAAAATAGACAATGCATATGAGAAGTCTGGGAGACTGGGTGAGAGCCCATGGGATGAGGAAAAAGAAAATGATTAAATGCGAGACATTGACAGAGATATAAGAAGTGAGGGCGATGGCCAGAGACGATAAACAAATAAAAGACAGAGGAAAAGATGAACAACCAACAGACTCGTTAATTCAATTCAAATAGCCACCCAAGGGACCGAAGACTGACTCTCTCGAGATAATCGTCACAAACTGTTCTCCAGACGGTTTAGTTGATCTGCATCCCAGTGATCATTGTCATGCAGAATCGTCATGCAGAATCGTCATGCAGAATCGTCATGCAGAATCGTCATGCAGAACAAAGAAAGACCCTGGTCTGGCTGTGGAACCAACGCTGAAGCTTGTTCAGCGTCCCACCAGCAACAACTAACGATCTTAGGCTGTACAGTACCTATCGTTTCATATCCGAGGACGCCAACAAACAAGTACGATTGGTGAGAATCGAATAATGCAAAAAAGAAGAGGAGTGAAAGAAGGAAGAAAGAAGAAATGAATAAATGAAATGCGCAAGGACCGCTTGCTAGCTGTGAGTGTGCTCGAGGATTCTACGCGGGGCTGTTGTGCGAATGCGCCGAATGCGCCGACGCCAGTGGAACCTCCAACGGACCCCCTGTTGGCACCCAAGGCGACTGCAGTCCACGTGTGCTGGCCCTGCGGGTCCTGTCATATCTGTGGGCATCGCTGACTCGTTCATTCGTGCCCTCACTATGACTATGAACGGTAGTGGCCGACGCCGGCAGGCCCGAGTCGCGTGGAGTTACGGCTTGCTCAGGCACAGGCCGGGGAGGTATGTAGTTTGTACCTGTGACATTGCCCTGGTTTGGGAAAAAGCTCTGATTCAGCGCTCCACAGGTAGTGCAGGTGAATTCGATCTTAAAGTTTGTGAGGACTAGTTGCGAAGCGGCAGGGTGGCCGCCATGCTGGGGTTGTACGGGGGATTTTTGACGCCCTGCGTGGTGTTGGGATGGTTGACCAGGACTTTGTATAGAATAGGAAGATTGCTGAGGTGGAGGTAGAGGTTGAGAGTGAAGAGGACGGCCAATTGATGTCTGATCGTGTGGTGGGACTTCCTGGGGAGGTGGAGGAGGTGGAGGAGGAGGCGGCGGCGGTAGCGGTGGCTGTTGTACTGGTGCTGACGGCGGTGCTTGTTGAGAGTGATGCTGTAACTGTGGAGGAGGATGTGGCTGCACTGCCGGGGGCCCGTGTAGTTGCGTTGTGGGAAGAGTTGGGTTACGCTGGACTTCATTATGTTGTGGGATGCCATCGATAAGAGTCGGCTGCAGAGGCTCTGAGATCCATCTTTGGCCCGGGATACCACTATAAGCCGCCGAGCTGTCTGCCTGTCCTTCAAGGGGAGGCGGCTGGCTCTCTTGTCGATCCTCTCCGCTAGACGTATTGGCCCCGTCGCTCTGGTTCTGGGAGTTTCGCTGTTGTAATCGTATGAGTGCTCGCTGTGCCTGTCTGGTCGAGATGTCGTATCCATGGTACCGTTTGACTGCATCCACGATGTCCTGCGCCTTGATTTTGGTCCTCATGTCGAAGAGCTTGGGGATCTCACTGAGTAGGAATCGCACGTGCGACGCCTCCGAACGCGCTGGAGTCTTGGTGGTGGAAGTTGCATTTCTCCGACAACTATGGCTGTCCTGCAGGCTGCTGATATACGTCGAGTTCTTGTTTGCCCGACAGACGACGCGAAAGAAGCAGTTGTTCGAAGACCGACACCCTATCACCACACTCTTCTTGTTGCTCCGTGTCACCCGAAGCTCCCAATGCTGCCTCACAGATATACTTCGCACCAATGCCTTGAACTCCTCCAACGAGGGAAACCGCTGGCCCACATGGAGCCCCGAATACATCTCCGTCATCGCGGTCAGGGGCAACGGCGCAAAACGAACAGCAGCGAGTCGATACCAAAAGTAGCTTCCATCAGTGTAATTTCAATCGTCGTTGCTGGGGCACACTAGGGGTCAGGACAGTCGAGTTCGCATCGTTCGCGTGTAAGAAAAAAATGGCCCCTAGATAAGAAAAAGAGTCAAGCTGCGAAAGACCGATGGTTGAATGACAGAGCATCGATAGATGGTGCAGTGTAGTAGTACTTTGCAGCAAAGTAACTTGCATCACCAGCCGACCCGGGGGGCGGGGAGGGAAGAGAAAGGCACTTTTTAAGCGCTCAGCGAGAGACCCGCAGCTCAAAATGAGCCATCAAAATACCAGAAGACGCAAACTGAGGGAGTGTAGCAGCTGGAGGTAAAGATAATCGAAAACGGTAGTGGTGTTAATAGCAGCATTAATAGTCGCAATAATAGTTCGAGTGAGCAACCTGCATGTAACTAACTGGGGGGATTTTATTAGTACCTTTAATATTATTGACTACTGTTGGAGAGGTGTTTCCGCCTAGCGTCGACCTGCTTCTTCTTCTCAACCCCATAAAAGACCAGACCACTCGAAAGCCAACCCCAGACAGAGGCTCTTCCCTTCCTCTCGGCGCCCGAACAAAAGTGCAACACACAGGATCCCCCTATGCTGAAAAGCCTCTATTCACAATGACATCTTACGGGCTCCTTGATCAAGTGGACGAAGGTCGGCTGTGCCATACCAATGGATTTATTTCGTTTTGAACTGACATCTGGCCCTCCTTTGGGGTTTTTTCTTTTCCGCTTTAGATGCCCTCCACAAGTCGCGCCTGCTGAATGTCGAAGAGAAGCCTTTCAAACGCATTTCCAAGCGTCTTCTAAACCCTGAATCAATCGTAATTTCAAACGCCACCCTCCCTCCCACACCCCCTCCCGACGGAGCCGACGAGGAGACCGCAGGGACAGCGGCAGAGACAGAGAAGCAGAAGAAACTCGAGGCATGGCGCCAGTTTCGAGAAGACGTAGCTTTGGACTTTGCCGCCTTTGAAGCAAGCATTGCGCGCATCCAGTTTTTGCTCACCAGCAACGAGAAAGAGCGCGAGCGATATGTGGCGGAAAAGACTCGTATCCTGTCGACAATGCAGGACGTTCGCGAGAACACAACCGATCTACGAGCCCAGTTGGAGGAGGCACAACGGCTTTTGGCGCTACGGAAAAGCTACGACGACTTGACCGACAAGATCACCAGCAACAGACTTCTGAAGCCGCGGGAAGATCAGCAGGCGAATCTGCAGAAACTGCAGGCAGAGATCGCAGAACTAGAGAGGGAGAGCAAGGACTATGCCATGACATGGTCGGAACGACGAGAACAGTTTGGACGCATTGTAGAAGAGGGAATGCAGCTGCGGAGGCTCATCCGGGATGAGAAGGAGGAGGTAGAGCGCCGAGAAGGCATGCAAGAAGACGAGGACGGTGACGATGGGGAGGTTTCTAAGGGGAAATTGAGCGGAGCCAATACGCCTCGGCCTGATCAGGATAGCCTTACCCCTTCTCAACATGGCCAGGATGAAGCCGGTCGGTCGCCTCTAACCTTGCATGCGGACAAGGCAACACCCGGAGCTGCCACACCTCTGCGACAAGTAATTACGGCTGATCAAGAAGATTCTACAATGGTGGATGAGGGCGAGGTGACCGCCGACGAAGGTCCAGAGCGACATGATGATTTAGAAGAAGGTGAAGAGCTACAAGACGATCGTGTGGCTGATAAAATGGACACTACATAGGCACAAACTCTCGAGCATTTATGGAGTCAGGTGGCGGCGTTTTGCGTTGAACAAAAATACTATTTTAATTTACATACTTTTACGCACTTGACGTTGTTCTATTGATCATTGCTTCATATGAACGGCCCTTCCATAGTTCAGGCAATTTCTCGCTCAGCGGTTCTTGCTTTCGCAACAGCATCCTTCGCGGCATTAATTTGCTCGACATTGCTTTCGGGGCCCTTTTTACCCTCCTCAACCTGTCCAGTGTCTCAGCGTGATCCTATTTCTCTGTAGGTCGGTTCAGGACACTCACAAGTAGACTGCTTATCTTGGCGATAGCCTCTTCAATTTTTTGCTTCAGGCTCGGGAAAATCCTCTCTGTTTCTTCCAGCGCAAGACGCTGTTATTTGAGCGACTAGCAGTTAGAATACCCAAACTAGTCCAAGAACTCAACGCGATCTAACACACCTCCTGTCTCAGCAAAAATTCCCTGTTCTCATCTTCGCTGGGATCCTGAGCCTCTAGTTTTTGAATTCTCGCTTTCTGTTGCTCCAACTCGCGACGATACGACGCTTCCTCCTTGACTAGTCGCAGGATTGATGCAGTGGTAATCTCCAATTGCGAGCGTGGTGCCATAGTGAATTAATTCCTGGGACCTTTATGGTAAGCACTGGCTCTGTGTTGGTTCTTGATGTGCCTAGAGATCCAAGCAGAGATCATGGCGAGGAATGTCATAATATACTATGCAGGTCATGTCATGGTGCGGGCAGAACATTGATCACACACACATCCTTGGCATATGGTAGGCAAGTATAGGGGGAAAAGAGAATCAAGTAGTTCGCACACACACACACCTATATGTTCCGAAAGTTCGTGTTTTTCAATACAAGCGCCTGTTCTTGTTCCTGCAAAGTTCTCGCTCCGGGTGGTGAAGCTCTGCCCCTCCGCCATTATGACGATGGCGATGCACCCAAGAGAGGCATTTTGCACTGTTTGTTTTGGTCTGGAGGAATCACGTGTTCTCCCAACTACTGAAGTACTACTCCTACTGTTGCTGGTGCTGGTGCTGCTGATACTTTGGATGTAGATGATCTCAACAAGGGTAATAAGTATGAGTATGTTCTTTTGCCCAGCTCCAAAAGTTTCTTCTTGCTGATGTACGTCCTCAGGTAACCTTACAGAACTACCGAGGTGCCAGTTTGCAGGGGAAACTCCTCCGAACCGCGCAAATAGAGTCGTCAGGATGAGCAACGTGACCGCACAGGCTCCTTAAGCCATGTCATCAGCGAACACAAACCAAGGCAGAACCGCTCATTCCTTTGGTGCCTGTGGTCGCGATGTCAATATTTCCGAGTTCGTCCGTGATGAGGCTCATCTCTGTAGCTCTTCACTAGTCCCCGCGCCCGGGAGGGGCCAGCAACCACTAAGAGCGCCGCCTTCTTTAGCCCTGAGTGCCCGACACAAAGTCTGTAGTGCCAGCATGACTTCCAAGTCAGCCTTCTTGGCAAGGTCGTCCAAGGGAATGGAAATAATGGAGCCAATCTGGGTTTCAATGTTACTCGGATGGTACGTGTCCCAGGCTGGTACTGGGGCACCGTCGAACCAGAGCCAAGGACTGCTTTTCTGCAGTCTAATCTGTATGTAACAATGAGATTATAGTGAAGAGGGTTTATAAGAGGAACCGCGTCCCTTGGAGTTTATTCGTTTCAATCTTTCTTTCCCATTCCCAAGTACTTACTTCTCTACCCAAGATCGTAACAAGATTTCTTTCTCAAAATGAGGTATGTGGTTGGCCCATACTAACTCACCACTTACATACATACCCATCTCACACATATGCTCTACAGATACGCTATTGCTCAACCTAGCGAGTATCTCGTGCTCACAGGAGCCGGGATCGCGGACATCGAGATCTGTAAGAAGGCATGGGTGATGCCATTCCAGCGGGTAAGCCCCTCCGTTTCATACTCATACCGCAGTTTTGGAACGTAATCCGAACTGCGTAATAGCACTGGGGATCACAATTTAACTGGACTATGGCTTAGTGTGCGAGGATCTCTGTGATGCCGTTTGACTTTTCTCTCAATCTCCAAGCTATGACCATTGAGAAGCTACAGTTCTCGCTACCGGCAGTCTTCACCATTGGCCCGGATGACGAGCTACAAGCCCTCCGCAAATACGCTCTCCTGCTGTCTGGGACAAACGATGTCAAAGTGGCCAAAAACGATGAACTGAACACCCCGGCATCTAGAAACCATGTCCAGGATATCGTGAAAGGTATTATTGAGGGTGAAACCCGAGTGATTGTTTCCAGTATGACTATGGAGGAGATCTTTAAAGAGCGTCAGATTTTCAAGTCAAAGGGTTTGTTTGCCTACCAGTGTTTGTAAACATGTTTCGACATTGCTAACCCTTTGGGGGGGAAAGTTATCAGCAATGTCCAGAATGAGCTTGCACAATTCGGATTGAAAATGTATGATTCCCCGTCGCCGTCCCATTTCTCTTCTGAAACCGTCGCCTGGATTCTTGACTTACGGGCCATAGTTACAATGCCAACGTCAAAGAGCTTCAAGATACCAAGGGCAGCGAGTACTTTGCGTTCCTGAGCCGAAAGGCCCATGAAGGAGCTCTGAATCAGGCAAAGATTGATGTTGCCGAAGCACGCATGAAAGGTGAGATCGGAGAGGCAGAGAAAAAGGGCCGAACAAAGCAGGAGATCTCCAAGATCGATGCAGATACCGCGGTGCTGGAGACGAAACGCAAGGCCGAAAAGGCCAAGGCGGACTCCGAGCTCATGAACCGCCAGACTGAGCTAGATTCTAATGTCCAGATGGCCAAGATCATTGCGCAGCGCCAGACAGAAATGAGAGATGCGGAGCTGCAGAAGGAGGTTGAGACCAAACGGGCTGAGACAGAGCTCGAGCGCCTAAGAGCGAAACAGGTCACAAAGAGCAAAGTCGAGCGCGAGTCTGCGCAAGAAAACGCTGACGCCCAGTACTACACTGATACCAAGGCAGCAGAGGCAAGGCTATATAAACAGAAGATGGAGACTGATGCAAGCTGTACGTCTTTGTCAAGGAACCCTTACATACTTGCAGACTTTTTATACTAATTATGGGTTAGACTACCGTGCTTGCAAGGAAGCCGATGCAGACTTTAACTCCAAGAAGCGCGAAGCTGAAGGAGTTTTCGAAATGGCCAAAGCGTATGGCGCCCTTATTGATGTCCTCGGCGGTCCCCACGCCTTCCTCCAGTGGAAGATGATTGAGACTGGGATGTATGAGAAACTTGCTCTAGCGAACGGTCAAGCTATCCGAGGCCTCCAGCCGAAGATCACTACATGGAACACTGGCGGTAAGCACTCTTTTTTTACATTATTGTTTTACTTATTCCTCTCTGTTGAGCATCACTAAGACTCAATGGATATAGACAACTCGAACAATTCTGGGGATGCGATGGGCTCCATCCGTAATATCATGCAGGGCCTTCCTCCGCTCTTGAGCACGATCCACGACCAAACTGGTATCAGTCCACCAACATGGCTGGCTCAGTTGCCGGAAAAGCAACCCTATAACAGTCTGACCAAGTCTGATAATGTGGCAGACAGTCACAAGTAGACTAATCTCTCTCTTTATCCTGTTTTTGAGGAGATTTCATGTGTGCTGTCCTTCTTCCTAGCTTTCATTTCCACTTTTATTTGTCTTTCTGTTTCTTCTCAATTTCTTAATACATAGATACCTATTTAAGTTTTCAATGAAGATTCTAGCGTCGCCTTTGCAGCATATTCTCAACCTTCTGTGGGTAGCAGTCCCGCGCCATGAGAGTTGAAGTCGCCCAAGGTTAGCACCGTCTATAGGCACTGGGTAGCGAAACGAAGGGGGGAACTGTCTCGTATCGTGCTTAGGATGAAGCCGATGCCTGGGGAGATGGAAATACCGGTTGATAGGTAGGTCTAGATATGTTTTTCTTGTTAGATACCCTGGGTTGTTGTCAATATAAGGTGTGGCGAGGATACATATCGCGAGAGGCAAGGAGGGTATAGACCACACACAATAGGGCATTCACTTACATATACCTAGGTACCTATAGGACCTTGTGATTATCACAGCGACACCAACGTAGCCTGTATGGATCCTTAAAATAAATATAGTACTTACTAGTAGTAGTATAGGGCTAGTGTGTGGGAGTTTAGTTATAGACCAGTTGTTCATCCACCCCTTGTCTATGCCATTAATGAAATCTCCCCCTCCCACAGCCTAGTAGATCAGCCACATTGGAATCCTAAATAACTCCATGCACGACAACAGAAACAAAGACTCGAATTCTCCTTGAACGCTGTTAGCGGCCTGCGAAATCATGTGATGTCGTCATTTAAGCGCAGCGATTGATTTCGCCCGCCCGGGTATAAATAGAGGAACGACAACCCGCCGCTGCTGCATTCCGGACTACCACGACTGCTGCTGCTGCTACGGATAATAATAATAATAAGTTGATCCTTTCATACGCTTCTGCTTCTGCTAGTATGATATGTCATAGTCTGTCCATGCCCATGCCCTCTTTTTGGTTACTTTTTGGTTCGAGTTCGAGTTCGAGTTCGAGTTCACGACTACTATTATGCCGCCTCCATCGCTACTGCAGCTGTGCACAGCAACTGCGATTCGTAACTTGAAGTGTGAGTGAGCATTGGAAAATCCGTCTATTTCCCTCTGAATCTCCCATTGACTTGGTTTTTTTATATTTATTTCAGATCTCAACGATATCGGCAACATTCCATACGCCCTCGCCCGTCCTTTTCTTCTCAAGATTGAAAGCCCCGAGAAGCTGGTCAGTCGCCGACTCCTATCCAATGTATATCATGACGACGCTTATCACTAACCCGCCCACTCGCGTGTCTATAGAGGAACCTTGAACTACAATCCCCCCATCTGATGAAAGACGACGTCGAATTGTGGCTCGAATTTATAAAACGAGATATACCCCGGTGGGATGAATATGCATTGCCCGAACAGTCCAACTGTTGGTACAATGTCTACTGCGACCTCCAAGAGCAGGTCCAGAGGGCCGTGGATGAGGACGCAGAGAAGCTGAAAATGGCTCTTGACGGGATAAATTCCGAACGAGCGAAGCATAGCGCTAAATTCGTAACCGACCGACGGAGCATTCCCCTCCCTCGAGAACGGCCGACAGCGAAACAGCGGTATGCCTCCTACGATCGAAGGATGGGCGGCATTGCTCCTGTTTTTTCGTCTACGAAGCCTGGGGTTGGTTCTTCGTCTGACCCCCAGGGGTCTGCTATCTGGTCCTTTGAGCGACCCGCACTTCCGCGGTCGGAGACAAAGAAGAGGAACAACATCTTCGCTGCGACAAAGAGAAATACTGTTTTGGCTGTTCCGACCAAGCAGCTTAATAACAGGGCCACGCAGATTAAGCAAGCCCCGCGCTCCCTGATAGAGGAACACCGTCGACCTGCAGAACCCGCCATAGCTCGAAGAAATGGTCCGCCAATGCTGAGAGCGCCAGGGCGCTCAAGTCTGCACGGCACGAATAATACAAGAAGCCAGAGTAATATTAATCCTGTGATAAGCCCGTCCTTGCAAGAGAGGGAAGCCAGGTTACGTGCGATAGCTTCGGGGCACATCTCCACCCACTCGTCTCCATCTCTCTCCTCATCCGCAGTATCCTCGGCCCCTAACCAGGTTCTGAAAAGCATTTCCTCGTCCCCGGCGAAGAACTTGCCTGGGTCTTCACTCGCAGGATCCAAAGCACAAACCCGGGTTTTACCAGTCCCTAATATTGAGGATTCTAAGTCTGAATCTGGAACCAGTACAGACCCAGACGACTCAAAAATGTCTCCACCGCCGGCGCTACGCCCTGCGATGATTCGCAAGCGGCCTCCTCCAAGTGTATTCATGCCACCGAAGAAGAAGAAGGCTGTTTGACCTTCTCGTAGTGCTTGTTCATACCTTATGTCATGCATTTTAGGAATTTTGTTCTTACTAAATAGCATTATTAGCATTCGGCGGGAATTGGTTTTGATTATTATATATATACAGCTGGGCTTGGAAGTTATCAATGTGCTATCATTTCCTTTTTTGGGAAATGAAGGAGAACGATTATACTGACTGCACTTTGGGATTTGGCACTCCCGTTCATGTCATCGTCTGGTAGAGGAGTTTGGGGGTTATCATGGAGTTTTGACAACAGTTCGGTACAGCCTTACTTTCCATGAATTCTACGGTTACACCTTCCGTTTATTTTTTTTTTTTTTGCATATTATATCGTTAATGTCCTGATCGCTCGCCTACGATCACTTTCCTGAAACAAAGAATATGCATAGGCCACCCGCCTATTTTGACCCGTCGAGCACAATCGCTGATCGTCTTGGTATCTGGAAGCAAGCAAGGAGACATGGGATGTCATTACTGCATTGATAGCATTGATATGGCACATAAGGTGGACACGACTACAGCGGGTTGCATCACAGACGCGACTTTGGGGGCTTGATCCGGAGAACTGAACGGACCAGCCAGGCTGAGTTGAAACGGCGAAAACAGAAGAGGATCAAGCACGCTCGTCTTCATCACATCAGGGGTATATCATTCACCAAACCACAGCGAGGTTCAAAATCCAGTGTCATTTCCCAGTGTCCAACCCGGTCTCTATTCTTCATCTATCACCTTCATCACGGGTGGCAACGCGCCTCGGGAGGGGAGGTAGGTAGGTTGGTCATTGAATGAATCAGTGTGGAGAATAGGACAGCTAGAAATCGTGGTAACCGCCTCGGAGGGCAAGGACAAGATGTAGTGTCGCGCCGCCTTCGAGGCTGTATTCTTGAGCGGTCTTATCGTCGGCCCTATTAAGAGAAACATAAAAGGTAAGCCAACAGATCGTGATCTTAAAGGGATAATCCACATACATCTGTTTTCCACCATAAATCAGCCGTTGTTGGACTGGGGGAATTCCCTCTTTCTCCTCGACACGCTCCTTTATGCGGGACACCTAGGTCGATTTAGCACGGGATGGACAAACACGGCAGAACAAATATAGGGGGAGAGGGAGAGATATGCGTACTTTGTAGTCGGGCTCGATATCCAACTCGATCTCCTTTCCAGTAAGTGTACGAACTCTGGCACGTTGGAATTAGCAACTGGGTACTTTGGACATATGAACACAGAAGAGAAGGGGAGAGGGCACACTCACTTGATCAACATTTTGAATATCTGTTACTTGAACAAGTAAATTCGGGTCCCTTTTTCTGTGTATCTAAGTTGAAAAAAGCAGTGAGGGAAGAGACGCTGTTGCTGATGCTGCTGGGGAGACAGAGAGCTGAGATGGCGAGAGGACGAAATGACGGAAAGCTTGCCGTAGCGGGGATGATTTTGGTGGGGCAGAGTCGACAGCAGCATCAGCATTTATTGCGCTCTCTGCCTGGTACAGGTTGTCATCGATGTGTTTATTATGATTATGGTTATTATCCTGGATAATACTTATACTATAGGTTTATAAGAACATTTATCAAACTCAGGGTTAATATACTAGTAGTACAAAGTATGCACATAAATTATCTTGTAACTATGGAGCAAGTAGTACAAGCACAACAAACAGAATATATATATACACTGCATTGGCCCATCACTCACACCTCCAATTTCCTACCACTAGAAATACCCTACTTAGACCTACCTACCCAACATCAACAATGACACACGATACCCCAGGTACAGGTATCTCAAACACAAACCCATTCGACCAACTACTTTCCGATTGTCAAGAGAACCCTGTAACAACATCAACAACCCATCATCTACTAGTACTTACCTGAGTACTTACTAGTACCTCCCAGCTAACGCCAGATACAGACCAAAATCCAAGCTCGATATGAAACCCACCGATCAACTAGAAACGCCCAATTCAAGGAGAAGCTCCTCCACCAAGATTTCCCAGGATGGCAGGTAGACGAGACGCTGAAGAAACTACTCGCGAACGGCGACGGCGACGGCGACAGCGACTTCACAGACACCAGACACAACCTTACCTTCTACGCCCGTCCCCCAAAGCACATCAAGGACCTCATCGCCAAGATCCAGCTGGAACTTCGCGATATTGCACCAAGTTAGTCCTATCTACCTACCTACCAGCCACAATCCAACAAAAATATATATACATACATACATACATACATAGAAACTGGCTAAACACCTATCCTACCTACCTACTTACACAACCAGCCCTCTGGTTCTACCCCCCAGAATCCCTCCACATAACAACAATAGAGGTAGCCAGCTCCCGCCCAAAATCCGACATCGACCTTCTAGCTACCCATCTCCTCGAGACAGGTACAGCTCAAACCCTCGTCGACTATACGTTCTACCACCGCGCGAGACTCATAAAGCCTATGCTTAGCTTTGATGCTGCGGCGCTGGCTGTGAGTTTTGTTCCTGCTGCTGTCGCTGCCGTTCACGGGGACGGAGAGGAGGAGGAAGCAGACACGTACACTTACCACCATCTACGACGTGATCTTGCGGCCCGTGTCCTGGAGACAGGGGTGCAGATGGCGTCGAGGTATATTGTGCCCTCGGCGCATGTGACGATTGCGCGGTTTGTGACGCAGGATGGGTTTTTGGGGTCTTCTGCATCTGGGGGAGGGGAAGGGGAAGGGGGCGCGGTGGATGGGGGACGTGTTGCGGCGTTAGTGGAGAGGATTGAGCGGCTGAATGAGATGCTTAGGGAGAGGTATTGGCCTGGGGGGGTGTCTTCTTCTAGAGGGGAGTGGGTTGTGGGACAGGGTGAAGGGCTGGAGTTTTGTAAAGGGGCATCGTGGTATGGGGGGGGAGAGAGGGTTCTTGTTGGGAGGGGATTTTAGAGGGTATACATCTACATCTGCACTGCTAAGTAGAGAGAGGCCATCATCATCTGTTAACTGCAGTATTAGAGTAAATAATTATTGAAAGTCGCTGCCTAAGGCATACACCAGTGAACAGTGTCCTGCACCCAAAGCGGTTAGACTCACCCCAAATAGGGCCGGGCTAAGCGAACGAAATCCCACAACCCACGGCCAAACCCGACTCGATCTCCCCCGACAAGAGACTACCAACGACCAGCACCCCAAGATCCGGCCAAATCAGTCAAAATGGTAAGGAATGAATGAATGGAGTTGTCTTTTGCGTTGCGTTGCTTTGCTTTTGTGTTTTTCTTTGCGCTCTTCCTGTCACGTCCTTGGGTATCAGAGGAATATGATTCGAGGTAAACCGGACCTACGACGACGACGACAGCGACAGCGACAGCGAAAGCGACGATGATGAACCGCGAGAGCGTATTTGAAAAGAACATAAAAGAGGAAAGAGCGACGAAACACCATCCATCGAAGACGGAAACTCTATCACAACTGACAGACCAAGGAGTGGACGAGATGGACAGCAAATGATCGAAGCAATCGCATCGATATATCGATATATTGGCTGTTTGTACCATCAGAGAGAGCGATCAGACAGACCTTTTCCATCATTCTTTTCGCCCCGATATATCGCGCGAATCCTGTCTCCTCACCCACAATACAATAAACCAAGACCCGGGTTTTCGATATCGCTTTAGTCAACTACATTTTTACGACGCATATTCCTCCGCTAAACAGGGACACCAGGATAGGAAGATGGCTGCAAAAAAAATTCATAGAAGATAAAAAAGCTGACGAAACTTCCTCCACAAACAGGTCAACGTTCCGAAAACCCGCCGGACGTACTGCAAGTCCAAGGAGTGCCACAAGCACACCCAGCACAAGGTCACCCAGTACAAGGCTGGAAAGGTGAATACCCACAATTTCCCCATTAATTCCCCTCCAAGGGATCCCTTCTACAGGGCGAAGGGGGGAGAGAACTGCAATATGCTAATGCGATTTTTTTTCTCTTATTTCAGGCCTCTCTGTTCGCCCAGGGTAAGCGCCGTTACGACCGGAAGCAGAGCGGTTACGGTGGTCAGACCAAGCCCGTCTTCCACAAGAAGGCCAAGACCACCAAGAAGATTGTCCTTCGCCTGGAGTGCACTGCCTGCAAGACCAAGAAGCAGCTCGCTCTGAAGCGTTGCAAGCACTTTGAGTTGGGGTATGTTCTCTTCTCCTTCTACAAGCATATCTGTAATTAGATACTAATGCGGTGTTTTTTTTTTTGAATAGTGGCGACAAGAAGACTAAGGGTGCTGCTCTCGTCTTCTAAATTTCTTGATTTCCTTGTTCGGCTTCTGGGTTCCTGCATTGCAAACACACTGCTATTCTGGCGGAAAGCGTATGATAATGGCAATGGAAAAATCAAAATCAAAACAATGAAATGAAATAGGATTTCATATTTAGAAGAAACCAAAAACGAATATATGGACTCCTAGCTGATCGGGTCTCTTGATGAATTTATTACGTTTTGCATGGGTGTAGAGCTGGCTTGCTATAACCCTGTCGGAGGTTGGAATTGTAGTGTACTGTAGGTATATTGGGTCGGGTATAGAGAACTTTAAGATGGTGATGTGATGTGATATTCTTGCCCAGGATTGTTTCGTTTCTATGAGAATTTAACGCTGTAGCTATGGACAAAGCTGTAGACCGAGAAAGAGACCGAGAAAGAATAAATGGAAAAGAAAAGAATGATTAATTGTATCAAGTTCTCACTATTTTTGATGTCCGCCCAATGCATTGACAAGTTTATCCTTCATAGGTTACGTATATAGAAACGCCAAGTCATCCTACCAAGGTGTTGATTACTGGTTACTGTGCAAATAATTGTACAAGATACAAACAAACTTTTCCAAGCTTGCCATCATAGCTGTTCTTCAACGTAGGGTTTTTTCCTATATAGGAAACATCGCAGTCATAAAACATACTTCATACCGAGTCGTAGGAGCAGTCGTAGCTCTCGTTATTATCACGGCGTGCAAGTATATGGCCTGCATGTGCGTTTGTCGCTATAATAATACAATTGGGGTTGTCTCAGGATTCCGTCCGGAGACTGGGAATTGAGGGACATCCAAGTCGAATGGATTACTTCGCGTGCTGTCCCTCGTGGCCGCCTCTTCTGGGAATGATAGCCCATTGCTTGGTTTCATTTGCAAAGGGAAGCTATTTCTTCGTATGCTGCTCCCTACACTACTTCTGCCAGGAAGAATCAAAGTGCTACCTAAGCTGGTGTCGCTGTGGAAGGAATCCCTGTCTGGGGGGCGTGAATATTCGGGCTGCGTGGCCTCCTCGTGCTGAAGAGGAAAGAGTAAGACGGCCTTGGATGGTTGCAGCATTTGCGGCTGTTGGTTCGCATCAAGGGAGGATCTTCCAACCGTTATGGGCACAATTGAGCTTTCTGCTCCATGTGTCACTTCAGCTGAGTCTGAGAATGGGTTTGGATAGGGAGACGACATTTGGTCGTGAGAGAGGTACTGCTCAGAGCCGCGGATAGAGTTATTGGCTGAATGCACCGGGGATCCTTCTGAAAGGTACGGCATCCCAGATTGGTATTCCATATTTAAATTGGTTGTAGAATCCGCGGATGCTCGATTATCTCGCAACAATTTTTCTCTGCGGCCAAAGATCCACCCGCGAAATGGTCTGCGTCGACATCTGTGGCGGAAGCAGAGGTAGAAAATCAAGAGAACAAGGGCTATAAAGCCTAAACCGCCAAGAACACTACCAAAAATGGCGCCGAGCGAAGTTCCATCTTCGTGGTCCTTGGGAACAGCTGGAGGAGGTAGTGGCTGGGACGTGACGGTTGGCGCTATAACCGAGGTCGAAGGGGTTATGGTTGTGTAGGATCCTGAGGTCTCCGCACTGGCGGCGTTGTGGATACGCGTGGACAGTTCTGAAGATGATATATGTGATGTTTTACTTGTGGAAGATGTCGTGTCTGTGCTTGAAGTGCTAGTATTTGTGGTTGGGGCGGTTGCAACTGAAGGGACAACTTCAGTGATAGAAGTAGAGTGGTCAGTCTGGGGTGTCTCTTCCAATGATGCCGAATCGGAAGATGATCCATGAGAGGTAGTTGAGGGAGGAGATGAGTTGAACTCGGACGAAGTAGTGGGAGCTGTTGTAGTTGCCCTTGGTAGACGTGGGACCTTTGTGCATCTCAGGCCCTGATAGAAAACAATTGAAGGGCTTGACATCGACATGTCACCAAGCCCGCAAGCCCAGCTTGTCAGACGCTCTGGCGGATCAGGAACAGGAGACGAGCGGCTAGTATGCACTGCATGAAGAATGGGAAGTACGACGCTGACTAGCAACGGTAAGAAGCGAGCGACTAGAAGAATAATATGAAGAGGACAGGTAGAAAAGAATGTCAAGCCGAAATAAGGCAACCAGGCCCATTGAAATGCGCACCCAGGGTTCAGGTGTTCCACAACAGAAGAGGATAACAGAAGCACGATCTCACCTGGGGAAAGATTAATAAATGACGACGACAGGCACACACGAGGAAGTCGAATAATAATAATACAGATAAACAGAACACGGTGCGGCCCTGCCTTCAAAAGGGCAAAAGTAGGCGAGCGAACAACACGAGCCTAGGCTTAGGCTGAGCACTAGAATAATAAGTACTCGGTAGATGCTCTTGAAGTCTCGATCCCTCGACCAGGGACGGTTCAAGAAGAATTATTACGCCGGAAGGGCGGATGAAACACAATCGATACAGTGGTGCCAAACTGCCAATGGAGTATTGACTTCACGATCCTGGAGCGTCTAGTCTGACAGGGGCAGAAACCTTAGCTGGGGGCCCATCCAGGATCCAAGAATAAGCGAATGCCATGGTGGGATGGAATGGTGCTCCGTCGGAAGCTATTTCGAGGGTTGAACCAACTGTGATCGAGATGAAGAAGAGAAGAAGAGAAGAAGAGAAGAAGAGAAGAAAAGAAGAAAAGAAGAAGAGAATAAAGGAAAAGTACCTCAGGCTTCAGATTTCCTGATTGGGCAACGCCGCGGGGTGTTTGAACTGTCCCGAAACAGCCTAGCGCGGATTCACAACAATGACGTCATGAAATAGCTGACTCAGCAGCATCCGGACCGACTCTCCGTTTCGGGAAAGGCTCAGTTCCTCAGGCTTTCAGCTTTACAGAGTACTCTATGCTCCGTCTTCTCGTCAACAATCGTCGTTACTTTTGCTCTTACTCTCCTGTCTTGATAGTATGCAATTGTTCAAGACTCTGGAAAAGCGGTTTGCTTTAGAGAGCAGCGGCAAGAGGTACGTGGATGGAGTGTCCACCAGAGTAAGCCCAAGAGAAGCCACCCGAGACTGAGACAGGGGGAAACTCCACTTCAGGTACTTTGTCAGTTTGTACTCCGTCCACTCGCAGTAATCCTGGATGATAATATAATACTCACCACTCTATAGGAATAGCAAGGTCCGCAAAAATTAGCTTCAGCTTCGTTCCGACAGCTGACACGAAGAAGAGTGCAAGAGCCTGACAGCCGTATACACTGATATACACTGACAGACGCTGAAAACAACGAGGAAGAGAGCCCGGCAAATGGCGCAGTCAAGCAGAACTACTAGTGGCGGAGCTGAGCGTGCTATAGCATTAATTAACTGCTAGCATGATTAGCATTAATCCCAACGTCTTCAGTTTGACTGTGTCTTCCCCTCTTTTCCTGTCTCGACTCTATGCATTCCTCTTCGACAGACTTCTGACACGACACTTGGTTTGGACTCTCTGGATTACTTCGTTTTGTTTTGCTGCTTTTACATCCCAACTCCGCTAAATTATCCTAACCTCATCTCAGCGCCTTTCAAGAGTCAAGAGTCGTGGATTACATGTGACTGCCTTTCTTCTTAATCTTCCTCTATTTACTCCGTATTGCTGTCCGGAGACCCCTCGCTTTAGCCCAGACGACCTCAGTTTGAGTTTCGTTTCACGATCAAAGTAGAGAAAGAGAGAGAGAGATGTTTTACTTGCTTGTTATTTCATAAGGTCATCAACATTAGAAAACCCGAAACTCTGCATCATGTTCGGGTGGTGTAATTCGCTGGGTAAGGATTTCCCCATCCTCTCAAGAAGCCCTACTTTCTTTCCTACGCTGCCTGCGCAGTCATGGATTACTCGTGCCTGATTCAGTTGCAACTCCTGGTATTATCTATTTCATGGCACGACTTAAATGATACACATTCTTGTGATGTCTCCTGTGTCTGGTGATTCACATGCAGATACCCCGCGGACGATTGTCACCTAGATCTAGTTACCTTCCTCTCTAGAAGACGCAGATCAGAACAGAACAGAAGCAAAGGAGAGAGAAGAAGAGAAAAGAATACAATATACATAAACAACACCCCCCTCCCCCCCCCCCACCCTATAATCCTATTTCCTCAATAACCCAGAACCCAGAACACAAGCTTCACCAAAGCTAACCATAACCACAGGCCTCCCAGCAATGGCCTCAGACCCAGACAAAGAACGCTCCCCTCCACCCCCTCCAACCCCCCTAGATTTCCCCATCTACGCACTCCCCGCCGTGTCCAAGACACCCTCTGAATCCGCTCTCCGGACCCTACAACCGGCCCTCGCCTCCATCCGACGCCCACAGGACATCTCCCCCGAGAAATTCAACGCCCTGAATCTAACCGTGCAGTGCGACGTCCCCGTCGGCTCTATCGTGCGTTTCGACGGGGCGGAATCCGCCGTCCCCCCCTTACCTTGGGAGACGGACTCTGTCCCCGCCGTATCTCTGGGCGGAGAAGAAGAAGAAGAAGAAGAAGAAGAAGAAGGAGATAAAAACATCTTCATGGATAACGGGAATGCGTACCCGCGCAAGGGGAAATTCGAGGCGCTGCTGCGGGAGTTACTGCTCGACAATGACGATGCTTTTCGGGAGGTTGCGAGGCTGCCGCCGCGTGCGGGGAGGGAGCCTGTGCGGGTGATGCTGGCGAGGAAGTTCTGGACGGCGTTGGAGCGCATGGCACAGTATTGGGATTCTAGTATGGATGAGTACTTTGAGCGGCCGAAGACGCCTGAGCCGGGGGGTGGGCTTCAAATGCAGACAGACGATGTTACCCAGGTTGGGACTACGCCGATGGATATGGACGAGGTAAGTAGAGTGGATCAGGGCCAGGAGCAGAAGCAGGAAGTAGTAAAACGGTACAGAGGCCGTCGGATCGCAGCCGGGGCTGATATGCCCGAGGATGTACGCGAGGAAGCCATCCGTGCATTGACCGAGATGGCTGCGTGGCCGTTTGAATGCCAGGTGTCTGCCCCCATTATTCCTCCCAGGCTGGCTGTCGGGACTCTGCTCTTCCCCGTGAGACAGACGTTCGAGGCCACGCGGTCGCCCAAGGACCGACAGCTGGCGCGGAACAGGGTCCTGGAGGGACCGGTCTTCGTTGCACAGTGTCGGCCTGAAACGGTCTTTCGGGGACCAGAGGAAGTTCCCGGCTCTGGTCTCGGTGACACTTGCGATCTCGTCCGGGAAGTCGGGTCTATGTTGTTGGCAGCTCAGGAACGAGCGCGCGAGGGGAGGACGGAGGTCAAGCCCGGCGAAGGGAAGTGGTGGACTATGACGCCGCGATGGGGAGGCGCCCCAAACGATGCTGTCGGGGATAGCGAGAAGGTGAGAGAGGAACAGGAGAAACAGGAGAAACAGGCATCTGGGAATGAGCGCAAACGCTCGAAATACGAGCACTCACTCCTGGGCTCGCGTCGACTAGGTCTGGGACGCAAGTTGACCAACAGTGAGAAGTGGAAGCTCGTCCAGCCGGGGCCCAGTCTTTGGGATCGACGACGGAAATATCTGCAGATTGGAAAGCCCCGCGACAGTCCATTTGATGATGTATGTTCTTTGTTCTTGATAATCCTTCAACTTTTTTTTTCTTGACCTTTAGCTGACGACCAACCGGCAGATCTACATGTTATCCTCTATCAACCACCATCTAGCTATCCTGCATCTGCGTATCCATCGCAGATATCTCGACATCCTCACGACGGGGGAGAGCAGCTTTCCCGCGGATTCCACCGAACCAGACCATCCATGGCACGTCCTCAAGCTGCGGCGGACCCGGTGGTTCGACATCTTTGACGCCCAGGATCGTCTGGAGGTGTTCAAGGGGATCTGGACATTGTTCCATTATCTTCTACGGCGTATCGACTGATTACCTGGTATGGTATATACTAATCGACAGCATTAGTCTCTAATCCAGCAAAATCTCCATATCCTTCTCCTAGTATACTCTACTGTCCAAGCGTAATTACAACATTTGTGCCCGTCCTCTACTAGTACAGAGTGAGATTCTCCATGGAACCAGTACTAGAATACACCAATATGACACATACCTCCCACCTCTTCTTCCTCCCTCCTTTCAACCTGTCTCACTCGACATCCAAAACCCCTATCGAACTCACTACTGTTTATCCTCACGCACATCGCCCAAAAAAAGACAAAAAAAGACAAAAAAATAAATAAATAACCCACCAGACAATATCCAAAGAAGACAAAGACCCATTTAGAGAAAAGTCCACGCCACGACAAAAACGTTCAGGCCGCAGGAACACAGCAGATCGGAGAACTGCCATTGGTAGATCTCTGCGATCTCTTGCTTGTAGATGGGAGTGGCGGGGGGTTGCTGCATATCGCAACTAGTTTCTAGCTGACAATTTAATAATAGAGGGCACTCGCAGAGTCCAGACTTAGAGTAGAATAGGATACGAATACTGGAGGTAGGGAGGAGGGTGATGGGTCTGATTTGAGTCTGTGCGGTGTGTTTTGCTGTGGTGGCTGCGCTGGGGGGTTCTTGTATGCATGTACTCTACTATAGCGCTAGGATGTACTACAACTACAACTACACAGTATCTATTATTTGCTTTGTGGAGTATCTATTCTTTTTTATGGAGTGTGTATGTAGTACCTAGGTAGATTCAAAGTATCGTCTTGAATAAGGAGAACCCCCGAAATGGAAGCGTACTCTGTACCTACTGTAGTGTAGAATGGAGTACTTAGTACTATACTACCGGGTACTGATAATAATCCAAATATACTGTAATACTGTAGTATCTCCTATATCAGTCAAACCAGAGCACGTACTTGTCTTGTCATGTTCTGTGCCGCTGGGATCCAGAGCTATGCCGGAAATATTATCCATGAGCGTGGAGTGGACGGGTCTGAGTCCACGGTAGGTATCTAGACGATACAAGCACAGAGAATGCTCGCTATAGAAGCCAAGACTGAGGGACAGAACCGAATGGTGATGATCAGGGGAACCGGAAGAAGCGGCTGTACTTTTGTCGGTGGCTTGCGGACTAATCTCAGAGGATTTGATTATCGTTACTAGTAGTTAGAGTGACATAAAGAATGTAGTAAGATAGTAATATAATAACTAGGTAATATAGTAAGTAGTAACTACTAGTAGGAGCATTAATTGGTGAAGCTCAAATGGCCCCATTACCACCTAGGTAGGTCCTACCATAGAGCAGTTGACCGGCTATCCTCAAATTGCTGGCGCAATAACACCCTTGCCACACTACCACCCAAGTTGATATACTGTGTATATTTAATTAATCTCAGACAGACGTGGGTTCATTCCATGGAGGTATCCGAGAATCATCCTTATCGCTGATATCACTCCGTATTACCCCGGAGGATTAGTTAGTTACCATGTCCTCGTATGACTACAAGTACTAAGACCCTACTAGGTCTACCTAGGTAGTCGTGTGCATGTCTTCAGTCCAGCTTACCTGCTCAACACTACCTAGGTGGTGTTAACGTGGACCACAGTGTTGGCGCCATTGAACGGAGACTCTATAGCACCTATGTATGTACCACTTAGATACCTACTACGTAGGTAGTCAGTATCAACTAGTCCTCCTGTAGTACTCAGCTCTCATTCGATTAACAATCAGCTTCAGAGGACGCCTATTTGGACGCTCAGGCTGTTCAATCCTTCCTGTGCGTTCTGGTCCTGTGCGTTCTGATGCAGAAGAGCAATAGTCTAGTAGGTAGGTACAGCTAATGTAGTGCGATGAGGGCTTCTTCCTGATCTATGGAGACCGGTGTCGGACGTCGAATGGTAGTGTTAATCCGAATTGCAATAGTAAAGCTTATGACTGGGTAACTTGGTAACTACTTTGGACACTGAAGTCTAAGCCTCCACTGCAAGGTTCACTAGACTAGGACGTGGCCAGTCTCTCTCTCTCTCTCTCTCTCAAGAAGATTCCTCTCTCGATATGGATTGACGCACCGCATGCGCATTCCCCTTAGTGACCGGGCCAAATAGCAGTTATACGAGGTTGACCTTGCTGGTTGGAGCTGGGATGGGCCCGGACACAACGAGATCTGTGATCCAGATGCAAGGACCGGTAGCCATATCCAAACAGTGGAGTTAGGAACCAGGTCTTTGATACCCCAGAGCGCCATCATGAACCCGGGTACCGGGGTATAGAATCTCGCTGTGCAGGTGATAAAGCCAGAAGTAGACTAAGGACTCACAATCTCCATACTTTGCGAGCTCAGGGATGGTACGTCTTGGAGATAGCGATGGTAGTGGGAATTGATATCACGGTCCAAGCTGCAGGGAAGAACATAGTTGCTAGGCAACTTTTCTTGCCTTGTCGATTTCCTGTATCTAGCTGCGACAAGGCCAGTAGTGTTCTGCAGTCTTGTGAGTAGTGAGTACCTTCAAGTTGATTGGAAGGAAAGCTATACCGTAAAATAGTAGGCTTCTCCAAGCATCATCAGCACTAGAGCTAGCTAGTTAGCTAGTTTTCGTGCCTTGGTGAAAAGCCACACGGACAGATAAGCGCCACATAAATTCTTCGGGCTGTGGCCAAGAGGTGTGTACTGCAGATGCTAAACAGGAGTCAAGACTCAAGACATCAAATGTCGACGGTTAAGACCATGCACACAGTACTACTTAGAGACGTGTGACGCCTGACAAAGATGCAGCCGTCTGAATGTCATCTGCCGCCGGGTTTGTTCGGGGCAAGATCTGCCTCGTAAAGTGACTGCAGATATTCCCAGGTCGGGGGAAATGTGATAGGTCGAGTGGCGTCCAAACAGAAGACATGTCTATAGAAAAGCGCCACTAGTGCGCAGCAGCGTGCGAATCACCAGCAGCGTCTCGAATGTAGTCGTTAGGTATAATTAAGGTGTGTGTGTGTGTGATAATAGGCCGCTTGACTTCCGTGGTAGATTTCAAGGGGAGGACGCGGAGTCTGTTGCTATCCTCACCGTACTCCAGAGTATGCCATCACGAACCGTCCCGTGGAACACGATGAAGGCAATCAAGCTCTAGCAGAGCTTGTGGGAAAGAGGCGTCCCCTTAGGCACTTGGCAGAAGCAAAATAGAGAGGATCATTGGATGTCGTCTGTGTGTCTGTGCACTCAATCCGAACAATTGGCTGCGATGGCTCTTTTTTCCAGAGTTGTCCTCCTCGACAGGAAATGATACATGGTGAAGAGAATTTACACATCGAATTCGATCTCCTGCCTGCGAATCTCCTGCGAATCTACCAGATCGGAGAAGTTCGCGGTCCTAGTACGTCTGATCGAGAGCACCATCGCCGATATTAGCATTATTAGTATTCTCATATCAACGACGACGCTCTCGATAGGACTAGAGTCTTTGACCAGGGACAGCAAAATGACTAAAGGTTATTCCGATTCATCTCAGCGAGTCAGATCATATGCAGGCAAATTTAATCCCTTGATGCTTTCCCACACGAATTAGCAATTCCGCAGCGCGATCATGATCCAGGACCTCGGAATCGAGATCCATCGCGATTCCACTGGTGGCTGCATCCATCCACCCAAAAAAATGGAGCCAGTGAGTTGTTTCAGACTCGCCTCTCGGTATGATCGGCTTCATGGTTTACATGGCTGGTAGTCTGGTCAGCTCCAGGCTGCCCCGTAATATGCGGTTTACTGAGCTGAACATTAATAATGGGGTGCATACATACAGATGTAGGACAGAACGATAGATACTAGTATTCAGTCTGCAGAAAGGGTCCCACATGCAGCGGCAGGATTGTCAATCAGATCTGATCCTAGATTGTCTGCTGTTCCAGCAATTTATCGGCTTGTACTGTATATGGATGATGGGATTGAGCATACTAGGTATGCTTGGTACTCTGCAAACTCTGTCAAAGATACTCCATAAATTGAATATTAGATGCAACGAGATATATCATTCTACGTAGTCTGAGAATCACTCTAAAAGTATCAAGCTCTGAAAGCCTCTGAATTTGCGGGGAAACAGTACTCCGGAGTCCGTACTTCACCGGACATGTCTCGCAACTCTCGGAAACCCTCGCTATTATTTGGAATTCCTAAGGACTACAGTTAACCTCCGAGACGGCGTCTCGGAGAAGATTTCGTCCAGCTCGTGCGTGCATTCAGCAGTGACTCCAAGTGGATGGTTCGGGAGATCCTACCAAGGTCCTCTAATTGGATGATAAAGTGAGGCTATGATTCTGTCTTACTGTTAGTTGCTTGGTTGCTTAGACGGGCGGTCCCGCTGTCAGACATCATCATTCTTATTGAGAAAATGCTGTCTCTCTGCAGACTGACTGGTCATTGTACTTGCATACTACCGTACATACTACAGTACATACTACAGAGTACAGAGGACGAGAGAATAAGTCAGGGGCTTCATGATCTCCTATCTTGCGATTCTTATCCGGAGGAACTTGGAGAAACGCTGGGAAGCCTCCAACTCCAAGTTGCGAGTCAACAGTCCTCTCGAATCTTTTTGCCTTCAGTATTCGTCTCCACACATGATCATGCGTTACCGTAAAGTGATGGTGAGATCATCGGGATTTGGACAGATTTGGACACAGAAAGAGGCATTTCCTTCTTCGTCCTACTCACACGTCCTACTACTAGAGTTGTACTATAGTTCAGCTGTGGGAATATGCTGTCTCCAACTTTCAATTCCAAAGTTTAATAACATGGCCCATATATTATAGTTCCTCAAATTAGCTACTCCGTGCGATCTTCAGACTGTTGGTGCAGGAATATAATCCCGAGTCTGTACACCACGCCGCACACGACTCTATATCAGGTATGGATCGGCGAATAAGGCATGGTGGCCTGGTGGCTGCTAACTACTCCAGCGCCTAGTCACTACGTCCCTTTGGGAATGGATTCCATCTATCCTGAATCCTAACTGTTGACATAGTAGAGACACGACTCATGGCAATCCAGTCAGCCCTCTCTGGTTGACGATCCCCGCGTTAGTCCCAGTTGCATCATCTTATTGTCGCATGGGAGGCGTTGATAACCTCAGGAAGTCTTTCGGCCGGATTTGTGGGTCTACTGATGACTCTGAGTTTATACTTCCAGTCTCGCTCTATACTCTGCTCTATACTCTGCTTTGTAGTCTATACTATACTTCATGCGCTATACGTAGTCCATACAAGAGCCTGCCCTGTCTCACAAATGAGCAGTAAATACTACTACTGCCAGTAGCACTAGTAGTATGCAATATCTCCTCCATGCCGGGTTTGTACCTGTATCTGAATATTGGCTCCACAGGAGGTGCAATAAATGATACTGAACTTTAGGTGCGCAAACACTCAGTCCTGCCTTACCTTAGTATATCCTACGTAGTATATCGAAACTCGAAACCTCATGCATGCTTCTCGAACCCCTGAGAGAACGGATGGAGCAAAGCCTTCGGCATTTAATATACTAGTGCCTACGACTAGTATCTGGATGTACTGTACTGTGAGAAAGGTTAATTGCTTTGCAGTAATTACCATGATGTAGTTAACTATACTGATAACTTGAATAATCATAATACAAAAGAATCTGTGTTGTTATTAATTTCTTTTCTTTTCTTTTCTTTTTCTTCCACGGCACCTGAATATACTGTACTCTCCCTTTCAAGTACCAAGTAATACGGACGACAAGCCGAGTTAGTTGTAATCCCTTCCTCTAGTCAGAACTCGGTAGTCCCAAATCTTACCACAGTAGAATCACAATCACAATCAACAAACAATCTACAATTTGGTTTGAAGAATCCTAATCCTAATAATAATAATAATAATAATAAGAAGAAGAAGAAGAAGAAGAAGAAAATGAAAACACGCAATGAGGGGTCAATACAGAGAAGTAAACGGGCCCCTCCAAGGTCGTACCGCGTTCCAAACCATCCGCATGTAATAGGACTGGACAGGACAGGACAAGGCTATCCCTTGCTTTCGGGGTGGTCACATAACGAATGCTATGTATGTACGTACATACTACCTACATGCTACATACATACATATCCGCGGAGAATGGAGAGCTACGACAGTAAGACAGAAGACAGAAGACAGAAGACAGAAAGACAGACAGAAAGCCAGAAAGAGAGATGAACTCCCAAGAACCTGAAACTTTGTGTGTGGAATTTTGAGTCAGAAGAATGATGAGGTCAGTAGCTGATTAGCTGGTTTAAAAGGGAAGAGAACAACATGATCTTTAAGGCCCAATTACGGTATGCAATGCGGACATTGTCCACTTGCCAGTACACGATAGTTACCTAGGTAGGTGACACTGACACATGAGTGAAGAGTAGTATGTACCCCGTACGTCGATTGCCTCGTAGGGTTGCTGTCGCACCATTATTATTTGTATTCTGTATGTCGCTATCCGGTGGTTCCAGGAGACGGGATCATGGAAAGTTAAAATCGTCGATCAATCCGGGAGTGGGAGAGAGGGAATTTAGCTGTGACTTTTGGGCTAGGTACCTCAGTACTGCTTAAGTCCCTAATAGTTAATCTTCTGGTTTCGTATCCATGCGCCAGAATGGTGGCCAGAGGAATTATCGGAATGTCACGGAAGTAGACAGCTGCCCATGTGGATAGTAGTACGTAGTGATGATGAAGGATTATGCTATAACTACGGAGGACTCGTTCGTTGTTGCGTGTCTTGCGAGTTGCGACAGCCCCTCTTTTCCTGTTTTTCCCGACTAGAGTTTGGGACTGTCTGGTGTCGGACTACCACTAGTATTCTAGCGACACTGGTTGAAATTGAATTCATGGTTAAGGTTGTTTCCAGGCTCCAGGTCCACGGAACAGGCTCCAAGTCCGCTCCTAGTCTATTCGTAGTACAGAGTAGTCTCGTACACTACTCACTACTCCTGCTGTGGTCAGTGGCCACTGGTGAGGATGATGACACCGAAGAACACAAAATGGAGATCACAGCTAAACTTAAACGAGACTCGTGTTTCCTTCAGTCCGGAATCTGAGTGGGGAAAAAGTAGCTGGGAAATTTCGCGTGATCCTTTTCTCTTGGAAAGGGAAGTCCATCGCGCGTGTACTCCGTATTGTAGGTAGATGATTTGTGTTGGATAATAAGAAGAAGAGGAGGAGGAGGAGGAGGAGGTATGTACTCTGTAAGTGACCGACACTTCTCAAGCGAGGGATGTGGCCAAGGTTGGAGGGCTGCAGATTTGTCACTTCTCCATATGGGGAACCCTGGAGGAAATGGAGTGCAGCGCATTGTCATACAGATGAAACCTACCCTTGTGTGAAACTGGGCGGTAGAAAAGGGTTGTAGGTGTATCTACCCGAGATTCTTGCCGTAACTTACCGTTCTTTGGTTTACCATGGTTGGGACTTGGAATTGACGGGCCTGTAAGTTGACTCTTCCTTAACTCTTAACTCTTGACGAACCAAGGAACAACTGGCACTTGAATTTGCTTTTGGTGCTGTGCCATGGTCGAGAGTGATATATGTGTACAGACCATCGATGTAAAATGTGATGAACAACTTCCGCGCCCGATTTTTATTTTTAATTCAAAGATTTTTCGATCGAAGACGATACCCAAATGGGGACTATTATATACAAAAAAGAGATCATAAAAGCTTCTGAGCAGCCTGGACTTCCTCCTCGATAATTGGACCTACGTAGCGGAGTTGCATATGTATGTACAGAGGATGTAACTGGGGACGCCAGGTCACGACCCTTGATTCCACTCAAGGCTCAAGAGGCTGGAGAGTATCCTCGTCGTCTTGTGGCTCTTGCATATTTACCTGTCTGACTTGCTTCATACTCTCTCTGTGTGAACTTCCCTTTTGGATGAACGTGTTTATTTTTACAATGGTATTCTCTTCCTGCGCGAGTATTATCTAGTATCATCGTTATTATTAGAATATACATATACATATACTGATGTATATCATGTCCTCATGCACCTGATCTCTATCATATATACTTTCAATAGTCCACAGCGATAGACTTTCATCGAGATTTATGTATGGAATATTCGATGCACCTGGGGTTGGGAGCGGAAGGTAAGGGACCCCATTGTCAGATGTCAAGAGTAAGAAGAGTCCATGGCGAGTTTGACCAGCCTGACTGCCACTGCAGAGATGGGTACCCGAGATCCTTAGGATCTTAAGGTGGCCATATTCTGTTGTGTCCACAGTATGTTGATAACAAGTACCTAGTAGTATTCAAAATAGTATAATAGTATGGAACTAATGATAAAGAGAAGAACGACCTTTTCTCCTTATTGTCTAGCTTTATATACATACTACTACTTGGTATACCTCTTGTATCGGACGAGTAGGTACCTAGGTACCAGCTTCGGGGGCTTGGGCACCGACCACTCCATGATCCTCCAGCGTAATAAGCCTGGAGAAACGCCAGTCAGCGGTGGACCTGATCATTCAGTAAGGTATTTGATAATATTACCAGTCGTACTGTGTTAGAATTCGACAGGGAGGGGGCTGATCGCGGACTCCTCATGAAGCTAGGAAGCTGATAGTCTCACCTTTAAGCAGAGTGGATGAGTGAGCCGGTTTGACATATTTTCTAGTAATCTTATTATTATCCTAATTATTTCTTTTATTCCTATCGCTTGATTTTTGCGATTCTGTTCGTCCCACAGCACCAGTTGCGGCTCCACTTGTTTTGGGTTTTGGCCTTCTTTTTTATTTCTCTTCAATTCCAGACATGATGAATTGATTATTATATCATGATTATTATTATTTATTATATGATTTATTATACTACTATTATTATTATTATTTATTCCTCAATAAACCATACCAAATATATACTCCCTCTCAGGTGGGAGACTATATTAGGAATATATAAATGATAAATTGATAAATAATAAATGAAATACAGAAAACACACATAAAATTACAAATTCAAAGCCAGATGACTGAGCAACCGAGAAAACCGATCTGTCAATTCTGGTGGCTTGGTTTGATTCTCGAAACGCCAGTATCCTGGTTCACGTAATTATTTTATAAGTAGTAAGGGAAAAAAAATAGAATAAAATCGAGAAAAAAAGAAAAGCCGCTCCTGATTGCATCCTGGAATGACGACTGTCGCGACTGTTGTTATTTATGATTATCCTTCTTAGTACCTAGGTAGGTAAGTTTAAGGAATTGGGAGAACGACCTACTGCTAACTTGGTAGTACTTGTATCTCTCTAGGTACTAGGTAGGTGCCAAGGTTAATCCAAAGAGGTAGTATCATTCCTGTTGCTCCCAAGGGCAAACCTTCTGCTGCCAGATGCAAAAGAGGGGCACCTCCTGCAACACTCCTCTGATAATAACAACCACCACAACAATAATATTAAGCTAGTTATAGCTAACTGAAAGTTATCAGATTTCTGAGGGTAAGTCGCATCTCTCCTGCCTGAAACTGTTGACTTTTCTTTGCAACGGACCTCGAAGATTGTTCCGACGTCTCCAGTAGTGAAGAAGAAGGTATGGATCGTTACTACCACTCCCTACACGCTATAGGTCCAAGCTAAATATTATTTGGTTGCCACCAGCATTTCCTGTCGTTTCATGGCTGAAGATTATTTTTATTATCGCCAGTATTGAGCTTTCTCAGACCTTTTGAAACCTCTCCGGCTCCCATTTTCATGATATTTTGTGGTCTTGACTCCATTCAATCTACCTTTCCTCTGCTGTCTGCCACCAAAGAACACGGCAGCTCGACTTCGCCTAGGACAGAGTCACCGTTGGGCCTATTTTATTCGATTAGTCCTCCAGACGAATTTGCAGGCCCATTACTGCATAATATTGGGAATCAAGGTATTATTCCATCTTATATTATTATTACTAGTTATCATTATTACTGCTATCCCTCATATTGAGTCTGGTACCCTTCTCGTCTTCAAATCATTCACAGCACCTACCGGTAGTACTAGGTAGACTGCCGAGAGCCTACAGGGCATCACGCTGGCCCCTGTTCTCTCTCTGTCCTGGAGGGTAGAGGGCTCGCTCGGAAGTGTTAGTGTGTGGAGGCCTGATTCCATTTGACTACTACTACTACTACTACTACTGCTACTTTTCTTCTGCTTTTCAATGTTCGTCTTTTGGTGACGCTCATTTGCTATTATTTCCCTGTCTCTGTGACTTCTTTTCCTCCTCACGTTTTAACTTTGCTTGTAGAAGACCACCTCTTCGTCTCTTTTCTTGCCAACCCTTTCTGTATTTCTGGCACTAAAAATACTAACAAAAAGGCAAACAGTTTTCCTCTTGTACTGGGTAACCATATGGGGTTCTGAGCTTACTCTGCTATTATTCCAACGGAGCACCTCCCTAGGTAGGCACTACATATAGAGTACTGTCGCAAGTTACCTGACTTTTCAAGTGCTTCTGGTCCTCTTCTTCTACTTCTTCCTTACTTTTTACCTGACGGCTGTTGGTGTCCACTGTTCTCACGCCGGTGACTCCACTCTTGCTGTTGATTGATTGATTACTTTAGTCTCTTCCGCCGTGGATCGCAAAAGGTTGGTACCTCGCTCCCCCCCCTCTCTGTTTATACTCCCAAACCTACTAGTACCTAGCACCCTGGCACTATCAAGGTATTTTGCACTGTTCTTTATTCTCTCACCCTGTTCTCCATAATAATCATTCACCACTACTGCTACTGCTAGCCGTATTTCCCTAACCACCGTCTTGGGTGCGAATTTTGCCGCTAGTCTCCCTCGGCCTTCCCTCCTTCTGTTGCTGCCATCGCGATCTCTTCTTATCCTTCCCCCCCCCCGGCCCGCTTTTTTTCTTACTGACAGACACTCTTTTGCTTTTGTTTTTCTCTCTTGATTTTGGCCGACCGCTTTGACCGTTTCTAACCTGTCTTCTGCTGCTTACTACTTCCTACATACAAGACTTATTTACTTTCAAGTTGCTCACTTTTCAGTCTTCGATTCTCCACCCCTCTTCGTGTGACTGCTGGGCCTGAATTGTAACAGCAGGTCTGGAAGAAAGCAAAGACAGTAAACCATCTTTTCTTTTCTTTTCGGTCTTGGGCCCATATCAAGAAAACACGGAGAACTTTAACGCATACGACATTGTCAATTGAAGCGGTCCTGCCTTTGCCCGCGCTCGAAACTGTCAGCTGATTACCTGTTTCGGAACTCGAGCTATACCGGAGCTCACTCCTCATTCCTCTCTACCCTCCATTTATCCTTTCGGTCGCACAACCAAATACCTTCGATTGTTGTTACGTGGGGCATCAACATGTCCTCATGACCGTATGCTTATCGCCTTCGATAAACCATCCTCTCTGGATTTGCGCCCGTTCGGTGTTCCTAGACGCGACCCAGGACCTGCGATAATGGAAATCATTACAACGGACGACAAATCGAAATCCCTTCCTCCCTACTCCGGTCCTCCGCCTCCAATGCATCGCATTCCCCCGCACGACGGGCCGCATGGCCTACCAAGCGCCCCTGGACTCTACGATCATTCGTGGCGCGGATATCACTCCTCGTTTGACAACCACCCTCCGGAACAGCGCCGCACCTCCAATGCTCCTCAACCTTCCTTGCCCTCTCACGGATATCGTTCTATGCAGGGCCGGGAGCTGCCACAACTAGTACCTCCTGACGGACCGTATGGCCGACCGGGTAGCCTACCTGCGCCAACACACACCCCGACCGAGCCGCCGCCGCCGCCGCCGCCGCATACACCTTTTCATCCCATGAATGGAGCGCCGCATGAACCTGCTCCTCATTCTGCACCTCCTGATTACCGGCCCCGAATGTCATTTCCACCTCAAGAACCTCAGAGCAACGGCGAGCCGCCGCCTCCGCACTCATTGCCTCCATCTCAATATGCTGCAACAGTTCCCCCACCACCCTCGCATACCCCGGCTCCCTATGACTCTAATTACTACCAAAATCCTGCTTTTGGTATGCGCCAGCGCAAAGCCGCGCGAGCACAACAGGTAAAGCCATAAAAACAGCCTTTCTTATTTTATCAAGTGTAGGTGCATTGTGTGGATCAATCTTGCTGACATAGTTGGGCTCTTGTTGAATTTCAAGGCTTGCGACCAGTGTCGAGCGAGAAAAGCTAAATGCGACGAAGGACGACCCGCGTGTAGCCATTGCAAGGAGAACAACCTGGTCTGCGTCTATAAAGAAGTACCTCCACACAAGTCAGTGATCCCATACTATATTACACAAGAATTTGCGGTGTAATAACAGTGAAATGAAAAAACAGACAGGAAAAGGCCACCCAACTTATACTGGATCGAATGCAGCAAATGGAGGATAAAATTGAGGACCGAATGTCCCAGTTCCAGAAAATACAACTTGAACATACCTTGTGGCTCAGTCAAATACAGCCTCAGGTGAAAGATGGCGTCATCCTTTCTAACAGTAATATGCAGAAGCCGTCGCTCAATCCATTCTTAAAAACAGATGTCGCGGAGGTTCCGCAAGAATCCGAACCCAAAGACCAAGCTGCTTCTACGAGTGGCCAGAAAATGGATCTTCCCAATGGTCTTGAACAACAGTTACTTCAAACTGGAGAAGATGGGGAACTCTCAATTCCGGTGGAGCACACAACAGCAGCACATAAATTACTTGCATGGCCAACGATCAAAGCCCTTTTGAAACCACATAGTTATGATGAGGACTATGTAATGAAACTCGAAGAGGAGCGTGGGCTAATTCGGATCTACGGACGTGGCGAAGGAGACGAATCAAGTGAGGACAAGTCTACACCACCAAGTTTGAATACAAGCTGGGATGAACGATATTCGCCCGGTGGTAACTGGAACGCCACCGTCAAGGCAAATGGTAGTTCACCGAAACCTGAAGTTGAAGGTATCAATAAAGATGGGATTCTGTCGATTGATGGTGACACCATCCGTGGTTTCCGCCACAGCTATATGGAGCATATACATAGACTCCATCCTTTTCTAGACCAGCAAGATTTGGACTCCAAGATCGAACAGTTTATCAGCACATACTGCCCCAAATCGCCTTCCCAATCAGGAACCATGCTCAACTCTAGTAACTCAGCAGATGCACCAAGGGGTGCGAAACGCAAACGATCCTGCGAGAATCTACAAGGTTCAGGCTACAATATGCAATCTCCTACAAGCACCAAGCCAGACGGTCCTATATCAGTTGAAAAGTCCATCAACAACGCCATTATCTTGCTAGTTCTTGCACTTGGCCGGATCTGCCAAGTGCGAAATGTTGCTATCCGTGGGCCGATCACAGACTATGTGCTTGACTATCGAAAACAGTATATCCCTGAGACATCACCACAGACGCGCATTGCTATATCTCCATCTGGATCTGATTCTATACTGGCCCAACAAAGCAGCTTCTATTCATCATTTCAAAACCGGTCATTCTCCTCATCTGTAGCTGACAACAATGTCAATGTTCTCCGAGAGGACCGATTCCTTAGAAATGTGGATGCTGTCCCCGGATTGGTATATTATGCATATGCCACACAGATCCTCGGGGGCCTTCAGGGGGTAAACACATTACCTCATGTTCAGGCAGCTCTGTTAGCTGGATTATATGCCGGCCAGTTAGCACATCCATTTCAAAGCCATGGATGGATTAACCAGGCCGCTAGAGCTTGCCAGGTTCTTGTGCGCTCGTGAGTAGCCCTCTCACTACCAATTTCTCCCCCAAAATTACTCCATAGTGATCATGCCTCTAATTACAATATCTAGGAAACGGTATGAGAAATTACAAGAAGGCCAGGACAAGGATCTTGTTAACTTTGCATATTGGACTTGTCTGCAACTTGAAAGGTATGCCCACGAGCTACGTGGCATCTATACATGTGCTTACAGTTTTATGTATAACCTCTAGTGATATCCTGGCTGAACTTGATCTTCCTGCAAGCGGCATCTCCCGTTCCGAAGCCCGTATTGCACTACCAAAGGGCCGATTTACTCTTTCGTTGCCGAATGATATCTCCGCTCCTAGTACCATAATGATGTTCTTCTATTCTGCTCAGATACACTTGAGAAAGATCCTGAATAGAGTTCATACTGACCTTTACAAAGTTGAAAGTATGTTACTCTTGCTTTTATGTGAGCGACTAATATACTAAAATACTCTTATTTACAGAACAAGGACAAACAAGGTGGTCTTCCAATGTGCAGGAAATCCTAAGCATGAACCTTGACCTATGGCGGGCAAGCCTACCTGAGGTAATGCGATGGAAGGATACTGATCCACCATCAGATGACATCAATGTTGCCCGAATGAGGGGGAAATACTATGGTGCCCGATATATCATCCATCGCCCACTTCTTTATCATGCTCTACACTATTCAGGACCCAATGTTCCCACGACATCTGTTGACTCACCAGCTGGATCTGCAATTTCTGGATCTAAATCTCAACAGGTGTCACCCTCAATGACACACAGTCAGCGCGCAACAAACATGTCGCGTATGTCAAGTGATATGGGTCTGATGGGCCGGAATTCAGGGAATTCAACTCAGCCAGGAGGCATTTATACCCACACATATCGTGACCTACCACATAAGCTACGACGGGCGTGCAAAGTATGTGTGGACTCGGCAATTTTAAGCACAGAGGCATTTGACGGGGTTCAAGCTAGTCGCCCAGTGGTGACTAATATTTTTGGAACAGCTCATGCGTACGTTCTACCTATGTATAACTCGCTCGATCCTACACTCTTACTGACATCTCTTTCTCCCTTTGGAATAACAGGCAATTCGGGAACATGTTGGTGCTGTCTACCACCTACATGTCACACCTATCAGAACTCGTGGACCGCAATGACCTGGATCGACTGTTGAAAAGGACCATCGGCTTTTTACTTCAAAGTCGCAATATATCACCGACACTGAGAGCTGATGCGAAAATCCTAACTGAAATTTACGAGAAGATCTTTCTAGAACCCCCCGTGATTACTACCACTTAATCCTCGTCACCTCGCTCCCATTTCCCCCCTCCTCCTCCCGTCTCAAACCTCGTGATCTTAACATATCAAATTGTCACTCTTTCATCTAACTGGAACTCTATCCTGCGATTTGACAGCGTCCGGTGTATTCTGTTTTGAAGCTATGACAGTCTCCTGTTTGGCAGTGTTCTTTTCCCTATGTTACCAGACGCCTCTACTTCGAGAGGCGGGATATTCCTTGAAAATCCAACACTTGTTGGTGCCTTGACAAGCATAGAATTTTCTTTTCCTTGCATCACACCTCATCCACTACTATATATCAGAGGCTTCCTTGCCGGCACATTGGTTTCTTCCGTTTATTTTGTTTCCTTTGCCTGCATTTCTTTGTTTGTCATGTTGGATCTATATTTTGATGCATTCCAGAGGCAACGGGCGGCTATCTGAGAGGGCTTTTTTTTCTAATTTTTTTCGTTTTTCGTCTGTTTGTTGGAGTTGGGACGGTATCTATTCTATCCTCAGCCTTAAGGTAAGGAATGGTGTAGGAGGGGTCTTTTGTTGCATTTTCATGGGCACTAAGGAGTAGAATCTCCAGGTACAGAATATACAGTAACATTTTTGAGGAGATATGAACCGGATGTTTTACCCAGGAAGAATGGCGAGACACGTCGAGAGGAGAGTATTATTATATCTCCTTTTGGCTACTTCAATGCTGAGTGAGCTTTCAGTATAGTTTGGTGACTATGAACAATGTCTCTGGCACCTTCAACCTGTTGGTTCGAATCCATAATAATACAGTTATTTCCTCTGCTGTGCATACTTACATGAGATGTAATGCGTATGCTCCACGGCACTACTACTACTACTACTACTACTACTACTACTACTACTAATACAGCAACAATGACCTGCCTTCACTGTCCATGGTACTATCTAGGAAGATGCTACGTCAAATCCCTTGCCACCCAGGGCGTTGCGAAGACGGCGATGGTCGGCAACTTGACTCCTGATGATACTTGAGTTAATCCGATACTGTATCTCGAGACAGTGGCCGAGCAGGTTGTGCAGCAGGTTCTGTCGGTGTTTACTCACCTAGTTTCTATGCATATGTATGACATATAAATGTTCAGCCTGGGGCAAGCGGTGCCCAAGGCCAACCCCACATTCTCCGGCTGAGATCTGGATGGACCACAGTCGAACCACGGATCGACTCCAATTGTTTACGGAGTATACAACAGCTTAACTGCTAACAGTAACTAAATGGAATCGCATCGTATATGAGTAAAATTGAACATCCCTGTAGTATACTCCTCCAAAGTAGTCCATACAGAGGAAAGCGTACAGCCAGCCACCTGACTGGCACGTGCAGCCTCCCCACCGCCCAGCCTCACCGCGACTTCGAAGTTCAGCTTCTTCTTTTCTTCATGCACGATGCCGTTTTCTCCGATCCAGCCAATTTTTTCATCAACCATCATCTTCTTCATCTTCTACCATCTCTCCATCGTACATTCCATCTCATCCCCCCCCGCACTCCTTGTCCTCTCTCATCTATCTTCTTCGTCATCCTCGATCTGGGTTTGGCGGTTCATCGCTCCTCCCATCCTGGTCGGAGGCGCTAGATCGCCTTAGCGGCCGATTGTCTGGAGCAACCAAAGAGCTGGCCACCATACGGAGAACTTTACTACTTAGCACTAGATCCACGCTTCAGCTCTCTCTTGTTTACCGCCAGCCCCCGTCGCAAAACAACAAGACTCTCTCGCGCTCTCTTCCTCTTCTCATTCTTATCCAACCACCCCCATACCTTCCCCTTCCCTCTTACTTACCCACCCCTTGTAATTAATACTATTTTTTGTGACGCTCTTACGACATTCTTTAACCTTTCTAGATTCCGGCGACCGATTTAATTGCTCAGGCTAGCAATCCATACAATTGAGAACCCCACATGGTTGTTGCCTGAGTCTCTAGAGCTCGAATTGCTCTTTGCCCACTATGTTCAAGGCCCTCATGGGCGGGGGCCGCTCCTCCTCTGACTCCCGCAGCACCTCTGGCTCCAAGAGCGGCAGCCGTCGCAAAACAGGCTCCAAGTCTTCCTCTTCCTCCACAGTAAGCCGCAAGTCCTCACGGGGTGACGACCGTGACCGTGGCTTGGGCGATCTGTCGGCCTATCCATCCTCGGGAAGTCGCAGCAAGCGCTATGCATCTAGCGCTGCAGGTGAATCGGTAGCTTCGAGTTATGCGACTGCGCAGCCGAATATTCCAGAAGAACCCGACCGGGTTATTATCGAACGAGCCCCGAAACGCAGAGAATCAGAGCGAGAGCGCGACGATGACCGCGATAGTCGCTACCGAGATAGCCGCGACGGAGAAAGGAAGAGTGAGAGCAGACGCGAACGAGAACGAGAAAATGAAAGATCGCCTCCCGGTTGGGAGCAACAGCGAACCCACTCGGGAAATGCATACTCTCCACCGTTAGCGACTGGTGCTGTTCCTGTGTCTTCTGCCGGGGGACCTTTTGGCCCGGTGTCGACAACCCAAGGTCCCGTGCAGGGCCCATTCCCGATTACATCCATGCCTGGCCCGCAAAGCACGCCTGCGGCTTACGATCCGCATCTCCAACAGCAATTCCCAGGGCAACTTCCATCCTCCTTTGCTGAACCCTACCGTCCGCCAAATCCCGCAGGCGAGGCTGCCGATTACTACGGTGATCAGGGACAGTCTGTTGCAGAGCAACCGGGGGTTAGACCTAAGCCTCCGCTGGTGATCCCAAATAGTCAAGCTCATCTGATGTCGCCTTCGCCGTCGGTAAACCCTCCACCAGAGCCAAGCAGCATGGGACAAGTTGGCGCCGCTGCGGCTTATTATGATGACGAAACACCAGTGGAAGCACTAAGTTCGCAACAAGTATCCTCCGGCCCAGCATCTAGGCCACCCAAACCGTCGAAACCATCACAATCCTCCGTAGCGGGGGCAGCAGGTGTCCTAGGAGCGACCGCTGCTGCTGCTGCTGTTGCCACCACATATGGGGTAGGAAGTGGATCTCCAGACCATGCTATAACAGAGTCTCCTGCGACATACTTCCCGCCCGCTCCGCCGAGCGCTCAGAAACCTCCTCAATCTTATTCAAATTATACTTCCAACTCTAACTCCCATGGAATGGGTGCCACAGTTGGTGCAGCTGCCGCCAGTGCAGCTGCTGGATATATGTTGAGTCATACTCACCATTCGTCGTCAAGCGCCGATCACACTTCCCAATACACTATGCAAAATCATGACGAAGCCTCACAAGCTGAAGTGGGATACCCCGGCCCACCGGGTAGTTTCCCGTCTGGAAACCCAGCACTATATGGCGCAGGTGCTGCAGCTGCAGCTGCAGCTGGATACGCAGCAAGTCCTCTGCATCCCCATCATGCTGCGATCTACCATGGATCGCCCCTCCCGTCCGGAGGATTGGCCTTTCAGCAGCGTCAACGTGGTCCTCTAGACAAGTTTATTGACTTTTGGCGTGACCCCGAAGGCGTAGGCATGTTTGAAGATTATACCGAGACTATTGGCATTTGCAAGTACTGCTTCGAACCGGGTACGACATCACGAGATGCGCCTCGAGTCCATCATTACAAACCTCGACGGCGATCGTCAGATCGTATCAGTACTGGTTCTCGGGTCGACAAGCTAAGCCGCTATGCTTCCTCGGAGGATGAAAGCCGACGTCGCAAATCCTCGAAAAAATCATCATGGCTACCCGGAATACTAGGGGGATACGCTGTCAAGTCGCTTTTTGACAATAAGGATTTTGATGATAGCTATAGCATCCAGTCCGGTAAAGCTGCCAGTGCGTCTCACGAGAGTGAGGCAACCTCTGCCTCTGGTAGAAAGAGTCAGACCTCGCGTGGCGTATATAGACGCACCTACCGCAGTCGCTCCCGAGAGCGTCTTAGTCGCATAGACCCCTCTGATGCGAGGACATACAAGTATGAAGATTCGCGCGTAACGACTCGCTCTCGTTCGCGATCCTCATCGAAATCTAGGCACCATGTCCTCCGAGACGCTGCTATCGGCGCTGCGATAGGTACGGCAGCTGTGTCAGTGGCCAATTCGCGCCATAGAAGCGGTAGTCGCAGCCGTTCTCCCCGCAAAGGTAGAGGGAGGAAGTCATCGTTTTCTGATTCGTCCTTCGTGGATATTTCCAGGCATGGTAGACAGACAGCTACTGGTAGTTTCGCTTCTTTTTTCACAGCCTCCTCTGAGAATCGCAGAAAGCGGCGGAGCAAAAGACGGAAGAGCATATTTTCTTTCAACAATTCGTCGTCGTCCTCTCTCGATGCCGACCTTGCCTTTGGAAGCGGATTTGCCAGAAACCTTAAAAGCAAATCTAGAAAACGTAGCCCCAGAAAGGGCAACAAAGAGCAAGATGTGGACGCGAGATTGCTCGCGCTTGGGGCAACGGCAAGTGTGTTAGCTGCTTCTTCTCCTCGTAACCGGAGTCGACGGACAGGCGAGCTTTTGGTTGGTCAAGGTTCTCGATCTGGACGATCAGATTACACTTCATCTGCTAGCAATGACGACGCTTGGGAAGACATGGACTCGGAGGATCAAGCTTCAAGCGTCAGTTCCGCTCTCGCTTTCGGAGCAAGCGGTCTTTATCGTAATGATGATTCTCAGTCATCAGATTCAAACTCGAACTGGGGCTGGGCCTGGGGAAGCAAAAGTAAAAAGAAGAAGAAGAAGACGAAGAAGAGACGATCAAGCTCGTCAGAGAACCGCTTCCCGACTGGTACTGCTGTAGCTGCGGGGGCCTTGGGAACAGCGGCGCTAGCATCGGCCTATCACCGAGATGCGAGAGCGCCCAGCCATGTTGCGAGCAGCAGCACTGGAAGTCTTCAGCAGGTGGCCCCGGTACCAACGTCTGATCCCTCCCGGTTTGATGCTATTCCAGTGTCGGCATTCTCTCCTGCCGAACCACAATTGGTCAGCCCTGGCCCCATTCCTCTCCAACAACCTCAGCCGGTGATGCCTGTCTCTCAAGCCGTGTATACTTCCCAAGGAGCACCACTTGAGACTTACAGCGCCCCTATTGTTCCTCCGGCCTTTGTAAGTCCATTCGCATCTTATGAATCTCAAGGACGCGAGGCGAAGGAAGACCGATGGAACCAGACAAGCTTCAATTACCCTGGACAATATGATACACCTGCAGAAGTCACTCGTCCCCACCAACGGAGCGACTCATTTCCTGTTTTCCATACAGAACCCTTGGAGACTATCCCCGCTCCAGGCTTGAAGCGCCGCTCTACAACAAAGGATCAAGCCTCGGTCCAGTTCGATTTGACCAAGGAACAAGAAGACAAAGAGCGACGAGCACATCGCCTGGAGAAACTGAAGCGAGACCTTGAACGCGACTCTCGGATCCAGCTCATTGATAGGGAGCAGGATATGGAGCCCCGGGACGCCGGATATGGATCACAGTGGTATAGGGAGCGAGAACCGGAGAGGCGTGCAGCAAAGGACGGCGACCAGAAAGTAAATAGGAGCTCATTCTCCGCAGCTTCTTGGGCTGGAGCTATCGCTGCAGGCGCCATAGGTGCTGCCGCTGCTACGACTGTCCTCTCTGCGAGGTCCTCGAGTGATGATACCTCAGAATCCAACGACAGGCGACATAGCGAACGTCGCGAGAAGCGTCGAGCAGAAAGACGACGTGCCTCTGACCCGAAGTCTGTGATTTCAGATCCTCCTGAGCTACCACGGGTTCCAGTGGTGGTTGAAAATCATACACCTGAGGACCGTGCACCCACAGCTAGCCCCTCAGATCACATTAAAACATCAGCGTTCCGTGGTGTTTCACGGAAGAAGAAGGCTGTTTACGACGACTACGCGGAGTTCTTTTACCCGGAGGAATTACGCAGTAGTCCTAGCCCTGACAATTTCAGTGGACGAGAATCACCGACAATGCCTACGATAATTGAGATAGAACCAGCAGACCACGCCAAGGAGACCGTCCGGGAAGAGCCTGGAGAATCGGTCACCCGGTATGAGCCCAAAGAGCCGTATTCTGACGTGGACAAGTTGCCGTGGCCCGTTCCTGTCCTCAATATTATTGAACCTACTCCTCCCCACAGTGTTAGCGGTTCTGTCAGGGATGCCTCTTCACCAGTCATAACCCCATCAGAGCCACCAGCGGCGGAGAAGGAACCTGAAAGACCCTCAACTGGCTCCCGAGTATCCTGGGGAGAGCATGAGATGCATGAGTATGAAGTTCCATCCACTTCTTCTGAACATGATTCCATCGATCTAGAGCAACGACAACATGAACATGACCCCGAAGAAGCCACAAAGGATACCCCGGGTTATTCCTATGTTACCCCCTCTGCAACAGCACCGGAAGGCTTCGAAGAAGATATTGAATTTGCCGCTACTGTGGCTGCAGCCACCCAGGCAGCAGGCTTTGATCCTTCTATTGTCACAGATGATCCAATCTTCCATAAGCGGACTTCGCCTCCCAGTTCCGAAATCATAGACCGTTCTATCTCTCCAACAACAGGGGAGCTTCCCCGTACAGGACAATTCCATGGGTTTGTTGAGGGCGAAATAGAGACCCCTAAGCCTGCAGAAACGCACTTCTTTGAAGACAAGCCTATTTACACTGATCCCGAGTCTACGCTTCCTAAAGATCAGAGTGAACCAGCAACATCTTTCGCTCAACCAGTGATTCAGCCCGTGCTCGAGGATATTGATCGAAGAGTCGTAGAGCCGGTGAACAATGAAACCCCAACTGAGCATAGTGAGTCTGGAGATGTTAGTGAACGCGTGATCGTAGATGGCCAACAGGAAGGATCCGAATCACCTCCTCAAGAGCTCTTCTCTATGCCAGGCGGCTTTGAGTCTGAAGAGTCATCTAAAAAGTCCAAACGACGAAGTGGCTCGTCCGTCGCTCCAGATAATGATCATCGATCAGTCACTTCCGAACATACTGACGGTGAACTCGAAACGGAGCCAAAGTCTAGGGAGATTATTGGTGATATTGATTTGAATGATGTCCCTGGCTCCCCGGCTGTTGAAGATGACGGCACTGAAAAGAAGAAGAAAAGGAGAAAGAGGCGCTCAAAGCGTGATAGTGATAACCTTGAGGACTCTCCCTCGATTACATCATCTGTGGTCTCTACACGAGACAGCAGCGAGAAACGCAGAGGCACAGACGAGAAGGAAAACGAGAAGAGATCTGGCGGTTTTCTGAGCAACATCTTCGGATCTAGAGTGTCCGAGCCAGTAGAAAGCAAGAGATCCATAGAGAAGCTTGTCTCTCGTGACGTGCAGTCAGAGGTAGGGCCTCGTACGTCTGAGGAGTCTACTCGACGGCGGAGAGAGAGGTCCTCTCGTCGTCGCAGCTCTAGTCGGGCAGAGTCCATGGATAATGAATCACGACCTTATGATGATGGCGCTTTGGACCATGAGGACAGTTTGACTGCAGATAAGGAGAACATTAACGTTGAGCTTTATAAGACTAGCAGGCGGCAAAGGGAAGAGAAATGGAGGCAAATATATGGGGACAAGGTTGGCCTGGGCGAAACGGCGGATTTTGATAAGGTATAGTTCTTAGCAGTTCTTTTCTTCTTTTTTCCTTTTTTGCCTTTTTACCTTTCTCACATTACTTTTTGTAAACAACACTATATTACCCTGTCTATTCCCATATTTTGATGTGACTTGATTACCAGAAAACAAACTTGGTTCATATGCTAAATACTGCCTTCCGTTTTCTTCCCTATGTATAGGATCGACGAACCTCCCAAGACAGCAACAGAGACCAGTCTTTTTTAGTCGAGGGCCCCGAAATGCTACCCAAGAACGACGGCGGTGATTATGATGGTGCTTCGGGGCGTTCATCCTTATCAGGTCCAGAAACCAGAGGCCTGGGACTGGACTTCCTCCGCCAACGACCAAGAAGTCATTCAACGTCCTCGCCTTCATCAGACAGGATAGTGGCCGAGCCCATCAGATCCAAGAGTAGATCAGTATCACCTGATGCAGCCTTGGCTCATAGGCAAGACAACGATGGCCAACGGTCCCGACGGTCGTCTGTGCTGCGCTCCACCGAATCTCCCACCGCAGTTCCCCTGCATTTTCGCAAACCACCGACATCACCAACGATGCAGCGGTCACCCTCTGTTATTTCTCCCACAGCGTCTTCGCCTACATCCCCAACACAGGGACGACCTCGCCGCCCGACATCTACAGAGTTTAGGAATTCTCGCGAGATCCGACCTCTATGGCTGGTAGAACGCCATGGCGCGAGCAAGATGGAAGGTGAGACAGATGAGACATTACCTTCGCTCCCATCAAGCAAGCCCTCGTCAGCGAATGCGTCTGTAGAAGATCTCACAGCTCTTCCTGATGAGAACTCTTGGGAAAAGCTGGATCTAAGCCGCGAGATTCATGGGCCACATATGACCGCTGAAGAGCCCTATGCACAACATGATGTCCTGGGATCTCAGCAAGGTACTCCTACCCGCGCGAGTTTTAGCCAGAGCCAGATGCACATTCCTCATCCGTCTAGGAAAGAAGAGCTTGGATACGAGTTCCACTCGCCCTCCGAGCTCCTACAGGACCCATTATCATCTGTTGAATTACCACCTTCTCCGACAATAGGAACCCTGCCTTCCGTCGAGGGCTCTGCAGTTGGTGTAAGAGATGATGAGGGTGTGGAGCGTGATCTTGAAACCTTACCTGCTCTTCCTGAAAGTCGGCCCTCAACACCAGCGGACAAAATCCTTGGTCCTTTCGATATCGAGGAGACAACCCCCACTCAAGCTAGAATAGCTTCCGAACCAAGTATCCCCGGTCCGTATAACGGTCATGGCTTTGCTGGAGTCGTGGATACCGCGGTTGCTGATACTGCCTCTTCGGATTCATATATGGCACCCGGCTCTACGTACCCTGTGATGGACGTTTTTACGAAATCCCAGGACGATGCGGTGGCTGCAGAGGATGACGAAACGGCTAGGACCGTTATCGGGGATGACGTGCCTGCGTTGACTGATATTTCACGTCCGGCTTCTCCGACGGTGGATAAAGAACTCCCAGCCTTCTCTCCTGAACTGACAACGCCGTGGGGCTTTGCTGCTGTAGTGGGTGCTGGTGTTGCCGCTGATAAAGGTGTTGCTGATGAACCTTTGCGCTCCGCTCCTAGACAGGAGGAGAAACTCGATACTGTTAATGTTACAAGCGAAGTTAAGGACCTGGAGCCCTCGATTCCAGAAACTGCACCTGAGGTTCCTAGCGAGCTGGTAGAACCCCTCGATGACGGGCACCGAGATCTCGGTACTACGGTAGAAATCCCAGAGGCCGACAAAAGCCTGTCCGACGACAAACCCCAATCAAGCTCTGAAGACCTCATTGCCCCCCCGGCTGTTACCGAAGAGTCCGCCGGAGACCTAGTCAAGAATGAACCAGAGCCTGTCAGCACTGAGCTAGCCTCTCAGCCTACGGATAAGGAAAGTGCCGAGATTACGAAAACGCAAACTGAAGAGCCCGCGGTCGAGGGTTCCACACCTGCACCGTCTTCAAAGAAGAGCAGGAAGAACAAGAAAAAGAAGAAGGGGAAGAGCGTCGACCAAGACGATCAGGAAGCAGCAACGTCGCTTGAGACGGCGGCGGTTTCCAAACCTGTCCCTGAGACCCCGACCGAAGGCGAGAAAGTAGCAGATGTCGTGGCCTCAGATAAACCTCTAGATGAAGAGCCTGCCACTCCTGAACAAACTAACCTACTGGAAGAGACTCCTATCGTTGAAGAAACCCCCGTGATTGAGCACGCTCTTCCCGCTCCTGAAGAAACCACAGTACCTGAATATGAGTCTGCGGTTGACCGAACTCCGTCATCCGAAGACGATTGGGTCCTAGCGCCAGAGGGACCCTCTACCCCTGACCAATTTGTCGAGGTTGAGAGGGAGATTGATCCGGTGATTGCCAACAAAGAAGATGTTCTAGAGGACGCAGAATCCAGCAGAGATGTTGGAGCTGAGCCTTTAAAGCCTCAAGATGCGGGAGACGCTGTCGCTGAGGCGGGTCTTTCGAAGAAAGCTAAGAAAAAGAAGAAGAAGAAGAGCAAGGCTGCCGCTCAGGAGCAGAGTGCTGATAACGAAGAGGCTGAGCAATCCTCTCCTGCTTCTGCCGCCGTTGTTTTGGAAAATGTTGAGGAGACCCGGGAGCTTGCTAAGTCTGATGAACCTGTAGAACCTGCAGAACCTGCGGAGCCTACAGAGCCTACAGGGCCTACAGAGCCTACAGAGCCTACAGAGCCTACAGAGCCTACAGAGCCTACAGAGCCTACAGAGCCTACAGAGCCTACAGAGCCTACAGAGCCTACAGAGCATCCAGTGGTTTCAGAGACCGCAGAACTTGCAAACAACGTAGCCAAGCCACCCGAAGACTTAGAATCTCTCGTATCTGACGAGTTCGCACCAAATGTCGAGGTTGTTGAAAGTACTGAGACGCCCGCAGAACCCGCCCAACATTTCGCTCCGCCTGAAGAAGCTTCAGAACATCCAGCCGAGATCGCAGACCGAGGTGAAGATGAGAGAGTTGATTCTCAGCCTCTAGACCAAACACAAGTCTCTACTGCAGATACAGATCCCGCTCTAGATGAGGCTCCCGAGACTTTTGAAGATACTGTCGTGGTCCAAGAACAACCCGCCGTACAAAAAGATATTGTGGATATCGCTCTGCACTATAAGCAAGCTCAGCTTGAAGCTCCCCTCCTCGCAGAGGAGAACGCCGACAAAGAGATTACTCAAACCACGGTAGAGGAATCTGAGCCCGTGACTGAGCAACAAGAAGAAACGCCCGCTCCGGAAACCGAAGTTGAAGCTGCCAAGGACGCATCCGCAACGGAAGTCCTAGAAACACCCATTGCCTCTTCCGAGCCTACACAGACATCACAAGATTCTTCCCCGTCTGCAGACTCCGCGGCTCCTGCTGTTCCGACTGAGTCCCCCGAGTCTAGCGAAATAAAGCAGGAGGGAGATATCGTGCAGCCTGAAATTGAGGCTTCACTGACGCGCAAGGCTAGCAAAAAGAACAAGAAGAAGAACAAGCGCAAGGGCAATACGGAGGCGGTACTAGAGATAGAACCTGCAGATGCTTCTCAACCCGAGGTATTGGAGAAAGCTGCGCCAGAGATTGAAACCGAACCTGTGCCAGTGGATGAACAACCCATACCGAAAAAAGCGGAAGAGACCCCCGGGAATAATATAGAAACCTCAGCCGATCTCCAGATGGAGGAGGAAAAGGTCACGCCTGATCCTGTTGTTGACCAGACGAATGAAGTTCAAGTCGCAGATCTGGCTGAAAAATCAGAGGATGTTGTCCCAGAAGAGCCTCAGGAGGAGCAACCAAAGAAGAAGGGCAAGAGGGGCAAGAAAAATCGCAAGTCTTTAAATCTTTCTGAACCTCAGCCTGAATCTGAACCCGAAACGAAACCCGAAGAACCCGCTTTGGACGATGTTGGAACCAGTCTGCCCGAAACAAGCGGTGAAGCGCCATCCACTGCTGAAAACGAGGAGCAACAAGACAAGGACACCAAAGAGCAAGATAAAGGCCTCCAAACTTTTGATCTTGTGCCTGAAGCAATTGAACCTCAGCCTAGTTTACTTGTGGAGAAGTTGGAGACCAATGACAGCGAACCACATGTGCCGGAACAGCCAACAATTGAGCGAACATCCGAGCCTGAAGCGGGGGAAGCTCCTCCAGTGGTAGGGAAGAAGAGTAAGAAAAATAAGAAAAAGAAACAAAGCGTGTCTTTGACTCCCGATGAGGGTTCGCCAGTCGACGTCGTCGTCGAAGCCTCCCCTCCACCAGCTACGGAGACCAGCCCGGATGCAGCACCTGCTGGAGCAGCCGATGCCCCTGAAGAATCTCCAGCAGAAATAGCTTCAGATCCGACTGAGGAAATGTCGGTAGAAAAAGATGCACCTGCCGACACTGGCGAGGCCCCTGTTGACCAGGGTCAATCCGAGCCAGCCCCGCCAATGACTGCAGCCCAAAAGAAAAAGGCGAAAAAGGACAAGAAGAAGAAGCGTCAGTCAATGTCGGCAGAAGATACGCCAGCATCTGAGCCTGCTTCAGAGACGAATACAACCGATGCCCCTGTCGAGGAGCCAATTGCCGCTCAGGATGATGAGGCGGCCAAGTCTGTAGAGATTGAACAGCCCGAGGTTGCAGAGCCTGTTGCGCAAGAACAGGGTGTCCCCGAGCAGCAAGTCGAAGAAGTCACCCCTGAGCATGCCCTAGATCAGGAACCAGTCAAGGATGAAATCACGCTGCAGGAAGAGTCAGCTGTGGCGGACCATTCAGCAACAACTGAGACTGCAGAGCAGATGCAATCAGAACCTAAGAATATTGAGGGCTTGACCGAGGCTTCTCCTGATACCCCATTGGTCGAAGAACCAGCAACGCCAGACGTGGAACCAGTCCAAGAACAGATTGCGACAGAGGCTTCTATCCCAGAAGACCTTGTTCCCGTAATTGATGCATCGTCTGAGCCAGCAATTGAAACTGCGCGAGATGTCGAAGTTGAGGGAGCATTAGCTGCCATTGACGGCGAATCTACACAAGATGCTGCCGCAAAGACATTTATCGAAGTTACAGAGGATCTGCCTAAAGATGATGATGAAACTGTAAACGTCGAAACAGTACAGGATTCTGCCAATGTCGAGTCAAACGATGTTATCGAAGAGCAGAAGAACGTTGACAATCAAGCTCTTGCAGAATCTGCTCCCGAGACTCAAGTACAGGAAGAGGCTCAACCTACGTTGTCTAAGAAGGATAAGAAAAAGAAGAAGAAGAAGCGCCAGTCAGTTTCTCAAGATAATGAGGGCCAAACAACTCCGTCGAAGGAGGAAGATACTACAGAGCCTCTTTCTGAGCAGCCTCCAGAGTCGACAACTCCTGATGTTCAAGCCGTCCCTGGCGATATGGTAAAGGGAAACAGAGTCATGGATCTTGAAACATCCCAAGACCAAGGAGACTCAAGCACAAGGGAAGAGTCACAGGACGTGGACAAAGTTGCCGAAGTTCCAAATTTTACGGAGTCTACATCAGAACCTCTTGTTCAAGAGGAGGAACTGGTGCCCACTTCTGCAGGAGACGAGAACACCTCTGATCTGCCCACAGAGATGAACATTGAAAAAGGTATCGCTCCTGTACAAGAAGATGTGCTTACTCCTCCCAATGACTTGGACACAGCCAAAGCTTCCTCCCCTGAAGAGCCATCAGTAGAGCCAACAGAAACCCCGGGCCCAGATTCACAGCCTACGGAAGAACCTCAGGCAACAACTTCTAAGAAAAAGGATAAAAAGAAGAAGAAAAAGAAGAACCAGTCTGCTTCTGTGGACGAGAGCCAACCTGCTCCTGCTACAGAGGAAACCACCCCAGAGCCATCTGTTGAAACCGCTGCGGAGCCAGTTCTTGATGCGGAGGCTGAGGAGCGAACCCCAATTATTGAAGTTCCGACAACTGAACCCGCAGCTCTTGATGACCCTGCACTGGAGCCTAAAGTACCTGAGAGTCGAGACTTACCGGCATCCGACGAGGTGCAAACCACAAGCTCGAAGAAGAAGGCCAAGAAAGACAAGAAAAAGCGCAAGTCTGTATCTTTTGCAGCCGAAGAGACTTTGGAACAGCCTGTGGAGTCAGTAGAGACAACGGAACTAGATTCAACTCAGGCACCTGCCGAAACTGCCATGGCCATTCAGGAACTTGATCAGCAGAGCACCGAAAAGCCCCTCCAAGAACCCGTGGGTAGTACTGAAAATGAGGTGCTCCAGGAGCTGGAATCAGCAGAGGAGGTGATAAAAGAACATCCCGTGTCGGATGGAGTCGACGCATTCAATGCAGCTGACGAGCCGAAGCAAGAAGACAAGACTCTAGTAGAGGCTTTAATTGAATCTGTGGCCGAAGCACCTACTGACGCCTTGGGAGGCGTTGAAGAATCTCTGCCTGCAGAAGACAATCTCAAGGAGGAATTGAGTGCCCCAGAATCGAAGGAAGATGCTAATGCCACTCAGGAGGTTGAGCAACAAGGAGAAGTCAATAAGGAAGTGGAGAAAACCGAGCCAGAAGTCGCTCTAGAACCGGCTGCGCCTGAACCGTCTACTCCTGTGGAACAAGTCGGGGACAATAATCAGCCGGAGATCGGATCGTCTAAGTCTAAAAAGGACAAGAAAAAGAAGAAGCGCAAGACCTTGGAAGTGACCGAAGAGGCATCTGTGGCTCCTCCTGAAACTTCTGATAACAACCTGCTAGTCGAAGCCGAAACTGAGCCCCTTGACAGTGCAACTTCCGATGCCAAAGAATCCGTGGAAGCCCCAGAGCAGGAATATGAAGAAGCTCAGTCCAAAACGAAGAAAAAGTCGAAGAAAGATAAGAAAAATAAGTCGAGGATCTTCGCCCTCGATAACGACGAAATTACGAACGCTCCCAAATCTTCGCTCCAAACCTCAGACGACAAGTTCCAAGAGTCGCCAGGGCTAGCGGAGACGGCACAAGAAGATCTGCCCCTTGTGACGAGCGTCGAGCAGCAGCCAGTGGAAATAGAGTCCCCGCAACCATCCATTGAGACGGTATTCGCAGCTGCTGAAGATGACGGTAAAGAAAATCAGTCCCACGACACCGAACCACACGGCGACACCGATAAAGATTTGACTTGGACTGATAACAACGTGTCTTCGCAGGTAGAGCAGCAGCAACCAACATCTTCCACGTCGCCCTCCCAGCACGAGCGTGAAAGTATCGAAGTCGAACCAGCGCTTGTCTCCGCCGAACCAGTCGAGCCCACCAGCACTGAAGCTGACGTGGTGAAAGACATTGAACAATTAACGGCGAGCCAACCCGAACCATCCGGCGACGTATTCGAAATCCAGGGAGAAGAAAGCATCCGCTTCGAAGCCGTCGAAGACAAGCAGATCAAAGACGCTGAACCGGCTCCGAGCCAAGAAGTAGGTGACTTAGGAGGTGAGAGAAAACTAGTGGAAGAGACAATAGACTTGGAGCAACCAGGTGTCGTTGATGCAGGGTTAGTGGAGGGGGAGCACGAAGAACGAGCTGCAGAGACCGTGTTTGGGACTGAAGTGGCTGGCTCAATTGAAGAAGACCAAAAAGTGGAGGATGTTGCCCAACCAAATGTTGAAGGCGAGTCTATCAAAGAAGAAGAGCCAAAGGAGTTGCAAGATGTGGATTCACGTGAATCGGCAGCTCTGTCAAGAAAACTTAGCAAGAAGCAAAAGAAGAAGCAACGCCAGGCGCAGAAGGCTGCGGCTTCAGAAGAACCAGAGGCGGAGGCAATAGTTGGAGATAACGAGGAACCTGCAATTCCAGCTCCTGCGGACGATCAGCTGCCCCAGCCCACGATCTCTGAAGACGCCCAAGATACTCCAGCTTCAGCTGAGGAAGTAGTGCAAGAAACAAAGGAGGGCGTTGAAGGATCTCCCGCTCCTGCGATCGAAGGTGACGTCGACCACCCAGAACTTTCACAAATTCCTTCCGAAGAGACTAAGGACGAGGAAACAAGTCCATTTATCGTCCCAGCGCCTACGGTGGAGACACAGGAAGGTACCATTGAAGAGAAAGCAGTGGATTCAGAGCCTTCAAAAGACGAAGAACCTGTCGTAGCTCAAGACGAGCCCGAGAATGTCTCACCAATTGCGTCAAAAAAGAAGAGTAAAAAGAATAAGAAAAAGGCTTCAACTCAAGAACCAAAGCCAGCTGATACTGGCGTAGAGACAGACCTCTTAACGACGACTTCCGAGCAAGCTACACAGCCTGAAATTGAAGAAAAGGCAATTGGAGCTCCACAAGAACTGGAAGTGACTTTTTTACCAGGGGAAAAAGGTGAAGAGCAACCACAGGTCGACTCTGACAACACCCTAGAGGATGCACCTGCACCTGATGAACCAAACGACCGTGAAACACCCGTTGCCCTTGAAGAGGAATCCACTCCAACAGAGAGTTTGAGTCGCAAGGGATCCAAGAAGAAAAAGAAGAAGGCGAAAAAGCAGGCTCAGGCTCAGTTACAGGACAACATCGGGGAACTTGCGGCTCTTCCTACGGCTGAAGACGGAGCTGAGGAGGCCACCACAGATGCGAAACAGTCTGATGCAGATGCTGCAGCTAGTGTACCTTTAGATGGACGTGAAGTGGCGGAAGATGTGACTTTGGGTACTCGTGATATCCAATTTGAACCGGTTGATCCAGTTAATCCAGTTGCAGAAGTGGGCATGGAGAAAGAACTAGATGTGCCACCAGAGACTCCTGTTCAGTTGGAAAGGGTGGTGGAGGAAGTGAAGGAAGTTAAAGAACTCGAGGGCGAAGCTGAGAAAGAAGATTTGCCAAAAGAGCAGGAGCGCGAGGAGGATGTTAAGACCGCACCTGTTGAAGAGGTTGAAGAGAATGAGAAAGAGATGGAGGGAACCCGAAAGAGTGAGCGAGTCGAGGCAGAGAGTGCGCCACCTGTGTCGAGAAAGCTGTCAAAGAAGGAGAAAAAGAAGCTTAAGAAGCAGAGTGCATCCGAAGCGACTGAAACAAAGCAACAGGAGGAAGAGACCCCAACAGAGCCAGTCAAGGAGGATGTTCCAGCTCTACAGCCGTCGATGGAAGATTCAGTGAACCCAGTCACTGAGCAGCAAGAGACAGAAGACGACCTCACTCTCTCCAGGAAGCTCTCGAAGAAAGAAAAGAAGAAAAAGCGCAAAGACAGCAAAAAGCTAGACCTGGAGCAGGAGGAAGGTGAACAAGTTGTGGAACAGGCGGTTGTTGATCCTCCTGAAGAGCAAGCGGACGAGCGGCCTCGAGAGCGAGAACCAGAGCCCCCAGCCCATGAGCCGGGACGATCTGGTCAGGATGAGGACGGATGGCCCCAGATAGACTGGGAGAAAGGTAAGCTCGACGCCATTGAGCAGGCTTCTGAAGCGTCCCTCGAAGCTCATGCGGCCCCCTTTGAACCAGAAATTCCCGAATTTAAGGAGTCCGCTATTCCAGAGGCTCTAATGAACCGCACAGATGTGGCTAGAGATAGCAAGTTCCCGGAGGAGCCAGAGTCAATCCAGTCCAAAGACAATGATCCAAGCGCCGCGGCTGAAGCGGTGACTGAAGACAACGAGCCAGACGACAAGACGGTCAGGGAGTTGGACACAAGCTCAGTCGGAGTCGCACAGCACGCTCTGCATCTACAAACAGTGGAGAGCTCCATCCCTGAGAAGCAGAGCATGGAGGAAGCCGATGTGATCCCACAAAATCAAAGCAAGGTTGCCAGCTTATTCCCGAACCTTGAGCGAGGAATGTTCCGGCGACCAGTTCTGACCCAAACATCGCAGCTGGTAAAAGATGGGGCTGAGGAAGAGACCGTGGAGCAGGAAGCGAGTCGCGACAGCGCGATCCAGGTCTCGGAGGCACCCATCGCAACCACAGAGCCCATAGGCACTGGCTATATCACCAGTCCTTCGCTGGCACAAGATGATGTCTTTGGAATTGCTACTAGTACTACCACTACACGGGGGCTACCAACAGAATCCATGGAAGCAAAGCCAGAACCAGTGGTTATTGTTAAGCCACACGAAGTTTCCGAGGAGCCAAAAGAAGAATCTAGATCGACCCAGGTCGAGGAAGAAGATTACTTTACTCGAAAACCCACACGAGAACCCACTACTCAACGCGAGATCCATCTGGATGCACCACTGCCCGTGCATGAGCCATCATCTCCACACCGCGTCGAAGACGAGGATGGACAAACAGAACCCGTCACTCCCTGCGAGCTTCACCGCACGCAGTCAATTCACGGCGGACAACATGGCGCGCTACGACGAGGTCGGTCAGTCGAGGGAGAACCCATTGCACCGGTCGGGACGGAGCGAGGCATGAACTCACCTCCCAGAACACCGCTCCACACCATCACAGAACAAGAGCCAGATGATCGAGTGGAGAATACTAGCACCAGCAGATCTAGACCCATGGCTCGGGAGCACGGCTCGCTCCGGCTGGAGACGAAGCCTGAGCATATCCTCCCACGACCTGAGACCCCGACCAGGAAATTCACCGACAACGCGCTGGGACGTCGAGCGTGGCCAACATCAGACAACGAAAACGAGCACTCCTCGGACCAAACAGACGACGACTGGGAGGGCGCCGTGAGAAAACGGAGTACGCGCCAGAATCTATCGCCAGAGCGCGGACGGGCCGCCGAAATACACAAGACTCCAGAGAAAGACAAGCCACTTCTGCGGCCCACCAGCTCGCACTCTCTGCGACGAATCGTCCACAGCGCCAGCGGGGATCTGCGGGCAGCAGCATCACTCGCAGCTCTCGCAGCCGCCAGCCAGACGCTTGAGAACGAGCGCCAATCACGACCAGCCACACCCCAGCCTCCTCTTCGTCCTGCGTCGTCGTCTTCTCGTTCCCCCACCGATCTGAACGTCGAGAAGATCGCCTCCTCTTCTTCCTACGATCCCGTCACCGACAAGGGCAAGAAGCCCCTTCGCAGTATGACGGACGTCTATGTAAGTCGTTTCTTAATTTATCTATAAATGAGTGGTTTTCTTCGCCCCTTTCTTTTTGATGAGTTTCGTTTTTTAATCAGATTTGGCTGACCTGTGTTTGTTTTGTTTGTGTTTTTTAGGAGGGCTGGGGAGAGACCCCAAACTCGCCCCGGTCGCCCAGTCGACCGCCCAGCGTCCGGCACCGTCGAAGTATGCAGCATCTCCAAGAACTCGAGTTTCGTCTCGACCATCTGATTGCTGAAAACCGTGAGCTCGCTGCCGCCCGCGATGCTGCTGAGGGTAAACTACGCAACGCTAGTCTTGCTCGCCGCAAGAGCGACCAAGCCCTCAACTCGCGCGATGCTGACCTGCGCGACCGGGAGGCTGATCTTGACCAGCTCAAGAAATCCGTCGACTGGTTACAAAAGGAAGTCGCCCGGCTGAACGAGGAAAATTCGGGGCTCTCTGCAACCAACTCGACGCTCATTGCCGCCCACGCCCTGGAGATTCAGACCGCGCGACAAAACTCCACTCGCGAGCTCGAAGAGTTGCGCTCGCAGAACGAGCGGCTGTCGGGCGATTTACACGATCGCATCAAACAGGAAATCGAAACAGCCCTGGTTCAGAAGAATACCGAGTTGCGCCGCCTTCGGGAAGAGCTGGAGAGCGCCCGGGACAAGGTTAAGGAGCTCCAGCAGCAGATTGCGGCGTCCATGCACGACAATGTCATCGCATTCCGCGACCTCGAATACTTCAGCGCTGCATGCCAGAAGCTGTGTGGCCATGTGCAACAGTGGGTCCTACGCTTCTCCAAGCATTCCGATCGCCGCCGCTGTCGCAGGCTTATCGACCTGCAAGACGAGAAAATCGCCGACCGGTTCGACAACGCCATCATGGATGGATATGACACTGACACCTATCTTGGCGATCGCGTTCGCCGACGCGACGTGTTCATGTCCGTTGTCATGACCATGGTGTGGGAATTTATCTTCACCCGGTACTTGTTTGGCATGGACCGCGAACAACGCCAGAAACTCAAGTCTCTGGAGAAACAACTCATCGAGGTTGGCCCGCGTAACGCTATCCATCGCTGGCGAGCCACCACCCTTACTCTCCTTTCGCGACGCCCTGCCTTTGCGAAACAACGCGAGAATGACACCGAGGCCGTCGCCCTGGAAATTTTTGATACCCTCTCGCGCATTCTCCCACCTCCGAGCAATGTGGAAGGCCAGTTGCTGGAGTCTCTGCGCAAGGTCCTCCGGGTTGCCGTGAACCTATCTATTGAAATGCGCACACAGTTGGCAGAATACATAATGCTGCCTCCATTACAGCCCGAGTTCGACACCAACGGCGACCTTGCACGCCAAGTTTACTTCAAAGCATCACTCATGAACGAACGCAGTGATGAAACCACTTCGAATGAAGAGCTAGAAGGCCAGCAAGCGGTCGTCCGGGTTGTTCTATTCCCCCTGGTGGTGAAGAAGGGGAATGACGCAGGCGAGGGCGACGATGAAGTCATCGTCTGCCCAGCCCAGGTGCTTGTTGCACGGCCTGACAAGGACAGGAAGCTTAACAAGATGGCAAGCGGCGACCGCATGTCCATCGATGCAGGCAGATCAGTCCATAGCATCGCCCCGTCATCAATAATGGACATGAGCAATGTGGTTTGAGGCGTCACACTCTAATCACAACTAAATCATAGTCCCTTTTTTTTTGACGAGCTGATAGACATGGATTAGGAAAAAATAATTGATTTTTCAGCATTTGGTTTTGTTGTTTTTTTTCTTCGCTTTCCGCGTCAAGATCGACGTTCCCCACGATATATGCATTTAATATGGGTTTCTTCCTTGTCTTTTTTTTCCCTACTATGATGGTTTTACGATGACTTGCGAATCTACCTAGAACTGACGATGTAACGACCTGTGTTTCTCATTATTATACATGTTGGAGCATGTACATACTATGATCAATATCATTCTACCGTTGAACTTTATCTCGATTATTTCGTAGCCTGAGGTGCCTTGAAAGTGTAGAAATGGGGCTGCCTTAATAAGAAGGCACAGACGATGGAATAAACGCTAAGCCTGATTGGGAATATCAAGCGAACAGCAACTTCTGCCTCAGGGACTCCAAGCTTGCTGTTTGGTTTCGCTCATCAGAGCCCAATTGCGCACACCAGACCTCCTGTTCAGGTCATAAATTTCTATCCCGTGCCTGGCGTCAACATGGCAGGTCTCCCCCCAGACGCACTTACGTTCCCAGACTCGGAGCAGCCATTTCTAGAAGCTTTCCTACCGCCAAGGGAGGAAGAACCAGCAGCAGCAGCAGCACATGCTGACCTACCATTCACCACCCTCACATTCGCAACCTCGCTAGACTCATCTCTAGCGATATCCCCAGGGACTCGAACTGTCCTCTCAGGCCCCCAGTCCAAGGCTATGACGCATTACCTGCGTTCTCGCCATGATGCCATCCTGGTTGGCGTGGGAACTGCGGTTGCGGACAACCCTGGTCTGAATTGTCGATTGCGGGGTGTGGGAGGGTATGGCGGTCATGGTCTCCGGGGACAGCCACGACCAATTGTGGTTGATCCCACTGCGAGATGGGATTTTACTGAGCAGACGAAGATCCTCGTGCTGGCTAGGGAGGGCCGTGGGCTTGCGCCGTATATCATCACGGGTCCTGGTGCGCCGTCTGAGGCGAAGAAGGAGCTGTTAGAAAGGCATGGGGGGAAATTCATCTCTCTTGGTTTTGTTGAGAGTGGTGAAGGTGGAGGTGGAAGGTTCGATTGGACTGTTCTTTTAAAGTCTCTTAAGAAGGAGGGTCTTGCGAGCGTGATGGTTGAGGGGGGAGGTTCGATTATTAATTCTCTTCTTGAGCCTTCGTTTCAGACTCTGGTTGATTCTGTGATTATCACCATTGCTCCTACATGGCTGGGCCAGGGTGGAGTGGTTGTTTCGCCAAAGCGACTATTTGATGCCGGTGGTTCGGCTATCGCAGCGTCACGCCTCACGGGGGTCCAGTGGCATCCATTCGGGGAAGATGTTGTTCTTTGCGGGAGAATATCGAATTAACTCGTTTCTTTGAGCGCTCGATCACTCGATCTCTGTCCAAGGAGATTTACTGTTAGAAGCCTTGCCGTATGCCGATATCGCTTTCGTATATCGAGAAGCAACCACCGTCCGCCATTTGGTGGAGAATAAGCTGAAATTGAACTAGTTAACTACCTCTACTTCGTCTGGTTTCTGAAAGCGACCATTTGACTGTCGTTTCAATAGTTCCAGTTCGTGTATACACCTTCTAGCGACTGCTGCCTACAGTTGATGCTATCTCCTGAATTTGAGTCTGAAAGGAGATTAGTTCTCTAGGTGAAATAACGAAACCGGGGCTTTACACCATGTCTAAGATCAATATGACTCATATTAGTCTATAGTTAGTTAGTTAATCGACTTCAAATACATCTATTTTAAGCTTCTCGCCCCTGAAGCAACTGGTTTGCCATCGCCCCTATTCGGGTTGTCTAAAAGTCAGCTGCATAACTTACCGCACATGCTAAATTACACGCTCCCCCCGAAGTGGGCCCGTAAATACGGCGTTATCATACTGACTCGACGCAACACATCACATGACTGGGTGCCGTCTGATCTCCCGATTCACTCGTCATCACTTGTCTTTCTGGGCAGCGCTTCCAAACTGCCCTGTTCTTTTGCCCAACTTCTCCCCAATCTAGTGGTCTTTTTGTATCCAATCTAGTTGATTCGCCTGCACTTTCAGCCTTGGCTCGTGTTCCAACAGAAACCGATTTCTTCGATGAAGCGAATCTCTTGCTGCTTAGGGTGCCCCATGCTCCACCATATCCTGTCTCTCGCAGTCGCATTACCTTCGCCTACGGCTTCTCTCCGCTCCGGGCCTCGCTGAGCTGTCCCCGACCATGCTCAACTCCCCCAACGTTGGACGGATCGTGAACACATCATTTTAATATTGCATTTCTTTTTGTTTCTTACTGCATATACCCTATCTTTTTGGAGACCTATCTTTTGGACTCAGGAGTGGCTTTTCGATAACGATCGGGGAATCCCCCCCCTCCCCCAAAATCCACGATTTGCCAATTAGCCCAGTTAGACCCGATCTAGTCTTCGTCGACAGCCACTCATGATGCCTCGTCCATCAGCTACGTCACATCAAACAACACCAACTCCTGGCAAGTCCTTTGCAAGCTATGGCCGTCCGACCGGCTCACCTGCAGGAACCACCCATGACTCGGCTATCTACGAAGAGCCAGCTCCCGAACCAAGGCAGGACCTTGATACGGGTAGCAAATCGAGCTTGACAAAACCTAGACGTAAGAAGAACCGCCATCGCAAACGCCGTAATCGAAGGCCGTCCTTCCTTGGTGCAGAGGACTCCCAGCCTGAGGCTCCTCCCACTCTCCCGGAGACGGAGAACAGGAACGTAATGTCGGGGGAACAAACCAAGCCACAGGCTGCCGCCGCATTTTACAAGCTCGGAAGGGGCCTGAGCAATACTAGCCTGGAGAGCGAAGCTCTGCTAGATCACCGGTATTGTGACCCCCAATGTATATGAGCTACCTTACGTGACTTCTGTAGCTAATCTCTTGGGGGGTCCGTTGTTTGTGACTTAGGAATCAACCCATGATGCAACCGAGGCGGGAAAGTCGGCTGGCTCAGTCATTCCGACCTGGATCGATGTCAACTACCTTTCGATTTGCTGATTCGTGTTCCCGCAATCTCCAGTCTCGCGGGAAAGGCACAATCTTGGATGATAGTGATAATGAAGCGGTGGACGATCGAACACCGTTAATGCGACCGTCGTCCAGTCACACTGCTAATGTACCTCGATATGGGACCGATTCCAAGGCCAGTCCGTTTTCGTTCCGCCAACGCCGTCAATCGGGCCAATCTGATTCGTCTCGCTGCTCGCCCCGTGGTATCCCGAGCCATAATATCAATAACCCCCCGTCGATGCCTTCGTCGCCGAAGCTAGGACCAGAGATAGGCTACAATGATGCTGTCGTGACTGGTGCGGATTTCGATTTTTCCTTGGCTACTTCCCTTGATAATCGGCTGGAATCTCTGTCGCGCTCGCATGATCTAGTGATAGATGTGGAGGGCAATAACCATCGACCCCAAAGCTTGCCTGGGTCCACTCCAACATCCCCCCATCTTGCCGCACAAGAGGGACTTCGACGTCGTCGGACGGTACCAGCGGAAGAGGATGTCTGCTTTCCAAGAGAGGACGTTTCAGAGGTAGTTGAAGAGGGTGCCCCTAGATTGTCACGGGAAGATGAGCGGCGCAGACGACGGACCCGAGAGTGGCCGGATTTGTCCGTCTTGGAGGATTGGAGCCGTGAGGAAAAGGAGGAGCGGATAGGTGACTTTCGGACGAAAAAGATTAGCGAGCCAATGCTGGTTGAAGGCCGCCTTCGCCCACAATACCGACTCTGGCGACATGAGGAGGATGAGTCCCCATACCGATTCACCTATTTCAACGAAGAATTCCAGAGCACCATCCATGCGCAGACCATCTCGGAACTGGTTCAACCAGGTGGTAGCTTTCGTGAACTCTTCATTCCTAATCCTCCTGAGCTAGAAGATTCATCGGACGACGAAGAAGTAGAATCAGAGTATCGTCATAGCGAGGACCACACGATAAACAACCGGGGGTCGAATCATAGTCCCGGGGCCATCAATCGGACGTTGACACCAGCTAATAACCACGACCGACACCTTTCAGCCGACCAGAAATGGCATCCTCGCCCATCCGTTATCAGTGAGGCGGCGTCGGAAGCACGAGTATCCAGCGAAATGGGTCAGGAGCCCAAACCAAATGGCCCGAAACCAAAGCGGTACGGCCCCCGGCCAACCTTTTGGCTCGATGTCCTCTGTCCGACTGATGCAGAGATGAGAGTAATTGCCAAAGCTTTCAGTATTCACGCTCTCACGGCAGAGGATATCATGATGCAAGAGGCTCGCGAGAAGGTAGAACTATTTCGGAACTATTATTTTGTAAACTACCGCACATTCGAACAGGATCCCAACAACGAGAACTATTTACAGCCAGTCAACATGTATGTTGTTGTGTTCCGGGAGGGAGTCCTATCCTTCCACTTCTCACAGACACCACACCCAGCAAACGTGCGCCGACGCATCCGGCAGTTGATGGATTATTTGATTCTGAGTTCAGACTGGATCTCGTATGCTCTTATCGACGATATCACGGATGTATTCGGCCCCCTAATCCAGTCCATTGAAGATGAAGTGGATGAGATTGATGAGATGATTATGCATATGCATTCACATGAACGCGGCCAGAGCGCGAGTGCGAAGGAAGAAGAGGACAGCGAGGCTCCAGGCCCCGGTGAGATGCTGCGCCGCGTGGGTGTGTGTCGCAAAAAGGTCATGGGAATGTACAGACTACTGAGCAACAAGGCGGATGTTGTCAAGGGCTTTGCCAAAAGGTGCAACGAGCATTGGGAAGTGGCTCCCAAATCAGAAATCGGCCTGTACTTGGGCGATATCCAGGACCACATCATGACGATGACCAGCAGCTTGACCTACTATGAAACGTACGTGTACTTTGAAGTATCCTTATCGAATTATTTGGGACTAACCGATTGCCTTAGTCTCTTGTCTCGCGCGCACACCAACTACCTCGCGCAGATCAACATCCACATGAACGAGCGGCAGGAACAGACAGCAGACGTCCTTGGAAAGCTGACTGTCCTTGGGACTATTGTGCTCCCGTTGAATATAATTTGCGGCATGTGGGGGATGAATGTGAAGGTCCCCGGTCAGGAAGTGGATAGCTTGTGGTGGTTCTGGTCGAGTATGGCACACCTGATCTGGCTATATTGATTGATATTGCGAATTTGGTATGGATGGATTGCTAACAAAAGGCTGTTTCCTAGTTACGGGCGGACTCGTTCTGTTCGCATTTGCGTCGTTTCTTATTGCCAAACGGGTTTATAAGATTGTGTAGAAAGGCTGCTAGAAGGACTGTTTAAGAATACCCATCTGTTATCCTGGAGTTGGCACCTTGGTTTGTCTTTATTTTTACATTCGAACAGTCTACTCTTTTTTTCTGGAGAGCCGTCACTGCATCTACTGAGGTTGACGCACTTTTGTAGTATATAATAGAATCCAGTATATCCATGATAATAATCATAAAATCATAAAATCATAGTATAGATAAATAGTGCCGGATACTTGGTAAAACCTGTTTCTTCTCGGCCTACGATGAAGTCATCCCGAGATGGCTGATGGCGTAAGGGCGTGACCATTCTTACAGCATGTGCACACCAAACCAGGGGTAATATTACCGCGTACTTGTCACAGCGCCGTACCAGGATTCGCCTCCAGCAGCGCCTGAACAGACCTTAAAGCACACATCTTAATTATTGTATTGTATTAGTTATGACTTTTTACTACTTTTATTAACTATTACTTATCACTACTTTTATTATTAAATTACTCTTTCTTTTCTTTTCCCTTCCTTTCCTTTCTCATCATCAACCACTACTCCCATTACTCCCATTACTCCGTAATATTCGTCTCCCCAGATTCTTCTCTGGCTTTCCCACACTAGACGATTCCACTCTCCTCTAGACTCTCTTCAGTCTTGACGTGGGCTGTCATCATTGGACCTCAAGTCTCAGTGTTTCCCCTCCCCTGAACATTTGACGGCCGATTGATGGATCCTCTTCCATCCTCTTCCATCCCCAACAACGCCGGCGCATACCTCCTCCTGCTCTACGCATATCAGCCCACCAGTCATTCCACGAATTTACTACCACTAGTCGGGGACTACAGTCGAGAGGAGTGGACCTTGTTCTAGACATTTCAGATCACACCTCACCGTCTTCTGCTTCTGTTCGAGTTATGTGTGGTCTCCCCCCTTGGTATTCTCCTCAGCATGTGGCCGTTGTCTATTCGTCTGCCTGCTCTCTTCTCCGTGTAACTTGGGACTGTGTTTTTGTGCAACAGAAAAACACCCATTTTCATTGCCTTTTGCCATAACTCCTGAAGCTGACTGGTTTCTTCCTTGATTCTCTCTGGTCGTCGTTGTTTTTGGCCTCTCATCGATTCCCGGGACCCGCTTTCCCGCCCCCCCGTCCCGTCTTTATTTCCTTTTTCTCTTTTTTTTCCCTTTCTTCAATTCCAATTCTCTTTGTGTTTTTTCTTTTCCTACACCGGTTCCCTCTCGGATCCCCCTGACTTCTCATGCTCTTGTCAGCACACCCTGACTCGACAGAGATCATGGCTGCGGACTCCGAGAGGTCGCCCTATCCCAGCAGTACCTCTGGTGGTGGAGCCAGAGCTGCTGCCCAAGAGGATGTCCCTGCTCTGCCTCTGACCCGGAGATCTGCCAGTGACGGCGACATGATGGAAGTGCCACGTTCGACCACTAAATCTCAGGGCCACGTCCCCTTCGTCTCCCAGCTACCCAAACCGTCCCATGCGGTTCCTGGGTTCTCCGGTCTGTCGTCGACCACGAACTCTGCTATATCCTCGCGCGAACCCTCGCCCACTCGGCCCTCCCAGTTCCCTCGTAACTCAGCCTCAACCTCATCCTCAACCTCCCGGGTTTCTTCTCGATCACGGAAACGCACCCGTGATCGCAGTCCAAACCGTTCCGCTACAAGTCCGAGCCCTGGTCCGAGTACGCACCCTTCCGCACCGGCCGTTCAACGAGCTCTCTCTCAGGCCAATAAACCCCTCGTCCTTAGCCCTCCCCCAAATGTCGAACCGTCTTCCGATGCACCCAGCCCGGACAAGTCCAACATGCCGTTATGGACCGTACCACGGCGGCCAGAACAGGAAGCTAACCAGCCGAACACCTCCAGCAAGCGGTCTCAGCCTACACCCGACGAATATGCCAACAAGACAGATCGGAGTGTGCCTCGCTCCGTAAATAGAAATGTCAACGGGCCCGGCTCGTCCCTTGAAACTGTCCAGGAGATGGCTAGCGACCAGTCTACCCCTTCAACTGACACTATCCTACTTATACCCACTTCGGAAGAGTCACGGCTACAGAAGATCGATGAAGATGCGACCCCCAAGGCCTCTAGAAATAATACTGAAAGTGGTAGTGATAGTGGCGGGAACAGAAGCTCGGAACAGATGGAGGAAAATCGTCGCCATTCTTCGTCCACAGCAAGGGGACCTGGTACAATCATGCCAAAACGGTCTACCACTTCGCTGAGTGGTGGTCCCCGTGCAAAACCGGCAGATGGTTCCGTTCGAAACATGATTGTTGAAACCGAAACCGTCAGCTCCATCCCCCAGGTTTCTTTGGGTGTTGCAACAGGTGATCGAGGTACCTCGGGGCGGGTAGAGCCGGGTACTCTCCGAATGAAACCCAGCAATGAAACTATCCGTCCAAAGAAGGAGAAAAGGAGAGCCCGCAAACCAGCTGCTCTAACCAGCGGAGCTACTTCATCCAAGGCTGACATTTTTGAAGCCAAGGTCGCTAGTGCTGTCGACGAGGCCGATGTCTCCGACTCTGACGAAACATTTGTGTATGAATCCAACCCCCCAGACCCCTACCCGGTCCGGCAAAACAGGTACCATTCCCGCACTCCTAGTGCCACGTCTATGGCAAGCCAGGTCGACCAGCTAGCTGGCCGCAGTCGCCCCGGAATGAGAGAAGGAAACCACAGTGTCACCGGTAAGCGCAGCATGAAATTCACAAACAATACATATACTAGCAGCGTGGACGGAGACGCCGAGGAAAGCGGCCGGACCCATTCAAGAGTAGATGGTAGTGGCACGCATGCCCCTCGCCATCACCATATTGGTCGCCACGGACGAAACAACATGTATCCCTCTCTATTCGACAACGATTCGCCCTTTCCTCAATCCCAGCCACATCCAAAATCCCCTCGACACTTCACCGGAAGTGGAATTCGGCAATCCAGACAAGCCGGATCTCGTTCGAACCCGAATTATCGCACCATCAACAGCTATAAGAAAGCAGGAGAGGTCTATGGCTATGATTTCGATGCCGAGGGCGCGGATGATGAAAGAACTCCTCTCGTAGGGTCTGTGCGTCAGACACGCAGTCGTGGCGGCAGACGGCCCAACAGTGCGAGTTTACGACAGATGGAATACATGCAGCAACGCCAACGCGGTTATCTTTCTCGATACGGCGCATGTGCTCTTATCACCCTATTGTTTTGTTTGTTGATAGGAGGCGGTACTTCGTTCATTGTCGCTGTTACGAAACCTCTGCTGGACGTGCAAGTCCTTGAAATCCAAAATGTGCTCGCTTCAGAGCAGGAGCTGATGCTAGACCTCCACGTGCAAGCTATCAACCCGAATTTATTTCCAGTGGTTATCGATGACATAGATGTGAATATTTTTGCCAAAAGTCGGTATGTGGGAACTGATAAGTTTTGGCGCAATAATGGCACCGATACGAGCCGGTTCCCACGCGTTGAACGGAGGAAACGTGCAGAGATCACCCGTACCGTCCGCTGCATTGATGACCTCGATTGCCACGTCGACGACCAAGACTCTTTGGTTCAATCGATGCGTACTCAGGATGGGGTTGACAAGGGCACTGATCCTATGCCGCCTGATCCCACTGGTGACCCGCAAACGATGCTCATTGGTCGCGTTTTCACACTTGACTCTACGTTGTCGTTTGAACCGTCGCCCTGGAATCATATGCCGTCTTCTTCCACGGGACAGATCCGTCTCGCCCGACCCGGAAACAAAACGGAAGAGGGCGGTACGGAACGATGGGAACGAGTGTTGCAACATCCGTTTGAGATAATCATCGGCGGAGTTGTTCAGTATCAACTACCCCTGAGCTCCCGCTTCCATTCGGCGTCCATCAGCTCCAAAGTCAAAGTTGTACCTGGTGGCGATGACGACGACGATGACGATAGTGACCCCAACCACACTCCCGAAAATAACGAGACTGTCCGGGTTTCCACATCTAGATTGTATCGCCGGAGTCTGTCTAGACAAGACTTTGCTATCACTGAAGGCGAGACAATGAAGGCCATACGAGACCTGATCAAGATGACCAGGCGAGCTTTTGTGGCCTGATCGGTCTTTTGTTTTTTATAATTATTAATACCCTTGCTAACGTTTAGCCTGATCATGATTGCATGACTGATATTCCTCTCCTTTTTTTTTTCCCTCTATTTCTTTCTTTTTTCCCCTTTCTGATATACCCTATCGCATACGCCTCCTCGTTGGTTCTCGGTTCCCTATGCCAAAGTAACGACCAGATTTCTGTTTCCTTTCTCAGGATATTGGTTATGTAAATATTTCCGCGCGGCTGTTTCCCAAAAAGGTTCCCCCTGTTTGGACCCTCCGTCTCTGTCACTATTCTTTTCGCGACAAATATTTTTGTTTCCCCTGTCCATCTGTCGATATGTTCACCCTAGACCACACCGTTTAACTGAATTCCCGCAATCATGTGTGATGACCTGATTTTGTTTTCTTTGGTATCGGCAACGAGCAAAAAAAAAAAGCACAAGCATTGAGAAACGATGACTTAAAATATCATGTACCTAGGTATGTATGCATCAGCGCGGCGCTTCTACACTCTGATGGGCTTTTTTATATTTTTCATATTCTTCCTTCCCTTTTTTCACTGCTTTTTTGAATGCTTTCCTGTTGTTTGTATGATTAGGAAGCAACTGTCCCGCGCCATCCATGGCGGAAAACATACACCTGTATCTAAATATATATGTACATACATAACAATATACCTACCTACCTACCTGGTACACTAGTGTGCAATTATCATATCTACCACCTCCTCCTCCTCCTCCTTCTCCTCCTCCTCCTCCAATGACTCGGTCTATATTAATGATAATACTGTATACCCACCTAGTACCTACCCAATTCCTAGTAACAAGCAACATTATAACTAACCCACACTTATCTCCTAAAGCCATCTCCATCTCTTGTCTCTGTCTACTGTCATTCTCTAGTAGTAAACTATCTTTAGAAATATAGTAATGGCCAACCCTACATCACACTCATCCCAAATAATATCCGAGAAGGTATCGATGACAGCCCTGAGGACATCTACATATTCATCTACCTATTTGTGTATCTACGTATTTTCCAAGTCCTTAAATGTGATACCTATGAGATAAGGGAAAAAATACTGTGGAATTCATCAATTAGATCCAGATAGAACAATAATCATCATAAAATCATACATAACACATGGACATCATATTAGATCGTGAGACATATCATCATCCTCGAAAAACAGAAGAAATCCTCCTAGAAATCAAAAAAGGAGAGAAAAAGGAGAGAAAAATCATTTAACAAATACTCGGTTAACTCTTCTCAACAATTGCTCGAATTTATCGGCTAGCGGATCGTCTCCAGGCTGCGGTAGACGTCGCCCGTCGCGGTCAAACCGAGCAGGGAGATCGATTGTCGCGTCAGAGTCTGATTCAAGCCCTCTCTCTCGATCACCACGACCCCTGTGTGCGGAGCGATGCGTATCGGGCTCAGATGCAGAATAACGGCGTCTGTCGGAATGGCGACGACGGCGGTGACGCCCACCTGTTGCCTCAACAGTAGAATTACTATCGTCAGTTTCATACCCTGTCTCCATCTGATGGCCACGTGATGAGCCAACGTCAAATGCAACAGACTTCGGCTGGGGTGGCTCGCTCCCAGACCGTGTTCGTTCCGTTCTTGGACGCAATGTTGCTAGTCGAGGCGCGTGTCCTATGCCTGAAAATGACTAATTAACATCAACCCTCAGCTATAGTCACTATCAACTCCACTATCGCGAGAAGGTCGGTGCAGGGCAGTTGAAGGGAAAGAATTTCCGGACAATACTCACATTTTCATCTACTCCACGGGGAAGGGGTGCATAGGAAGTTGGGCCCGCAGGAGCAGGTGGAGGAGGATAATTGTAAGGTTGCTGAGGCGGGTTGGTATTTGGTGGAGGAGGATAATCAGCCGGGTTGTAAGGTGCTGGCGCGCTTGCCATAGGAGGCGGTGGCACAGAGTTCGGGGGTGGAGGATAGTAGTTATTGGGACGGTATTGATTATTATCTACAGGCCGACCGGGAGCTGGAGAAGGCGAGTAAGGCTCAGAGGCGTATGGTTCGTCAGATGAACTTGGTCGCCAATCACTGTCGTACCCTAACAAAGGTGGGTCAGCTAAGAAGCGCGAAGGATTGGCTACTTTGTTCAAATTGAAGTTGAAGATAACTCACTTTGCCTCTCCCTCTCCCTCTCCCTCTCTGCACTCTTGCGGTCTTTATGCTGTGAGTATTTATGGGCAGCGTATCCAACACCTGTGGCAGCCAAAGCCGCCCCAGCCAGATCGTGCGACCGACTGCGGTGCCTATGGCGACTTCGTCTTCGGTGGTCACTTTCGGTAGAGTCAGGGGAGCTACTGCTGAATCTGGCACGGCTCCGGCTCCGGCTTCGGCTGCGAGTGCGACCCCTATGCTTTGAAGAGCCATAACCAGCCGCGCCGCTGGCCGAGGCGTCCGAGTGGTATCCTTGTGAACTCGCAGGGCGGCCGTAGTAGTTAGCGGCAGGGATACTGCCGTGTACAGGATGCTCGCCGTATTCAATCAAGCCAGCTGAGTCTCGGGTTGGGTCAGGGTAGATCTCAGATGGCGGTCGACTACGTGACCGGGACCGTCGACGCTCTCTGCGACTGGCTTCGGCCTCCTTCTTCTCCTTGTTCTTTTCGTAGAGGCCAGCGGCTACGGCAGTTCCTAATCCCGCAGCGACAACTGGGAGGGCCTTCCTTAGCGTACTCTTGGACCTAGACCTTTCACCCTTGCGCGAGCGCGAACGGCTTCGAGCTTTCTCGACCAGACCAGCCACAGCGGCGCCTGCCAAACCTGCCTCTGCCATGTGCTTTCGACGTCGTGACTGGCTGCGTTTGTCCTCATCAGCTCCCTTGAGAGACCTCGAGGAACTAGTTCCCCGACGATGACGCGAGCGACTCTTTCTGCTGCTGCTCGACTTCTTACGAGCGAGGGCTACAGCCCCAGCGATAGCGGCAGCCCCCAAGCCAATCTCTGCGAGTGTCTTGGCACGCGAATGAGAGTGGGAACGGCTGCGACTGCGACTGTGGCGAGAACGGCTATGACTGTAATGACGATGATGGTGGTGATGGGAGCTCCGGTCGTCGTCAAATGAATGGGAACGGCGTCGACTCTTGCTACGGTAGTAGTCTCTTGCTCGAGATGCAGTTTCAACTGCGACGGCGCCCAGCGCGCCAGCGCCTACATCGCGCCCCAGGCGGCCGAGACCACTGGAAACGCCTTCTCCGTCTTTCTTTCGACGGCTTCGGAGTAGCTCTGCGGCACCGACGCCAATCAAGGCACCTTCAGCAAGGTGGCGACGGTGATGGTCATCGGATTCTCGAGTTTCTTTGCGAATGTAGACCATGCTATCATCACTGCTGTAGTCTTGGTCATCTCGGTGACGAGTGGCCTGAGAGACAGAATCACTTGGACTAAGCTCTCGACGGAAGCGACGGTCGTCATTATCATACTCACGGACCCGGCGATGATAGTAATACTCCGGATCTCGATCCACTTCTGAGCGGTGGACGATTTCATAGTCGGATTCGCGGGGGTTGATGTAGACGGGACCTCGAGCTTCTTGAATGATTACTGGCTGGTCTTCACGAATTACGATGGGAGCAGGGTGACGGCGCAGGCGATCTGACACACTATACTCACGTTCGTAATAGTCCCTTTCGGAACGGTAGTCAGACGGACGCGATTCATAGTCGGTCTCACGCTCGTAACGTTGGACCATGACGGGCTCTTCACGTTCGGTGGTGCGGCGAATAACGAGTTCTCGCTCACCTGGGTCTTCTCGACGATAGTAGTAATCTCGGTCTCGATCTTCTGATGGTATGACGTAACGTTTCACAGAGACAACAGAGCGGGGCTCGTCCCAGTCTTGTTCTCGCTCAGGTTCTCTATAGATATAGGATGACATGAGGGAAGTGTGTCACAAATCTAGAAGACTATGGAAGAAGTTGAAAGAGGGAGTGATGATTTGGGGGGAAGCGGGGGGTTTTAGAATATAAGAAAATGAAACGACACAAGTGGAGGGGCAAAGAAACCTTAAGAAAACCCGGGAAGGGCGGGTGTAAGAGAGAGAGAGACAGACAGAGAGAGAGGTGGGGTAAGAACAAGGCTGACTTCTTCACGGGCCGATGCAGCAGTGACAGGACGGATTGTAGCACCAGTCGAAACTCGACAGTCCAAAGAGGCACAGCCCGAAAACTCGGACACGAAGCGTATCCAGGTAGGCTATCACACCGCACAGTATAGAGGAAGAAAGTGCCGGATGAAGCAGGATGAGACGGTGAAGTAAGGATGGAAGAAAGATGAATGTGGAATGATGATGTCTGGGGCTGAGCGGACAGAGACGCCAGAGCGAGACTAGTGCGAGTAGTTGGGTTTAGGGATATGACGTAGAGGGGCAGGGCCTTGGAGGTGATGATGGGATTACGCCAGTTCAGGAGTTGAAGAAGAATATGATGGCGTTGATGGAGATGACGATGCAGATGGAAAAGATCAAGAGAAGGAGATGAAGCTGAAGCTGAAGAGAAGAAGAGCAACTCACGTGCAGGCCTCGTGACGACGATATCAGGAGGAGGACACGAAGAAGAAGAGATTATTCCTATTACTCCAGCTACTCCAGCTACTCCAGCTACTCTTGAGAGACTCAGCTACTCCAGAAATACTCAAGTCAAGAAGGACCCCCCGATATCTTATAATTTTATCCTCCTCGTACAGAATTGCTACTCTCTCCCAGATCAAAGAAATGACGACAAAGAATGTGCGAGGCTGAAGCTGTGCCCGACGTGCCCATCCATTGTTATTGTGAACAACTGAGTGCTTGTAAGTTTTGAGTCTGTTTGTCATACTGTGCCTTTGATTATGAAATAATAGCAATCCTAACTAACTAACCAACTAATTAATAGTTAGTTAATAACCTACCGCAGACCGGCAACTGATGGCTCCAGCAGTCTCAGATTCCTCTCAGGGATCAGACCGTCTTCTTCTCCTTCGTGGATCGTTGAGTTGAGGCTGTCCTATAGTTTATGGAATTGTTTAGATCTTGTCACTGATCTTGAATAGGGGGAAATTAACCAGTGGACCAGGGCTGGAGGTTCCATGGATTCAAAGGACTTTATCTGCTGTCAACCGTGGAATCGCCCCCTCATATACTCGTCCAGTAAACAAATGTTCTCGAAGAGAGGAGAAGATGAGCATTCAGGAGGAAAATCAAGAATAATAATATGGACTATGAAGATGGATCCGGATAGAATTGGCCACTCACTACGGCTGATTAGGCAAAAGAATATTCTCTACCCACCCCCGTTCTCCCTAACTCGATGCGATGATGTTCAGGCCCCTTGTGAAGTTCTTCTTTCATCTTTGCACTCTTCCACCGTCTTCCTCTTTGAGTTTTACTCTGCAAGTTCTCCGTCGGAGTCTGTCTGGCCCAGAGGCCTGGTATTTGCCGATCTGATGCGTCAATAACCCCTTTATAAATCTCTTCTCCGCATCCTCCGCCCAACTTTAATTTCCATAGCGGAAATTTTGTTCGGTGCAATTCACATTCGCCTTTTTGTATTTCCGAGAAAAGTCTGGCTATTTGCGCCTTGCGTGCGGTGAGCTGAATTTTGAGAGCCGCACCCGCATTTTCGCCACGCTGAAGCCGTCATGACTCGCAATACAAACAAAGTACGAAGCATTTATTGTTATTATTAGCATGCATGCGTTAGACTGCCGCATATGTACATGCATCAGCCATGCTTTGCTTTTTGCTCCCTTTCCATTCGGCGCAAATCAATAATTTTCTCGGCTTCTAGCAGCCTTCTACCATCCTTCCAGAAACATTCCCCAAAGTCTGCACTGAATTTTGCCGGCCAGGCAAATTGAGGCAACGCTTGACGCAACTTAGTTAACTTTTACCAGTCTCAAGTGGCCAATCCGAGTTCGCTGCCCAAGAGGTTGTCAGATTGGGAAATTTTTGCCCCCTTTGCTGTTTGCTTTTTCAAGAATATCTCAACAGCGAGCTCCACTCGTGCTCATGAGGGGTAAAGTTGGCCATCGTGAAGTTGCAGGCCCTCTTTGTAGAGATAGTTTCCTTGAGGGGGCTGGTTTCCAATTTCCCATTCCCCCCCTCCCCTTTGGACTCGCTGCGCTTTGGTCTCCTGCCTCTCTATCCGGAACTACTTATGCCGTCCTTATGTTCTAGTGACTATCACCAAGTACCATACCGGATTGACGACCTCATTTCCGCTGTCAGTCTTGCTATTTGTGTATGTATCGACGTTGACTAATGCAAATTCGTTAGCTGGTATGGTGGTTTTACGCTCATCTTTGCATTGGAGAGTGAGCCACCCACGATCATATCTTATGTCGGAGTCTTTCCCCTTTTGCCTGACATGGAAATGTGCCTCGGAAGCTGAAATGATTCATGTGTTTGACCAAGTGAAATACAAATGATTCGTGTCAGCACTTCTTTCAACTGCCCCTTCTGGCGGATTCAAGGAGCGATCTCCAGCGTTTTGACCCTCAAAATCTCCAATTTAGAGATTGACTGCTATTTTCAAATCGAGGCCATGTAGCCTCAAACTGTATTTCCCCTAGGGGAGCCAGATCCGGCGTTCCGGTACGTCACTTCCATTGGTGGTCTATCGAAACCAGCATCAAAGGGTTAGTCCAGTTAGTCCACGTTGGGCCCCATAATTCGGTCAAGCCCGTCAACCCCTTCTCGCGTGGCAATCAGACGTGGATGTGCCTTTAAGAGGAATCTATTGGCTCATCGCCTTGCGCTATATGCAGCAGCATTCAAGAACCACTCTATGCAAGAGTGAAATGCAGATCATGATCCATTCGTCCACGAATAGCATGCATGAACAGGGGTTAAACAGCAAGGCGACAAAGAAAAAACAAATGTTTTATGTAACTTGGAGCTTACGAAACAGAAATAGATGCCAAATACTTATCTGGCTTGTGTTTGGTATGAATCTTAGTGGCTCTTTTGCTGTCTCAGCTATCTGATGGACTAATATTACTAGCTATGGCAAAAAAAAAAGCTGTCCTGACCAGAACCTCCTAACTCAGCTTTAAAGAGCACCAAATTTCCCCCGAATGATGATGACTTGAACGATTTTCAGCCAAACTCCCCAGGAACAAACAATCGCCTTTGTTGCAATTAAGACGAATTTCTGCAAATAATACATCTTTACATATGCAAAGTGGATGTTTCCCGTGCTTTCTTCCTCCTCCTACTACTACTGCTGCTGCTGCTGCTACTACTACTACTACTACTACTCTGATCTCTCTCTTGTTACTTCGCCTACTATTTATTTCCCTGTCACTCTTTTATATACCCTTCCTTCTCCTTTATACTTACGAAAATGACATCATCGTATCGTCCCACTGGCAAACGGTTGCCAATAAGCTGTCAAGCATGCCGTACGCGAAAGATCCGTTGCAGTCGCGACGGGCGACCTTGCCAGACATGTGTGCGGCGGGGATTAGGCGCTGAAGACTGCATTTACCTTGGTCAACCCAGGCTGTCTTCCGAGAACACATTAAAGGCAGATGTCACAGTACAGAACGAATTACTTGCGCGGATCCGCTATCTCGAAGATACGCTCCATAAGCACGTCGGCTCACAGTCGGGCGATGCTCTTTCCCCAATGGCATCGCCCAGTGTGACTGGGAGCTTCTCCGAGTCGGACAGCGCCATTGGCGTAGGATCCGAGTATCCGAAAAGCGCATCTTTACTAACCAGTGTTGGCACCTTGCAGTCGTTTGCTTCAGGATATGTCCGCTACCTGCCACTGGCGCCTCACTGGAGCTCCGTAAGCTCAAGAAGCTCACCCGGTGATCCTTTACCGGATATCAGCTCCGAGATCCCAGAAGAAGACGACGATCTACATATCCCCCTAGGAGGAAGTGGGATATCTAGGGAAGATCTACTTGCTATTCTCCCACCAAGCCGATACTGCGACGCACTTAAGGATGTCTACTTCCGCGTCTTTTCTCCTGTAAGGAACTTTATCCATTCAATGCCTTTTCTTGGGAGACCTAACTGCGGCATTTTCAACTGACTTGAACACAGCTGTTTCATATCCTCCATGACATGACATTTGAAGCCGAGTACCAGCAGTTTTGCCATGACCCTAGTAGTGTATCAACCGCGTGGATCGCACTACTGTTTATCATCTTAGGCATTGCTGTCACAGCTCTACACGACGATGACCCTCTTCTCTCTGATCTGGGGCGTGAAAAGACCGTCAGCCGTAATGTGAAAGTACTCTCATCGCGGTATAGGTCTGCTGCATTGCGGTGTCTAGCTGCAGATAGCGTTCTTTCTCGTCACTCAATCAACTCCCTCCAATCCTTGATTCTGATCAACTATGCACGATCCCAGCGAGGGCTGCCCACTTGGACTCTTCTTGGCTTTACTCACCATGTTGCGACCTCCATGGGCTGCCATGTTGATCCTGAGAGATTCGCTCTTGGTCCTATTGAACGAGAAGAGCGAAGGCGGGCCTGGGTCGGGCTAAAAATGCTATACACAGCCCAGAATTCTGCTTTTGCCAATCTGAACCCGTGCCTCCCCTTCCAAGACGTGAAGCTTCCTTTGGATGTGAATGACGTAGACCTTCTCACAGGTACAGTCTCAGAACCTACGACCCGACCAAGCCAGATGACATACCTACTGCTGAAGCACCGCCTCTATGTTATCTCTCCTATGATCTGTGAGACGCTGTTCAGCTTCCCTCCACGATACACTGTCGCGCATCTGGAGGCTGAGATTCTCAATGTGCATGATATGTGTGAGAAACGGTATCAGCTAGATCCGGCTCAAGAGCCTCTACCAGTTCATCATCTTGCCAACTTGAACATTCTCTACAGCTATATTCACCAGCTTTTCCTTCTTCTTCTGCGCCCTGCCCTGTGTTGCTACTTACAGGGGGACATCACACCAGAGACCTGTGCTGCAAGGGCAAAATGCCTAGCTTCCGCGAAAACGTCCCTCTCGATCCACCAGACTCTCTTTGAGTCGCCCGAGTTCGCTCCGTACAAGTGGTACAACAGCAGCCTCGGCAGCTTCCACGCATTCCACGCAGCCGTGGTACTCTGCGTGATGCTCATATATCCTGAGAACCAGTACGAGGCTACAGAGATCAAAACCCTCCTCTGGAAATCGCTCGATGTTTTTGCAGCACTCTCCAACCGCAGTAATTTCTGTAGCAGGGCCGTTCCTGTGCTCCGCCAGATAATGTAAGCCCTCGTCCTCTCTTGTTCTTCTTCTTCTTCTTCTTCTTCTTCTTCTTCTTCTTCTTCTTCTTCTTCTTCTTCTTCTTCTTCTTCTTCTTCTTCTTCTTCTTCTTCTTCTTCTTCTTCTTCTTCTTCTTCTTCTTCTTCTTCTTTCATTTCTTTTCTTTTCACAAAACTAACATCAGATTCATCAGTGACACCTGCTGCTCCAAATCTCACCAGTCCATGCTCTCAATTGTAGATTCAAATCAGAGCATCGTTACCCCGTCACCTCCAACAAGCCACCCGCAGCCATTCCCATCCAGCCCGATGGAGTACATCGCAGAATCTCTGCTCGCGCGGCTCCATCCGCAGAATTGGCTGAGTCCCGCTTCAGTCCCCTGGGACGGCTGGGATCGTCTCTTGAAGGATAACCGCCAGTCTTTCCACGCGCCTGCTTTTGGCTGAGATACTTACAATCTCTCTCTCTCTCTCACTCTCGCTAATATATATACATATATATATAAACTCATCGATGCTTCGCGCCAACTCGAGAATTAAACCCTGATTTCTCGTGCGGAACATAACCATAATTACCACGGTACTATGGTATCCGGGAGTTCTATCCCACCTCGATAAGCGGGTTCCGCGTCCCTATCCTCTAAAGTGAAACTGAAGTTGGTTGCTTCGAGGATTCACGCACCGTCCAGCCAAAATGGCGCGGAGTCGGCAATCAACCTTCCATAGAGAGGGCGTCGATTATCATCCGGGTATAGGTGCAGAACCCTGCGTTTAGGACTACAATGCCTTCTCTTGTAGATTCGCATTACAAAGTATATATATACATAATACATTACAAGAAATAAATCTTATCAAATCATCAAAACCATCTGTTATACTTGGTACCATGGTATTTCCTTTCCTTCATATATAATAAATAAATATTCCCTACCACGCAGACGCCCTACTCATCCCCCACAACCTCAATCCGCTGCGAATGCGGCTTCGCATCCGGATCCGCGTCCTCCGCAGCAATAACCCTATCGCCAAAGGAAGCCGCAATTTCCTCGAGTGTCTTTTGCTTGGTTTCACTGAGCGTTTGCTAGTTAGTTTCGGCTTTTATTCTAGTAATTGGGGATTCTCGAGTAGGATTCTCGAGGAATTGGGATTATCAACTTACGGAAAATAAAAGTAGGCGATTACAAGGAAGAAGAACGAACAGACTACGAAGACGTAGTAGTAGTTTTCGTGGATATTGCCAAAAGCACTTGGGCCTGCTTCGGTGACTGGTTCTGTTAGACCTTGTGTCTTTTCTAGAAAAAAAAGAGAGAAAATAAAGAAGGGAAAGAACTCACGCGCAACATTAACAATAAAATGCGAAGCTGCTGCTAATCCCATGATTTTACTTCGGAGGGAAATCGGGAGGACTTCTGCGCCGTAGAGCCAGGTTGTGCTGTTGAGCATGCCGTCTGTCGATGTTGATATTAGTATTGTTTATTCTTTTCTTCTTCTTCTTCTTCTTCTTCTTGAATGGTTATTAGGAATTGATGAAACTCACAATATATCACAACAAAAAGATAAATCCCAAGAATGGCGAATCCCTTTCCGACTCGGTTGTCTGTGTTCTGGAACACGCGCTGCATGACGGCCGCGTAGATCTCGACGAGGATGATTCCGCCTAGACCGGATAGGATCATTCTGGATGGAATTAGTATATATACCTGATATATATGTGTATATAAAGGATAAAGATAGAGAAAAGAAGACATACTTTCGACGACCCCATTGGTCTGTCAGGAACCTTGTAGTTAGGGCGTTGGTGATGAACGCAATAGAGCCGTAGACTGCTGCTAGAGCGAGAATGGTATGTTGACTGATGCCTAGGGATTTGTATAGGATGGCTGGGTTGAATTTGTTAGGATTGGATTATTTTCTGGGGAGGAGAATGGTATATATGCATATGCATATATATAGAGAGAGAGCTCACTTTGGTAGTACTAGATATACTTTGTTAGTTTAAACAAAACAACAAAGCAACAAATACAAAACAACAAAACATACCTGAATCACATTCACACCAGTAAGACTAGTCATAGTTTGGACGGCAATCGACCTAGAAAACTCAGTCAGAGACTCGGACCTCTACAGGAGAGAGAGAGAGAGAGCTCACACTAGCACACGATGCCTAAAGATCTTAAAAATCTCCTTGTACGAGGTAATCTCCCTCTCCTTCTCATACTCGATTTGGCCCACCATAAGAGCGAACTCCTGGCGTATCTCATGCGAATTCAAATCCCGACGAATCCGACTGAACTCGTTCCTGGCTTCCTCGACCTTGCCCTTGCGAATCAGATGGCGTGGCGAGTCCGGCATGAAGGTGACTAGACCGCAGAACATGATGATGCCCCAAGGGATCTGGATGCCCAGAGGAAGTCGCCATTGAACTGGGCCGTAGGGCGCGTAACTGCAGGCGTATCCGACCCAGTTTGAAGCCATTGTTCCGAATGAGATGCCACAGCCGGAGATTCCTCCAATGAGACCGCGATATCGGGGGTCTGAGATTTCGCTGAGATAAATGGGGACGGTAGCGACTAGGCCTCTGTGGTAGTGTTAATTACATATATTCATATGTATATATATATGGCTGAAATCAATCCATGGCGACTCACCCGACTGCATACCCAGCCAACACACGACCAGCAAGAAACATCCCGATATTGATAGCCGCCGTCTGAATGACAGTCCCGATTGTGACAATCACACACATCAATTCCATGAAACGGAGACGGCCTAGTTTGTCGGCAATGAGAGTCTGGGTGAGAGCGCCGACGGCTTCACCAGCAATGTAAACGGCGACGACCTGTGCGTAATATTAGATCTTAACCCTAAGAGACGACGATACAGGACCAACGTACAGCTCCTGTGAGGCCATCCGAAGGGTGCTTCATGTAATCAATCCAGCTTTCATGGGCGATTGCTGCAAAGCGCAATGAATGAGTAAGACGTTCAAGGGAGGATGGATAGAATCCTGAACGACTTACTTGTGGTGGCGATACCCGTATCGAACCCCTAGTTATTCAGTCGTTAACACACCCTCCTTCTGATGGGGTTGTGGTAGGTAAAAGGAGACGTACAAAAAGAAAGGTTCCTATCGCAGCGAAAAGCGCGATTCCTAGTGCGTATCCACCAACCATTTGAAACGAGTAGGTCACACCGAGTACCTGGAAATTGGGAAGAAAGTGAGAGTATAGGGGAGAGGTTGGAGGTCCGATCGACCGTGATGCAGGAACAGTGTAGATATCTGCCGTGGCATATATCTATATGTCTACGACCAGCATACCAGCTACTAGCATTCAGCGGATATTGTCCGATGAACCGAGGTGTGTGACTACAGTTTGAATCCTCGGATCATGACCGAAAGAGCGTGCATCCATACTGGACGCCCTGCAAATGTCAAAGCCAAAAAACCGGGGAACGAACAGTGCACAATCTGGGGGAGTGGAGGCAGAGAAGGCGGGGAAGACTCGGTCTAAGATACCCCGGATTACTACATACGTAGTCGCTAATGTTCACTGGGGGATTCCTGTGTGTGACTGGCTTTTAAGACCATGGATTATTGAGCAGGTTCAGTGTCCAGTCTGAGCAGTAACGCTCAAAGTCATCAAGGACTCTACCTAGGTAGTTGTATGACTGTACAGACTAAGTACAGGATGCCTTGTAACTCCTCGAATGTAGAGTACTATTCGAGCTTGTCCTACGCACTGATAACAGGGACTGGTAGACTCGGCGTGGAGGCCCGTGGGGTGAAGTGAACGTATCTGTCGTATCATGGTTCAATGATTCATGCATACCGGGGCACTGTCACGGGTTGCCCAACACGGCAGTTGCGGGGTAGCGTCCAAAAAGTTGGAAATCCACTCCAGTCTACGACGTAGTAAGTCCAAGTCCCAGTACCAGGCCTCATCACGAGCAGGATTCGAGAGTCTGTCGGACACGCCCCGAGAATAAGGAATGATGACCTCATGTCGATTGACATATCGAGCGTGGCCAGGATCCAGGATAAAGCCACTCGGTGCAAGATCCCCCGTATCGAAGAGGATATTACTAAACCTTGAGACAAAGGTACCAGATGGAAAGATAACTTACTGGTCATTTGCCACGCTGATATTAGCCTACCTAAGAAGGGTTACGGGGTACCTACTCTATACTATGTACAGAGAAATGGAGTACCCCGTTGTACACAGCAGTAGAGTACAGACGTAGAGCTCGCTTAAACGACACTAACAGTCCAAGGCAGCAAGGCCTACACCGCCTCTCCTCCAGGGTATAAAATCCAACCGCTCCCCCCCAACTCTTTAGATCTTTTTCTTCTTTTCTTTTCCAGCTCTCTTTGCCTTTTGGCTTAGATCAAGTGTAGTATCTGTTCTTTTCAGTTTAATCTCTGAAAGTGTTCTAAGGAACACAACATTGATTATTCTCATTTTTGGATCACGTAGCGGGACCTCTGTGCTTGCGTATGTCTTGCTACACAGTGTCATTGGGCTTCCACTATCCCCGATAGACGCGGACTCTTTTTTTCATCTGTTCATCTTTTCATCAATTTTGTCGGCTTGTCCGGCTGGTTGGAGAAGAGAATTGTTACTATGGCCGATATCTTGGGAGATGCAGCTTGATGTGGTAGTACCTGGAGACGGGGAGACTATCGGAAGTTGAGTTTATGATTTGTGTTTCTGATAGTATATCTGGAGACGAAGATAGACTACTATGGTTGCACTCTAGAGCATACTACATAGTATAATCCATCGTCTAGACAGACCCACAATCTCACGTACAAGTCTACTTGATACTCAGGATAACGTTACGACATTATATTTTTAGAGAAAAGAAAACAACATCGGGGATTTCTTGATGGTGCGAGGGACAGAAAGAGGCCGTAGAATGCAATCAAATCCAAGTTGTCATATCACACACAAAGCGCCATGCCATTGATTTAGTTTCAAATATTTGTTCATATTTTTCATTCCTTTTTGTTTGTCTCTGACATAACTTCCCCCACCTCCCTGTCCACATTCACCAGAGAAGGAGAGAGAAGTACGAAATGAGACGTTTCCCTGTTCCTGAGCCCAGTCCCAGGGTGTTTCCCCGGATGAATCAATCCCCCACCGAGTCTGACCTGGAATGTGAAATAAAAATTGATTTGGTCGACCTGAAATGATATCACTTGGCTGATCGATTCCCCAGTTTAAACCTCCGCACCGCCAAAATCCGTCAACGAAGGAAAAAAGAATTCAAAGCATTTACTCCTCAGCCTCGCCGACCAGAGCGTTACGCTTGGCCTCGATACGCTCCTGTCGTCTCTCACGGAGAGCCTTGTTCTTGGCACGTTTAGCGTCCATCTCCTCCTTGAGAACACGCTCACGGTGTCTCTCAGCCTTGGCCTTTTGGATCTGTAGACAGAAAGAAAACAAATTAGCCCACTACTTATTATGAAGAGACTGCCAAGCAGGTATGGGCGAGACTTGAAGGCTATCGCGCCCAAAACGTTCGTTGCCGGTGTGGGGTAACTTACGTGCTCAATGAGGGCACGCTTGTGCTTGAAGGTGTTACCCTTGCTCAGGTGGTAGAGCTCGTGGTAGAGGTGCTTGTCGATCTTGCCAGCGGCACGGTATCTGGCGAGGAGACGACGGAGAATACGCATGCGGCGCATCCAGAGGAGAGAGCTAAATAACAACCAACCCATCAGCAATCCGTCCCAACACAAAGCCACATATGAGAAACTGTTTCCCAGGGAATAGTTTGTAATAATCCACAAACCACCATTTCCCCCTCACACGGACAAGAACTAAAAAAAAATATCTTGGGTTAAAACAGGGTAGAGCATACCTGGGCATACGAGCCTCCTTGGTACCCTTACGCTTACCCAGACCCCTGTGTCGGCCGATTCTGCGGGCCTCAGCGAGTTCACGGGCACGAGAGCGGGAGTGCGTGGTCACGGGCTTGCGGATGATGAGGCCATCGCTGACGAGCTTGCGGATGGTCTGACGGGAGTTGGCGTTGGAGATCTCGTTCATCTCATTGGGGTCGAGCCAAATCTTGCGCTTGCCGCAGCCCACCACGGAGGCGGCCAGGCGCTTCTGGGTGCGAAGGTTGACCCTGTTGAGCGGGAAACAAACCAGGTCAGCATGAGGTTTCTCATGGTGCGAGAAAAGAATGACAACAGTGGAAAGAACTGATCCTCGGATAGAATCGTCCTGAGAGGGCAAAACACGGGAAAAAAGTCCATCCAACAACAGTATATCCTTCAAAAAACCAGAATACCAAATCCGGGAGATGGACTCACATCTTGATGTCGGCGTATCGACGGTCGTTGGCGGATGATGTTCGTTGCACTCGACAACGGGTAGAATTCCTAGAAGTGAGGAGTTTGAGATACGGGCGGATGATTAGCTAAGCGACTGTGCTCTAAGCGAGGGAATCCACCTTAGGGCTTGTGCCCCAGACTAGTCCGAATAGCCTCATCTGTTGCTCCCTTTTTCTTTGTGACTCGCCAATCGTTGTCTCTGATTGTTGACTTTCAGTAGCTTCTGCTCCATATTTGGCTTAATTATGGCTCGTTCTAACGGCTGTTTCTTGCCCTCGTCATCAAAATAGTCCTCGAGGTTGAGTCTTTCGCTTACGTTCAAGCACCACGTGACCGTACCATATCATTACATGTTTGTATACATCCAGCATGAACTGTCCTGCTACTACTATGCAGAAGGGCATATGTGACAAGCTTAACCACGTCAAAAACAACTTTTCTTGTATAGACATCCCCTACACAACAGAAGGGTATATATCTATCTATAATCTTCGTGCAGATCGTAGACCAGGCATAACTAGAAACTATCACATCACTCTTCGCTGAATGAACCTTCCTCGAGCTCAACCTTTCCAATGCTCCACAATTCCTTCTCATCTTCAATCTCGTCGTTGGACAGACCCAGTCCGCCCTGTCCACCTTCAGCCTCCTTTCTTTCCCTAGCTTGGCCCGCGAGACGGAGCGCAACACGCTTAAAGTAATCAGACATGCTACGTTTCGGCCCAGGGGGTAGTTCAGCACCCGGCCCGGCCATATACTTGTCAAAGACTGCGCTCTCAGAGTCCACCACCGAGAATATAGACAAGAAGGCAGCTTCTGCTGCTAGCTTAATGGGAATAATCACATCGCGGACACCGGCAAAGATCGGCGGTGCGAGGAGGGCTAGGTGAGGTCGAGCCAACTCCGGGTGCAGTCGACTGACGGTTCTCATTACTACCAATGCCAGACGTCGAGTATCGGAAGGTGTCCCCGGCTGAAGACAAGGAGCCAATGCCTCGAATATAGCTTTGTTGGATTCAAAGCTGTGTTGCTCCTCGAGTAGCAAGTACTTTCCAGCGGCGAGTACACTGTTTTCTGCGATGAAGGGCTGTATCCAAGTCAATATCGTTGAAACATCAATATGTACGGTAAGGAGTTTATGGTCAGACTTACATCCTTGTGTGTGACCCCTTGGCAGATGAGGCTCTGCGTCTCTGCTGCGTATTGCTCTGTTAGGGATGATGGAGATTCAACGAGCAGGGCATTGAGTCCCAGTATCGATGCATGGGAGAAGTTTGTCGTAAGAACACGGCTCCTGTTGTATCCTGGTTAGTGCCAGCTTTACAATCTAGAAAGAACCTTGAACATACTTGATAAGCGGACCAGCAGTAGTGGCAGGGAGAACCTTTACCAGTGCTCCGAGCAATTTGGCATTTGTAATAGCCACAGTATCTACCATATCGTTAGTCTCATAGACAATGCCATGGTATCGTACGGGGGAAAACAAGAAACTTACCGGTCTGATCGCTGGCGTCGTCATCAATCAGGGCGAGAATGGAGTTCTTTGAAGCCTCGCTCATATTCTTCCCAGCTTTGCCCACAACTTCCTGAAGGGCCTTCATCATTGCATTTCGCACGCCCATATCGGCTGTCTTCGTGCCCGTAATGAGTTCTGTTCAGAATTAGCAAGTCGCCTAGGCTCCAAGGTTAATAAAGCGCCACATACCTGCAATCAGTGGATCAACCCTGGGGGTCAGTGTGATCAGTATTCCAAGACCCTTGGCGGCCCTGTTGCGCAACGTCTCACTTGTCTGGTCCGCTAGACCTCGGGCAAATGTTCTTTGAAGTTGTGGCAAGAATGGCTTGACAGCCAACGGAATCTTCTGCAGAAGCTTATTGAGTGTAAAGAAGATGGCACCTGAACAGGCTTGTTAGCTTTAATTAAAAAAATATCATGGGCCAAGACATTCGCCTACATTTGATATCCACTGAACGTTCGGAAACAACACGGATAAGTGGACCAGTAATCTGAGTGACAAATGGCTTCAGAGAATCCGCTGCAGTACGGTCGATAAGGTCGGCAATTGCGAGAGCGGATTGGGTACGTTGGTCGACACTGCCATTGAGAAGGCCCTGGAGGAATATCGGCAGGATAGCAGTGATACCCTTCGGCAAGCTGAAACCTGGAAGGTCTGCTCCGGGTACTCCAACACCCTTGAGGATTTGTCTGGTGGGCACAGCCAAGACCTCCATCTCTTCCTTACGGAGATGAGATGTAAGCTCACTAAGTGCTCCCCAAGCAGCCTTAACAACATCTTTATCACTATCATCGAAGGAAATGAGCAGGACACGAATCAGGTCTTGATGGTATCTGGAGAAATCGATTTCTGCATCAGAGAAGAATTTCTTCAAATGATTCGCTGCGCTCGCGCGGCGGCGATGGTCATCATGTTTAACCAAGGTCATCATGACGCTCATCATCACATTGAGACCGTCGAACTCATCTACAGACACCAGGATGGTATCAAAGGCGCTGCTCAACTCTTCCCGCTCTTCCTCGTCCGTGCACGAGATAATGTTGTCCATCAGAGTGTTCAAAATAGTGGGCAATCTGCGGGACATTGCAGAGCTCGCCACTTCTGCCAGTGAAGCAAGTGCCCTGGCATTGAATGTTGTAATAGGGGAAGTGAGAAGAGTAGGAATGAGATTGGGTAGAATAATGTTGGCGCGCGTTTGTTCGGTGAGGAGGGTCAGCAAGGCTGACAATGCCTGCTCGGCGTCTTCGTCGTTTCTCAACAAGAGTAGGAGATGAGGGAGGACCTGATCCACAGCCTTCTTGCCCAGAATCTGCTGTAGGGCATCGAAAGCTTCAGCAGCAGCTTCGCGAACATCTTCATCGTGGTCAACCAGCGCCACCCGGACAGTTGAAATGAGGACCCTTTCATAATCTTCAAGTGCCTCAGCCGAGGAAGAGGTAATGATTTCTCGGAGAGCAATACAAATGCCTTGCTTCACATCAACATCTGGCGAAGTCTGGAGACCTTCTTCGAGAGACGGCAGGAGAGTAGAAAGAACAGATTCTCCTGCTTTTTTGATAAGATCTCCCAGGGCGTTACTAGCAATGACTTTCTGTTCCATATTTGAAGAGCCAAGACGCCGGATAATGAGCTGAGATAGAGTAGGCACCATCTCCTTGAGCGTCTTTGGAGAGGCGACGAGTGATTTCCAGACACCCATTGCGGCACTCTTGACAAGACCAGAAGTATCGCAGCGACAGATGAACAGTGCGGACATAACCTTGTTTCTTCTCTCCTCTCCGAGGACTTCCAGCAACGACTGGCCAGCCTGGGTTGCTTCTTCCGGCTCTTCTTCTGCGTCTGCCTTGGCGGTAATGCCAGTGAGACTGAAAAGAAGATCACCGACCAGTTCTACGGAGCTCAATCTGATTCGGTAACTGTCATCCGCGAGGCCACGCTCAAGCTCAGGAAGAAGCAAATCGATAGCCTTCGAAGAAAAGTTCTTGACCAACAAACGACCTGCACGTAGAGATGTTTCGCGAATTGACTCAACGTCATCAGCCAAGCCGGAGAGGATAGGCGGGATGATTTTGCTAAGATAGGATGCAAAGCTGTTTCCGAAACAAGCCGGTAGGAAGATAAAGAGGGTCATGAAGCCTTCCCGAACAGCAGGCTTTGTGCTGTTCACATTCTGCAATATAGTAGGCAGAGTCTCCTCCAGCCTTGTTGTACCCAAGCCTGCCAGAACCTCCGAAAGAGCTTGGGCAGATCCCAATCGGTCACCAGCTCCACTGTCTGATTTGAGGGTAGACATAAGGTAAGGAATGAGGTCTGGCAGAGCATCCTCTCCAAGCTTCTCGATAAGTGAGCCAAGAGCCTTGGATGCAGTAGCGCGCGTAGTTGGCACTGGGTCGACAATAGCTAGCTGTAATCCAGAGACGATGATGGGTAGATGGGAGATGAGGTCCTTTCGTTCAGTGAGATGAGCCAAACTGCCAATGATTTGTGCGGACTTGCGCTTGGTAGTTGACCTGTCTCCTAGACCGCGCTCAAGAATACGAACGACCAATGCCAAAGATGGGGCATCAAGGTAATGGACGAAGGACACCTTAATAAGAGCATCAAGGGCTTCGTCGGTGAATTTCGTAGGATCGCTCAGCGCCTTCAGAAGTACACTAACCAGGGACTTCACTTCAGGGTTACTAATTACTTCACCGAAACGCTGAAGACTGCGGTTTGCAGCATTGCGCACCTCCTTGTGAGTATCATTGAGAACCACAGTGAGCGGGGGGATGATATCAGGCAGACTTGCAGCCAACTGTTGAGGATCTAGGTAGGCCATAGCTCCAAGCAGATCGCATGCACCCTTCTGACTACGCCACTGCGTGTCGTCAAGACCATCGAGAAGAGTAGGAAGAATCTTCTTGACGCCAAAAGAGCTGAGGTTCGAGAAGCAGGCCTTTGCAGTGTCTAAGCAGGCGTCACGAACATCGGTGTTTGGATCTCCGAAGCTGCCCAGAAGTTGCGGGACAACTTGGATGACATATGGTTCAAACGTGCGGCCAAGAATCGTCGCGAACAGCTCGTACGCCAGCAAGGCACCCTGTCTCTGATGTGGCTCTTTCTTGTTCTCTGTAGCTGCTCGGAGATGAGACATGACCTGGAACTCGCGCAGTGTAGAAATTCCTCGGCCCTTAACGATTCCGGCCAGCCCATAAGCTGCACCGCGCTGGGTGGCATACTTCTTCGACTGCAGAAGCTGATCCAGCATTTCTTGGACGTACTGTCCACTTTGAGGACCAGAGAGCCGGACTAATGGTGGCAGACATTCAGAAACAGCGGATTGTACAGTTTCAGAAGGCGTAGGTAGAGTAGCAAGAAGTCTCTTGATGACTGTCTGCAGACGAGGGTCGCTTGCCTTGAGGTGACGAGCCAAAGATCCGTACAGGACGATCACCGCCTCGTTGAGAAGATCGGATGTTTCGCTTCCTTTGTCTGAGGTTTCCAGGGTTGTCTCCAGAAGCTTCATTAATTCTTCCACTTTTTGCTGGCCACGCGCAGCAATGACGGACCTGCCACTGTCGGCCATCTGAGTCCTCACCACAGCGCTCCTGTCAATAAGAGGACCCCTTTCAATCAGGAACCTGAGAAACGAGACTACTTGTTCTCCTTCAAATGAGTTTTGCATCGCGTTGAAAGCCAGCGCAATACCGCTGCGGGATTCCCAATGATCCGCCAGGTCCATTTTCTTTGGCATTCCGTACATATCCTTTTCGGGTTCCTTCGGTCGTACGTCGATTTCGTATTTCGACTCTAGCTGAGAGATGATGTCTCCAAACACGGACGGATTAGACTCAGTTGCATGGGCAAGTGCACGCGCGGCCGCTCCTCGCAATTGTGAATCACTGGAGTCGAGATAGGGGATCAGTTTTTCATATGTGGAATCATCAACTTCCAATGCATTCTCTTCCCAGATGTTCTCTGCAACTTCGGCATTCTCTTCAACCTGATCGTGACACTCAAGCCAGATGTGTTCGGAGAAGTCAAGGTCGGTTAGGTCGATTTCGGCTTCAATGACCTGCAGGACTGACGACCGCACGGAGGCGTCGGGGACGATAGTGCCTTTAAGAAGCACATCTAGTTCGTCTTTGTTAATATTCGGTGCAATGCACCTGCAGAAATCAAACAGGGCGTCTTTAATAAGCTTGTAGTGTTGAGTGTATTTCTGCATCGACGTAATGAGTTGGTTCAGAACCTCTACCCGGGGAAGACGGTCATCGGCAACTAGGGAAAAAAATCCATTAGAAAGGGCCATTATCGTGTGCTCTTACGAAGAGAAAAATCTTACATGCGCTTGAGTGGAAGGACATGAACTCGAGGGCCAGCAACACCTGCTCACCCTCCACATCGCCCTTTTCTTCATCAATACCGTTCCGGGTAAGGATAATGAAAAGCAATGGTAGCGTATAGGCTAGAGAGGCATTGTCGAGAGGACGCTGTTCAGATGCAAAGCGCAAGCGATAAAGGATTCTTGTCACAAGCTCTATGTACGAGTTAGCCCAGCAATGTCAACAAGGGCCATTCGGACTTACTTCCAAGAGGCTCCACCTCCATCTCAGTTGGAAGAGAACCCTTTCCAATTGCTCTAAGCGTTGCAACACCTACGAAAGGTCGCAAAGGACCAAGGCGCGCCGACAACTTCTCCGCGCATTTGAGATACGCCTTTGAAATGGTATCTCCGGTGAATAAGCCGGCTCCAGCCTCTGAGAGTGCCAATAATGAGCTAATAGCAGGGTTAATCCAACCATCTGCATCAACAGCAGGCCCCGCAGCAAGTCCCTGAATAATTCCGCAACCTCGCTCAATTCTTTTCGTTTCCTGTAGGACTTCCTCACGGATTTTGGCTTCTTTGGCCAGTTGGGCTTTAACCTTGGACTGCTCATCTGCAGTAAGTTTCTTTGGCTTCTGGCCTTTCTTCTCTGCAAGCTGTGCCCGCATTTCTTCCTCCCACTTAAGGATGTCGTAGTCTTTGGTGTTCTTATCGAATGTCGACTGCCTTGACTTGGCGTTGAGCACATCGACAAACATAGTTCCTTCGGGGGTTCTGGCGATCGCGGCATCCGTAGGAGTGATCGTGGACGAACGCGAAACATCCAGATCATCTTTAATCTGATCGACGAGTCGAGGGACCATGACATCAGGAGCAACAAAAGCCAAGTCACCCGCTGCACTCCATATAGCAGAGTCAACGTGAGGTACTTTGGACTGAATGGGGTCCTAGAAGGACTTAGCAATGACATTATCGACACATATGGGGGAAGGAGTATTATGTACCTCTTGTACACGGGTCAACTGCTTCATGCAGTTATCAGGGAAGCCCCGAACAAGTTCTCCAGGATCAGTGCCAGTTCGTAGACAAAGATCAATCCAGGAAACATTTGGTATCAGTTCTGGCCGGGCAAGGACTAGCATGTCAACGAGTTGAGATTTCAGATCAGAGGAGGCCTGGTCTGATGTTGCCGAATCGGAGGCCAGAGGACAGATTGCCTTGGTTACTAAGTGAAGGAATCTTTCGTGCTCTGGGCCTGCAGACATCGGAGCAGACTCCTTCTCTCCTGTTCTAAAGGAAAGAATCCAAGCCCATAAAGCAGCCACGATAACCTGACCCATAACTCCGATGTTCTTCTGGTGCACACCAGATAAAGCACGCGCAGATTCGTCACGGAAATTGTTGTGAAGTCCAGGAGCTGTGATGGCGTATATAAAAGCCTCGGCCCATGCAATTTTGGCTGGGGATTCGGCACTCTCAAATTTAGACGCAGAAGGGACGGTTGCAAGTGATCTGACAGCCCACTGAATTTCCGCCTGCGACACCAGCTTAGAGTAGGCTTTTGGATTCAAGAGGAAAGATGGCTTTGGCTGGAGAGACATTGACTGGCTAACCGTGTCCTCCCAGGCTGCTTTGTCAAAATTATCAAGCGCGGATAGTCGTCCCGAAAGCGCAAGGAAAACGTAGGCAGTGGACAGAGATCCGCTCTGAGCTGAGGGCAGGGGGTTTGATGAGACTTCTTTAAACATCTCTTTTAACTTAGCGAGGAATTTCGTTACAAAAGGTTCAACCTCGGGGCTCGCCAGAGTAGTAGATTCAGCTTGCCAGATTGCCTCCCCAACATTAAGCTGCCACAACTTTCGGAAAGGAATTTTCTTATCGGAGGATCCTTTGACAATTGCATTAACAACATCGTCACTAATTTTGACTTTGGATTGGATGACATGTGTAAGGTGCTTAGAAAACGCCTTGATTTCCTGCTCGAGGGCAGCCTCGTTAGATTCTCTCGAAAACACTGGTACGAAACCTTGCACAATCTCCTTCGACAGGTCGACAGAGGGGGATACGGCAAATAGTGCTTGGGCATAGATGGCGCGCTGTTCTGGGTTGGTAATTTTCTGGGTCTTCAAGGGACCGACCACCTCTCCCACAATCTTCAAAAGCCAGCTCTCGGTTCTTGATTTCGAGAGCAGGGATTCAAAAGAGTGAAGAGCACCTTGTCTGATATCGGGGTTGTTTGACTTCATACTCGACAGTAGGTGTTTCAGAAGCCGAGAACACAGAACTTCAGATAAATCAACTTCTTCAGGCAGTGACGAAAACAGGGAAGGTATCAGGCCACTAAATACTACCTCTGGAGACCGTAAGATGGCTTTTTCGAGAGGAGGGACGAGTTCAGACAGAATATCGTCATAGGTAACAAAGGAGGTGAAGAAGTCGGACATGGAGCTCGCGATGTGTGATGGCGGAGCGGACTTTGATCCTACCAATTCCTTGATATAATATGCGATTATAGTCTTCTTCTCCTGTTCTAGAACGCTCTTCTTGTTCTGAAGACGAGCGCACACTCCAGAGATAACGCCAATGAAAGGGGCGTTCTTCTGCCCGGCGGCCGAATCACTGGTCAGCCTTTGCACAGACTGCCGCACAGCATCATCTCCCCAGGCTTCTGATGAGAAAACAGCACGAAGGGCACGCCTTGTGACCCTCAAGGCGGACTGCCTCACAGCTTGCTTAGGCCGTGCTGCCAGACAGGTCTCCAGTGCCCTAGCATCCAGCGCGATAATATCCAGGACTACAGAAAGTGGCGTTTCGGGGTCACCTTTCAAGATCTGCAGGAGGACAGAGCACCACTCTAAAAGGACCAACGCAGATCCCGCATCCAGGCTAGACTTCGAAGTCTCCGTTTGCAATTTCAGCGCCAAGTATTTGAGATCGTCAATCGGGACGGGAGCCTTGAGCAGGGAGCGGAGGCATTGTTGGACGGCCTGGCGGGACGCCCGATCGATGTATCGCGGGAATGTCGTCAGAAGGAGTTCGAGGAGAGGCTGACGGGATTTCAGCGGTAGGTCTGAGCCTGTTAAGGTGACGATACAAACAAACTGGTCAGAATTGGCTGTCGGAAGTAGAGGGAGGGGCGGGTGTCACAAGTACCGATTCTCTCGCGGAGGTCCTGGAGAGCTCGAGTTCTACGAGAAGTCGAACTCGAGAAGAGAACGACTCGCAGGCTCTCCAGGTCTCCTGCTTTCACCTGGTCCCATGGAAAGTCGTCCATGTTAGGAGGTGGCCGGGAGCATGTCGTGGTCTTCAAGTTCTCCTCTTATTAATTGTATGATGTTGTCAAGAGTTTTCGGCCGTTTGTGTGGGGAAGAACAGCTTCGCCGCCTTTGCGTCCAACCCACTTCCATCATCATCGTCGTCGTCGTCAATTATTATACATACATCCATCCTCCATACACAATTACCGCTGCGAATTGACTCTTTTCGCCTCCAGTTCAGCCGTCCTTGACCCTTGTTTTTTGCCAAGAGGAAAGAAAAAATAAGGTAATCAAGGGCGCTGCAAATATGCCGACGAACAAGAAAAAGAAGAAGCCTGCCTCGAACCCCGCCCGCGGTTTCGCAACTGTTTCTGTTCCCTCCAAAGTAAAAAGCACCGACTCGTCCGGTCCTGCTTCGACGTTCGAGTCCAAGTCGGTGTCAGAGACCGAGCAGCCAACGCCTTCGGAGGCGAGGTTACCTGTCCAGGAAGCAAACGAGACGCCTTCGCTCCAGAATCTTTCTCCAGAAGAACTAGAGAGACATCTAGAAGACGCCGAACTACAGCTTCTTGTGGAGAAGTATGCGGCTAAGTGCAGGAGCGATGCCTCTCGTCAAGCAGCGAAACTGGAGACGGAACGTAGAGTTCTCCGGCAGCAGTCTGTCTCGATCAACATCCTAGAATGGCTCCCTCCCGACGTCACCAGCGCTATACTCGGTCTAGCAGAGGCGGAAGAGCATGCATTGAGTCCACAATCGGGGAAAGATGCAGGAAGCTTGAAAAAGTCCATCTCGGAGGAAGAACTATATATGAAGCTTTGGACCCTGAAGGAGACTCTCGTGAAACTGGGCTTTCCCGAATCACGCATAGAGGAAGCCCTGAAACACGTTCTAGTGTACTTTTCGGGGAACTTTACTCTCACTAACCGGGATTCTGTGTGTAATTTGGACGAAGCCCTTGACTGGCTTGCCATGCACTGCGGCACCGAGGAACTACCCTCCTATACCCAGACAACTGCCCAGCTACGCAAAGACGCGGACAAAACCGTTTCGTGGATTTCCGGTAACCCTAGGTGATTGGCATCGCAAAAGGGCGAAAAAGAGCTAACTAGCATCAGATCGTGAGTCATCACAACCATCTACTCGTAAATTGGCCTCAGGCGACAGCAAGGTGAAAAGGACAAAACCTATTGTCAAGGAAGCAAGCCTTCCTCAGCCTAGTCCCTATGATTCGGATAGCTCTTTGGACCCTGACACCTTGGTCCCGAAGTATCTAGACCTGCAGGCACGATTGTATAATCTCCAGCCGGAAATTTTTGACAGGCCAAAGAGAGGCAAAAAATCGAGCCGTGAACCTGTTGGGGTGGTTGTGAATGACCCTCAAGCAATCAAGCTCCAGCGCAAAATCGCTAACATCGAGAACGATGTGCTTTTTGACAGCAAAGAGGCCGAGTATCTCTGGAAGGAGAAGCTGGATGATCTCAGAAAGGAAGCCGCTATTTATGGGCGTGCTTCAGAGAACCCCGTAGATAAAGAGCAATCAGATAAGAAAGACCCAGAGCCAGAGCCAGAGGGCAGCACTACGCCGCCTCTAGACGGGGGCGACGAAGCTGGCGACCTTTTAGGGGGCATGTTCCAAGCCGAGGAGGAATCTACTCTGGAATTGGGTGTTATTACTGAGGAGCTAAATAAGGCTTCTATCACTATGAGAGATTTTGGAAAATGGACTGGTCTCAGCCCTCGCCGTGTCCTGGAAGAGGCGTGCAAGGCAAGGTATGCCACCAGCCAGTTCTCTGATATGTGGCTGGAGCCGATGCTGATGCTTTGTTCTAGGGATCCAGGGTGTAAAATTATCTTCAAGGATCTCACCTCTTCGTCGCATTTGAATCGAATGGCCCTTGAGGTGAGGTGGTCAAAACCACAGGATATCCCGTTCCTATTCTATGAAGAAAAGGTCACCCATAATTCCAGTAGTTATGCCACCTTTGTTTGTATGGACAAAATAGCCACGGCGACATCGCAACAGGCTGAAGCTTTTGTGTCTACCCTTGTTCTGTTCATTTTATTTCCTCAAAATTCAAAAGAAGGAAAGGCTTATCTGCGTCTTCCAGCCGCATGGCGGGAATTATGGACCGAATTTGCAACTGCCAAGAAGGCTCAAGAAGACGAAGCTGACAAGAAGGTAGTGAAAGATCTCAAAAAGTTTGTCCAGGATAATCAGGGTACATTGGAGGATGATATTGTGCTTTCCGACAATTTCCGCAGGAGAAATGGAACACCGCGCAAGAACCAGTCTCCAGTGAGAGCAGGCTCCAAAGACTCCTCGGGGCCGAATGACCAGTTGGCACGGATATGGATGGAGAAATCGTCCACGGCTGCGTTCCAGTACATGGCTCAAGGCCGGATGAACCTGCCCATCTGGGAATTCAAAAACGAGATTCTCAGCACACTTGACACCCACCAAGCTATCATTATATGTAGTGAAACTGGAAGTGGCAAGAGTACGCAGATCCCTTCGTTTATCCTTGAGCATGAAATGCAGCAAGGACGCCCTTGCAAGATCTACGTTACCGAGCCTCGACGAATCTCTGCTATATCTCTCGCACGTAGGGTGAGCGAAGAGCTAGGGGAAAGTAAGAATGATGTGGGAACCGTCCGTTCGCTCATCGGATTTGCCGTGAGGTTGGAGAGCAAAGTCAGTTCGGCGACTAGGCTGGTATTCGCGTATGTCTCTCCTACCACAATTTCTTGAGGAATTGAGCTTACCTGAAGCGCAGGACAACCGGAGTTGTGGTGCGAATGCTGGAACGCCCAGACGATTTCCAGGATGTTACTCATGTTGTCCTGGACGAGGTGCACGAGCGTTCTATCGACAGCGATTTCCTTCTCATTGTGCTGCGCCGTTTGATGCAAAAAAGACCAGACTTGAAGCTTATTCTCATGTCGGCCACGCTCGAAGCCAACCGCTTCTCAACGTACCTAGGGGGGGTCCCAGTGTTGAATATCCCCGGACGGACGTTCCCAGTGGAGACCAAGTTCCTAGAGGATGTGGTCGAGTTGACGCAGTATCGACTGTCCGAAAACGAGTCGAACGTGGCGTACGATGAAGATGAGGACGAAGTCGAGGCCAGCCAAGACGAGAACGCAGGCGGCATGTTAGCGACTTTGGACGGGTACTCTAAGCAAACCCGGGAAACGATCGTGAATTTTGATGAGTATCGGCTTGATTACCAGCTAATCAAAAGGCTACTGGTGAAGATTGCCTCGACGCCGGAGATGGCTTACTATAGTAAAGCTATTTTGGTGTTTTTGCCGGGCATGGCGGAGATACGTCGCTTGAACGACGAGATACTCTCGGACCCGATGTTTCAACACGGCTGGATTGTACATGCCCTCCACTCCTCGATTGCCAGCGAAGAGCAGGAAAAGGCGTTTGTCGTTCCACCAGAGGGCATGCGAAAGATAGTTATCGCCACAAATATTGCGGAGACTGGTAGGTAAACTAGGAAATTCGAGTGGGAGTAGCTAAGCTAATTTTCGGTAGGTATTACAATCCCTGATATCACGGCTGTGATTGACGCTGGCAAGGAGAAGACGATGCGGTGAGTTCTTCGTCATGTTTCAGCTCTATTCCAGCAGCTAACTAGAGGTAGATTCGACGAGCGCCGACAACTGTCGCGGCTTGTAGAAGCATTCATATCTCGGGCGAATGCAAAGCAACGACGAGGACGAGCAGGGCGAGTGCAGAAGGGGATATGCTTCCATCTGTTTACAAAGCACCGGCATGACAATTTGGTATATTTTATCCTTTCCTAACACACATAAAGAGTAAAAAAAAAATATGAGGATGAAGAAGAAGGAAGCTAACTCGGACAGCTCGCGGAGCAACAAACACCTGAGATGCTTCGTCTCTCGTTACAAGACCTCGTCCTCCGAGTCAAGATCTGTAAGCTCGGTGAGGTCGAGCCGACGCTGCTCGAAGCGCTTGATCCGCCCTCATCGAAGAACATCCGACGGGCGATCGACGCGCTGAAGGAAGTCAAGGCTCTTACGAACGGGGAGAACCTCACGCCGCTGGGGATGCAGTTGGCGAAGCTGCCGCTGGATGTGTTTCTAGGGAAATTGATCATCCACGGGGCGTTCTTCAAATGTCTAGATGCGGCAATTAGCATCGCAGCGATTCTGTCGAGCAAGTCTCCGTTTGTGAATACAATAGGGTCGAATGCACAGAAGGAGCTGGCGCGTCTATCATTCCGACGAGGTAAGTTGTGTCTTTTTTTTTTTTTCAAGAAACTAAAGGAAATGGAGACTCCGCTGACATAAAACAAGGCGACTCGGACCTTTTAACTGTTTACAATGCATACTGCGCATGGAAGCGCACGCGCAGCACCGCAGGCGCAAACGAATACTCGTTCTGCCGGAAGAGCTTCCTCAGCTCGCAGACGCTGCTCAACATCGAAGACGTCAAGCTGCAGTTGATCGTGTCCATTGCAGACGCAGGGCTGATCAGCCTCGACCCCAGCCAGAAAGCCTCTTTAAACCGGTACGCACCTACAAATATATATATATATATATAAAAAGAGGTAAGCAACTAACATCGAGTGTAAAGCGCACGGTCCACCCGACAACGACAATTTTTCAACATCCCCGAAGAACACGACGTCAACAGCGCCAACGACACGATCGTCAACTCGGTGATTGCATGGAGCTTCTACCCGAAGCTTCTCACGCGCGAGGGCAAAGGCTGGCGCAACGTGGCGAACAACCAGAGCGTGACTCTGCACCCGACCTCGGTGAACAAGCAGTCGGACGCGGGCAGCGTGAAATGGCTGTCCTACTACAATATCATGCAGGGACGCAACCGCAACTACAATGCGTTTGAGACGACGGCGGTAGAGGATTTCGCTATTGCACTGCTCTGTGGAGAGGTAGATTACCGGGTATGTACAGTGCCTCCTCCAAGGATAGTGTGATATATAGGCAGTGATACAAGGCTAACAAGGACAGATGTACTCCGGGATTGTGTCCATCGACGCAAACCGAATGCGGTTCGCAGTACGAGACTGGAAATCAATGCTTGCATTGAAGCTACTCAGCGGACACATGCGCGAGATCCTCCTAGGCCTGTTTCGTGATCCGCAGCGACCACTCTCATACAAACAGCGGCAGTGGATGGAAATCTGGCAAAGGATATTCACATCGATCCAGGCAAATAGAACCTAACAGCTCTCTATAAATAGATTCAAGCGACTAGAATAGAGCAGAGCAACTAGAATAGAAAAGAGAGAAAAAGAATTTACCCCCAAACATCCTCCTGCCACTTCTTCCTCCTCTTCACGCCCCTCACCCACTCCTCCGCCCCCTTCTCCGTCCACCCCTTCATCTCCGCCAAAAAGCCCGTCACTCTCTTCTCAACCTCGCGAGCCATGCCCGCCCTCCCACAGATATACAAGCTCGCCCCCTTTTCCAGCATCATATCCGCCACCGTCTCGCGATACTCCACCACCCGATCCTGGACATACACTCTCTTCTTACCAGCGGTATTCTCTTCTCCAGACACGGCCACAGATGCCGTAGAAGTAGTAGTAGTAGTAGTAGTAGAATCCCTCGAAAAAGCATTAACAACCCTCAACCCCCCCCCAAAAACCCCCCTCATCTCCTCAATCTCCGCCGCATAGATATAATCCTCGTCTGGCCTGCGACAGCCAAAGAAAAGGAGGACGTCGCCGACCTCACGGCCGATCTTGAGGAGTTGTTTGCGTTCGGCGAGGAAGGCGCGGAAGGGGGCTAGGCCTGTGCCGGCTGCGATGAGGATTAGGGGTGTTGAGGGGAGACGCGGGAGTTTGAAGGGGGAGCGGCGGAGGTGGGCTAGGATTTTCTTGTTCTTTTGCGTGTCCCTTTCCATTTCTGGGTGTGTTTCTGGATGGGTTTCTAGGTGTGTGGTGTTGCATGTTAGGGTTGGGATTGAGGGGGTGTATGTGCGTGTCGATGGCGATGGATGGGATAAAGAGTGCAGGTATGTGGATGTTAGTCCTGGGATGGAGACGGAGGGGTTCTCTGGGAGTTGTGAGGAGACGACGAGGACTGTGAGGGAGGGTTTTCGAGGGGAGACAACGCTGCTGGAGGAGATGGAGTAGTAGCGAGGTTGAAGGGCCGGGAGGGTCTCGATGAGGTATGAGATTGGGAGGTTTGTCCAGGTATCCTGAGCTGTAGACAAAGACGATGAAGACGGAGATGAAGAAGAAGAAGAAGAAGAAGAAGAAGCGAGATGCAGAATCCGACCGAGAGTTATGTGGTTCTTACGCGTAAACGCCGCGTAGACTTCCTTGTCCTCTGCCAGGGAGGTGAGGAGAGACTTTGCCTCTGCGGAGGGCGCAAAAGTCGCCAGTGTGGAGAGGACGTCTCGTGGGATTGGAGCGGTGATTTCGAGGTAGTGGCGGAGGAGGACGAGGAGGGTTGTTGGCGAGGGGATCTTATTTGCGTCGCTGTTGTCCTTCTCTATGCCTGCGTCTGCGTCTGTGTTTGAGTCTGTTTCTGATGCGATGGGCGCGATGGAGAGAGGCGTGTCTGCTTCGTCTTCCCGGCCCAGGACGCGCAGGAGGAGAGAAACCTCTTCGTCTGGGTTCGACGGCCACACAGCCAGGTGGTCGCCTGTTTTGTACACGACGTCTGGTATTGCCGAGATGTCTAGGTCGATGTGTAGACAGTGTCTGTCCGAGGTTGAGGCGAAGAGCTCTCTGATTGCAGTGACGGGGATGGCGACGGGACTGGGCGAGTGTCGTGGCTCGCCGCGGTGCAACGCATCAGCTGCTGCTGCTGCTGCTGCTGCTGTTGCGTCGTGCGTGATGGCAAGCGTAGGCCGGTAGACGAGCTCAGACTGCTTGAATCCCAGCTGGTCACGGAAGAAGGCAAAGAGCGTCTCCTTCCAGGCGATGAAATCCTCCTGCGTGGATCCGTTGGCGTCGTCGGCTCTAGAGACCGGGAGGAGAGCGTTGGCGCCGTAAGAATCCAGCAGCTCGACGACGCGGTCGACAACGCGGTTGTAGAACTTGTAATGCGAGTTCCCCAGCCCAAAGGCAAAGTACTTCAGTTCCCTGAACAGGTCACTGCGTTTCTTTTCAGTGGTTGAGTTCAGCCAGTCCCAGAACTCGATGGTGTTGTCGCTGGGGTCTCCGTCGCCGTACGTCGAGAGGATGAAGATGGCGAGCTTGGAGGCCGGGATTTCCGCGATGGAGACCGGGTCAAAGTCAGACAGATCGGCTGTCAGCGTGTGCTGTCCAAATCTCAGGGTGATTTCGCGCGACAGACGGTGAGCAAATGACTCTGCCGTGCCGGACTGGGAGCCCCAGAAGACGACGATCGAGGAGTTGGTCTCCTCGAGCCTGCGGGCGATGTTCCTCGTCTGCTGGGCTGAGCCTGCGAGCTGTGAGCCATTGTTGGCGTTCTTGAGCTGGGGACGCTCGAACAGCAGGTGTCGATAGGGGTCTGGCCTGTCCCAGAGGATACCGCGCGAGAAAAGCGTGGCTCCAACAAGGGAGAGGAAGGTGAGGGCGACGTAGTCTGTGGGGGTGGGTTGCGTCTGGAAGACCAGGGAGTCCATTTTCTTTTTTTATCTCTTGCCTGTGCATCTTCTCTTTTGAGGACAAGAGACATTGAGGTATTTATAGCCAGCCGGAATTCGTCGGGCTTTGTGAGGTCAACAATGAAGCCAAAGTTCTCGAGTTAGGGCTGGATGGGAAATACTTCCTGAACGGGACGCGGGGAAGTGGGGACTGAGAATGCGGGGAAGGAAATTCCGTCCGCTCTGCATATTATTGACAATTATTGACAAGTCGTGTAGTCGTTGTCGTGTAGTCGTGTAATCGTGTAAGTCATGGGAAGTGTAATATCTTGCATTAGAGTCAAGTAAGAAATTAGTGTAGCTTCTACAGCAGTGTAACCCAGTCCGTAGTCTATAAAGTCAGATACGTACTATGCGACATCCGCTGAACAGGTACGGAGGAAGTGAAGAAGAAGTATAGAAGCAAAGAAGTGAGTAGAGAAGTGAGTAGAAGTATAGTCATCAATCATATATTCCATCTACCATCTACCTGCATAACTCTCAAAAAAAGAAAAAGACAAAGTAAATACTAAGAATAATCCCTCCTCCAAATCTTCACGGGCATCCCCCCCAAAATCAAATTCATCGTCTCCAACCTCGTCAACTCCCACTCCCTAGACGGCAACGCAAACTCATACCGTCTCACCAACGTCGCCAAAATCTTCGTCTGCTCCAAATAAGAGATATTCCGCCCAATACACGAGCGCGCCCCCGCCGAAAACGCCACAAAGTAAGGCTGCAACGCCTTCCCCTCCTCGCCCAGCCACCGCTCAGGCTTATACTGGTCCGCACAGGGGAAGACGCCCTCGTCGCGGTGCGCCACAAAGGCAGAGATACTCACCGACGTCCCACCAGCCACCCACTGGCCCAGGATATCCATGCCCTCGGCCGGGGTTTCGCGCGGCAAGCCGTGCGAGGTAGGCGGGAAGAGACGCAGGGATTCGTCGAGACAGGCGCGCAGGTAGGGGAGGTGTTTGACTTTATCGTAGGAAACGATGATTTCGTCCTGGTCTTCCTCGTCGTCGAAGACGGCGTCGATCTCCTCGCGGAGTTTCGCGAGACAGCCCGGGTTCCGGAGGAGCTGGTACATGACGTTTGTGATTGCGATGGCCGTCGTCACGCTCCCGGCGTTCATCATGATGTTGATCTCGGCTACGGTCTCCCCCCATTCCAGGGCGTGCGGACGGCCCTGCTTATCCTGCATCAGGGCGTGGAAGAAATCGTCGAGGACCTCTCCGGCCTCGTGGCGCCGGAGCCGCTGCATGGCTCGGTGCCATACGATGTCCTCCCAGGTGTCTGCGGAGGTCTGCATGCGTGCGAAAAAGGGCAAGATGTTGGCTAGCTTGTTGAGGGCCGGGTACCAGGCGTAGTTCCATACCAGGAGGGACTGCTTCCGGGCTGTTGGGTAGAGGGCCTCGCGGAGGGAGGCTGTGTACGTTGAGCCGTCCTTGCGCTCGGCAATGCATTGGTCGTTGCCCTGGTCGAGGAAACCGAGTTTCTCGCTGAGCCCGATGTCTGCGATTGCGTCGAGGGTGAAGAAATTGGTCCATGCGCGGAAGTCGAGGGTGAGGTCGTCTGGGTGCGGGTTCTGGTCCTCTGTCTTACTCGTCCCTTTACTTGGTAATGGGTCCGTACACACGCTGTCAAAGTGCTTGACAAGCCGAGCAATCTTGTCGCTAACTTTATGCTCCCACGTCTCCAGGTTTTTGATTGCGTAGGCCGAGGAGAGCACCTTGCGTTTGCGTGCGTGGTCGGGCCGGTCAACCACGTCGGCGAGGTGGAAGTGCGTACCGGCCGTGATGAGGTACGAGGTATCCTTGCAGCAGCGTGTATTGTGCCCGTAGATATCCTTGATAGCGCGCACGTCACCGTACGAGAGCGTGTTGGGCCCCGTGCGTAACACGGGGTGTTTCTGGTGCAGTTTCTGCAGCTCCTTCGAGCGGAACCCGCGTGAGGCCATCAACGCGAATGGGATTGCGGAGACCCCAGAGAATGTAGACATGTTGGGATACCGTCGGAGGCCTATATTTCCATCTCGTCTGTCAGTACTAGTTTCAACGGTTCTATCTAGGTTGGTCCCTCTCTGCTCTCACCTTTGGGATCGCGGAAGTATTCGATTGCAGGCCAGATGATAAAGTATACCAGGCCAACTAGGCCAATGACAGAAGCGTAGGTGAGCATCATCTTTGCAAACTTGTCTTCTCTCTCTCTCTCTTGTCTGTATCTGTGTTGTGGTCTGTCGTCCCTCTCTTTGTGCTGCAACCTTCTTTTATACTTCGTCGCGGGGGATGTGGAGGCGGGCTAAATTGCCGCATCCAACGCGGAGACTGTTTCTACTCTCGGCACGGGTATTGTTTCCATCGCGGCCTTTGATCGGAATCCATCTTCAGTCTTTGCTTTCCTTTCAGTTCTCCCCTCAAGTTTCAAGTGTTGCTCAAGCCTTCCTCTAGCCTCTACGGGTAGTAAAGAATGATCCAAGGTTCTTGAACTGCTGATCTGCATGCGGAGACTCCGCACTCAACGCACGGACGCCGTCCACTCTAAGTCAACTCTCGTCACTCTACAATCTAAACGACGTACGCAGCTCTACCCAACCCCCGCTTCGTCTACCTCTCCGTCTAGGAATAAGGAAGAGAAAAGTACCACTGAAACTAGATTGATTCCATTTTTATGCAACACTACCTGAACCACAGCCATATGCAGAAGGTGCAAAGCCACAACAGTATAGATAGATCTGGTAAAGGAAATTCGTCTCATCACGGTCGTTAATATAGTCCGTCACTCAAAAAATCACACAATCATAAATCGACCAAAGCACCAATTCGCTGTCTGTCCCTCATGCAAGAGAAAGACGAAATAGATAAGAAAGTGAAAGTTAAAAAACAAAGGTAGAGAGGGGGACTTCAGAACGCTGTGCCCAGGAAGAAAACAAAGAGAAATGGAACCCAGAAAAAATCATATTCCATTTTGCAAAGCCGCCCACTCAACATATATCGCCAAATCAACACCTGCACAGTAGAATCCGCAAGATAGTTGCATGTACTAAGTAATAGTAATAGTAACGATCGGAAGGCGGTACAGAGTGCAAGGAGATATCTTCCCACTCCCATACCCGGGAGAAATGTCTCGTCATGTCTAATATCCATTCACCGTGAGAAGCACAAAATTAAAAGTCGCGAAGAAAGCCCAAATGCGTCGTCATTCCTGTACTGACATGTCAAGTCCGATGCGAAAGTACCTCCCCTCACATCATCCTGATTTGCATGTCTAGAATCGTGGAGAGACATATTCTATTAGAGAGTAAAGAAAACCGCAATGTACTCCAAGTAAGAAAAGGAAAAGAAAAAAAAAATATTCGGCCCTATTTGAACAATCCTTTTTTGTCTTTGCTGTTTTCATTGATCCCCTTTTTTTCACAACTGTTCCCTGATGAGTTCGTCTTGAGACTTTTTGGGTCTGACGTGATTACCGACGGCGAGCCATGACGCCACCGCCTGCTTTCATAGGTTGTAGAGCAAGAGGAACACCGCCGACTGGACCACCAACGGTAGTGTCTGTCAAGGTCTTGCGACGCTTGCTCTCATAGTCACCACCGCGGCTGTTGGGCCGCGCAATGTGGTCAACATCGTCATCTTCTCGGAGGCGCTTGTTGGATCCTAAAGACCCATTCATGCCGGTCGAGTACCCGGATGCCGAGTTGGATGCCACAGAGTAGTTATCGGATGTAGCTCCATTTGTGACAGACGTTCCTCGGGTATCACTAACTATGTTGTACAAGCTACTAGCCGCTGCAGGTCGGGGAGGCGTACTGTATCCTGGTGGCCACTGGGGGGCTGCACTGGTGCGAGGAGTCATGCGCCCAGAGCTAGTCTGTTGGGAAGGAGAGCCAGTCAGGTCAGGTGTGAGCTGGGAGTGATCGCCAGTGAGACTTCCAACAGAAGGGTTGGTAGTGTAAGTGTAAGAGCCTCGGCTGGTATTGTACCCACTGTTGTCGTGCTGGACATATTCCGACTCATGCTCCGTTGGGACTGTCTCCGACGCTCCACTAGTCACATGCCCATTGCTCTGTGAGTACCGGTCCGCCTTCACATCGGCAGTTTCGGCCTCAGGCTGTCCAGAGGTTCGCCCAGATGGTGGTGGGGCCATATCGTTTTTGATATAAGCGTTTGTCTGCATGGTATGTCCATAGGGTGCCATGGCTTGCTGTGTCAAGGGCTGTTGAGCGTAGTGAGGGTGCGAGGCGGGTGCGGCAGAGTAGTAGGGTTTCGAACTGTCATAGCCTGTTTGGTTCTGGAAAGACTGCATTCCCTGCAAATTACTTCCGGGTGGTGTTGTAGCCGGCGTTGTTGGCATTGATCTCGGATTAGTCAAAGTGGTATCGATGGAAAGGGGCTGGGAGTTCGGAACACCCGAGTTCATCCCTTGGTTCCAATCGTACGAGCTACCCTGGTTAGTTATGCCCATAAGGCTGGAAGCACTGGCAGGTGGAGTAGGAAATGTATGAGCGCGGTCGAGCGTGGGGCGACCTCCGGATTGGGAGGTCATGCTATGGGGCTGAGGAATATGAGTAGGCACAGGTGTTTGCAGGGAATGGTGGTGATGCAGGCTGGGAGGCTGAGGGCCTTGAGGAGTCCTAACAGATTGGGGACCTTCCAATCTGCGCTGCTGGGACTCCTGAACAACCATGTTCGTTCGGGTCTGGTTGGTAGGGTGATACAACAGGCCACCAATATTGTGTACAAACAAGGGATACAGGAGATCTGTGATCTTCTCCTTGTTGGCAAACTCCAAAGCTCGCTCGAAGGGAATCCTAGTGCAATGTTTAGTAAATGCGCAGGAGGGATCTGTGCAGGAAACCGAAAGAAGCTTACCAAACGCCTTTCAAGTGCATCGGGCCGATTTTGACAACATGTCGAATCTTCTCGCTCTTCAGAATACCGTCTCTGCGGCCGCGAGTCATACCTGCAACATTGAGCAGTTTAGTTCCGTTGATCATATGGTTATCTGTCGGGGAAAAAAAATGAAAGTTAGTAAGACCATCAACCTCACGACTCGATTCTGCGTGGCTGTCTCACCTTCTCGCCTAGCAACACATACGCCCTTAGCTTCTACTTGGTAGCAGAGACTACCTTCATCCTCCCACAAGGTCGCGGTCACCCTGGGTTTGGCACCTGGAGGAGCTACTTGACCAGTAGTATCATACACATATCCTTGCATAGGCGTCCCAGTGCTGTTTCCATACCCTGGAGCTGCCACGTTGTGGTTTGTTACTATCGAAGAGTTAGTACTCAGATGTTGGTTTTGGGGGGGATGAGAGTAAAGGCTAACCTGGTAGAGGCAACAGTTGAGCAGGAACCTGGCCGCTCATTGATGTTGCCGGTGGTTGGGCCGCCGACTGAGAAGAGGGTACTCCATTAGGATAACCGTACTGAGAATAGGAGCTTGCGGGTCCATATGTGGATGTCGGTTGCAGGACAGGTGGCTGTTGGTGGTATTGTGGATAATGGGCCAGTCCTCCAGCCGTTGCAGCGTGAGACGCGTAAGGCTGTCCCGACGACAGATGCGATGAATGGACATCCATGTATGGTTGTGTTTGATTCATGCTGCTAATCTGGGTCTGGCTTGGATAGTAGCTCTCGGTCACTGGATTCTGAGGGATAGTGTATTCCTGGGAGGTAGAAGATTCAAGGGCGATCCGGCCCTGACCACCAGCGGACAGGTCCGTAGACGAGGACGGCGAGCTCCTAGCTTCAGTAACAGACGCCGACCCTGATAAACTTGTGCGGGCACTGCTGTTAGTAGAGGAAGCCGACGCGTCTTCGTAACTAGTCCGGTAGGACTGGCCCGAGATCGGTGGCTGCGAGGCCGTGGGTAAACTGAGAGCCGGAAGTTTGTCGCCAGACAACAGAGGTCTCTCTGCGGCGTGATGGTTATACCAAGGAATATCAACAGGGCCTCGAGTATGGACCTGTGAAATCGACGGTAGCTCCAGCTTTTCGGTTTTGTAGGGGAACGGTTCTAAGAATCGAACAAGTTGAGGGGATTTTTAACGTCGGACTCGATATGTCCAACGTTACAACAACAAAAATGGATGGTTCTGGGCGGGATTTTTTTTTTTTTATAATTTCATCAAAATAGCAATGGAAAAGTAGATGTCGTTGAGAAGTTGAGAGGCTGATGCAAAAAAAGGATGTCGTTAATTTCGTGCTCGGATCAATGACGTGGAAAATAAATGGCTCCAACAGGCAATGCGAAAATGCAAGGAGGTGCAAATCGTAGCAAGCTTCGTGGAACGTCGTATAACCGTTAAAACGCTTTAGGATTGCAGACACAACTAGACGCAGAGGATTTAAGGATTTATGGGGAGTTGGGATCTTTTGATCGTGACGGAGTCAATCGTGAAGGCAAATAAAAAGAAGCAAAAGCGCTTGCGGAGGAGTTCAACAGCAATTGCTCAAGTGAAGAGTCAGAAGCACGAAATCATGGGTCTCGTTTCAAGTCGTAAGAACGGAGGGGGGGGTAGAATGGCGACAAGAGCGTGCCGTATCAAACAGTCGACGCACGAAACCAAAGCAATGGTAAAAAACGACAGATGGGAAATGGAATGCGAGATTGCGTTCCTGCGGCGAATTTCAAATCAGGCTCGTCCAGAGTCGTAACAGGTCGTAGCAGGTCGTCGAGATAGCGGTGGCCAAAGAGATGTCAAAGGCAACGCGCGAATGTCTAAAAAAATCGAAGAAAAGGCAAGCGTAAGTTGAGCGTTCAGGTCATTAACATAAACACATTGAACAGACAAATCCAAGGGAAAGAGAAGTCCCAAGATGCAGAGAAATAAGAAGAGAGACGAGTGGTAGAGGTGGAAAGCCGAGAGACGTTCTGTATGTATGTATAAAAAGGCGTCAAACGGAAGGGATGGATGAGTGGGCGAGGCGGACAAGGGAGACGAGTGGAAACAGGAAAAAATAGAAGTCCGAGTAGGGAGAAAAGAAAAGGGAAAAAAAGAGAAAAAAGAAAATACGAAAAAAGAAAATGCCAGAGGGTGGAAAAAGGGAAAGAAACGGGGGGTGGGAAAAGCAAAAAAAAGCAAATAATTGGCAGACAGGACACCAAATCTCAGACACTTCAGACGTGGGCGATCATGACCGAGCCACCAGAATCAGAAGCAGATTCCAGGGCGGTGGAAGAAAAGAATGGGCAAAGCAGCAGGAAGAGCAGAGAGAAGATGATGATTGCAGGTGCTGCAGCAGCTGCAGCAGATCATACACGAAAGGTGGAGGAGGAGCAGCAGCCGCAGCAGCAGGAGGCTGGGGGGAGCACAGCAAACGCAGGCGGTCTAAACTAAGCCTAATTGTGCTGAAACCAGAGCCTGTTGAGCGGCGGGGAAAGGCAGGAGACGATTAAGATTTAAGAAGGGGAAAACAAGGTTAAGGGTGGCAGAAGAGAGACAGGCAGATATGGAGAAAGAAAAAGAAAGAAAAGAAAGCAAGGTAATACCAGATCTAGTAGTAGGATTATTATTATTCAAGAGGGGTTGGCAGACGAGGAGGAGGAGGGGAATGGGAAGGAGGAAGAGATTCAATAGTAGAGAGAGAAGGTTGGGAAGGGGGGGGTGTGGAAGAAGGGAGGCGAGTCTGGGTCGGGGAGGTTGATTGATTGTATGGCGGTTAATCAAGAATAATAAGAATAAGAATAAGAACCAAGAGGGAGAAAAGAAAAACGAAGGGACGAAGGGAGGGGGCAGCCGTTCGGCTTCCGCGTTTTAGTGGGAGAAGAGAAGAAGAGGAGGCTGGACGGAGTGGGTTCAACAGTAATAATAGCAGTACTCTACTGCTACTACCACTAGTACTGGAGTATACCACTTGACAGATGATGATCACGATGACAGAAGGTAAGTCCACGATAAGGCTTCATGTGCACATTCAGAATACGATGAGGAGGAGATGGAATGCTGACAGTGTACAAAGGGATGTTCCAGAAATGGCCCTTTATTCACCTCTGCTGTCACTCACTCTCTTCTCTCTCTCTCTCTCTCTCTGTCTGTCTGCAATTGGAGATTGGGATTCGAGACTGGAAGCTGGAGAGATCCTCTCTCCAGCAAGGCCAAACCCAAAAAAAAAAGAAATAAAAAAATATAAAATAACACAGAAATAAAAATAAATACAGAAATTAAAGGACTCACCAGCACGTGTATTGGATCTCTTTTGGCGCGATCACCCAGTTTCAGGGTTCTTTTTTGAGACCTGCTGCGCGGGAATGTAAGAGAAGCTGCAAGGCAAATGGCTGCTGCTGATGCTGCTGATGCTGCTGCTGCTGCTGGGAAGATTTCAAGATAGGTACGGAGGGGAAGCTCTTGTCGCGAGGAGTAAGTAGCTTGTCTCTTCTTTGGGTCTTCGTCTTCTTCTTGTCTTCTTGGAATTCTGTCTTCAGATCTACCTAGCGCTGGAAAGCCGCGGTCGGGCCCGTCTTGTCCTCGTCCCGCTGGATTATTATGTCTGCAGCTGGAAGAAAGACAACACAGAATAATAAGAACAAGAACTCTGTAGTCAACAACAGGAGTAGTAGTAATCGTGAGGAAAAAGAGTTGTCGAAGAAACCGTGGATCACTGGACTGGCCTTCAACTATAACTACCTCCGTAAGTACCTGGACTGGGCTTAAAAGGAAATAATAAAATCGAAAAAGTAGGTGTCAGCAAGAATAATAGGAAGTCATAATAATAATAATTTAAGGGATTGGGAAAAGAGCAAGAAAATATAAAATAAAATGGAAAATGAAATAATAATAATAATCGAAGCTTCCTGGTTTTCAAAATGACCAGAGAAAACAAAAATTTCAAACTAAAATAGAAAAAATAGAAATGGAAAATAGAATATGGAAAAAATAAAAAATCAATAGTAATCAGATGTGGATCCCGTAAGTAAAAGGAAAACCAGAAGGAAAGGAAAGGAAAGAAGGGGATGAACAACCGTGCGTCTTTTGCTTGGTGTGGAAGAGGCGGAGAGATAGATAGATACCTTTGTAATAGGACGCAGGAGCTTCTTCTGCTAGCTACTACGTTTTTGGACTCTTTTCTTGCTCTCTCTCTCTCTCTCTTTCTTCTTTCTTTCCTTCTCTCTCTTTCTGTGACCTGGGGGGGCTTGTGTCAAGCTCAGACAGCAAGATTTTCGCAGAACCGCCACGAAGCAAGGACCACCACCAGCCGGATAAGCTAAACAAGACGCCGAACAGGAACCACCGTTTGGACTAGGAGGCGATGATCCAGCCGAAGCGCTTTCTGTCTAGCCTTGGATTGGTTGGTTGATAGAGAGAGAGGGGAAGAGGGGGGGAGGTGGAAGGGGAACTGGGGATGAGGACAAAGCGTAACTAGAACGGTATAGTGCTGGTATGTATGTAGAGAAAAGAAAAGAAGAATATAGAAAACGTGGACAGAATCGAAATGCAGTCAGAGAATGTAAGTAGTACTTACAGGAGAGAGGCTTTCCGACAGAACACAGAATACCTTAATAGTAATAATAATGATAACAATATTATCCAAGGCCACTGTACAGTAGTAGTACAGAAGAGAAGAGGAATTGCAACTTTAAGAAGTAATAATGATGTCCAGTTCTGCAGGGTCAAACAACCATTAAGAAACAATCCACGCCGAGCCAAATCAAACAGAGCACCTTCTGACCAGCTCCGAAGATGATCTGATTAGGAAAAAATAATCTGAAATAATATCAAATCTGTCAACCTCATAGTTGTAAGTAATGTAAGTAATTACAAAAGGATTGGCGCCTACTGCTACTCAAGTTCTCAAAGTGCTCCGTGAAGAGGGGCTGCTGCTAGTACAAAATAAACAAGGAGATAATACTAGTGGTACTCTGTACTATATTAATAGAAACATTAATTAAAAAGAGAGCAGTAAAGCAACAGGCCTTCGACTTCGAATAGCTACTCCCCTACGGAGTAAAGTCTCAATTGACGAGAATGTCAGAGGAGTGAGTGGTGAACTGTTGGGACCGATCGCGTTGCTGTAAGTCATTAGATCGTCGTGCGCTGCTGGGATAATGCTGGATTGGTTGGAGGCGATCGATATCTGCTGTCAGAAGGAATACTACCTAGTTGGTATCTAATATGATTATTACTATTATTATTATTATTATTACAAGTATACTATTACAAGTATAATTAATATTACAAACACACCGTAGTCCGTACTATTGAGTAATAGTAATAATAGTAATAATAATAATAATAAACCTGATAACGGAAGAAAGCAAAAAGTGACAGGCGTGTTCCAAGTTCCATTCCATCATCATTCCAAGGTCCAGCTGTCTCCACGATGAGCGCGGGTCCCACCAGATGCTGAACCAAGGACCAGCCCTTCCCCGATCAGCGAATAAAACATTACCTGGGTAGACTACAGGCTATAGCTAGCAAAAACAGACTGAGGAATCATCTTGTCCTCCAGTATAAGAGGGAGCTACTACTAGTGACTACGGAGTAGTGTTCTGCTCTGGATAGTCCGGAGCCCCTCCTCCGGAGGTAATGGTACCTAGAGACTACTACTCACAATACTCAGGTAAAGTTGAACTCGTGCTACTACAGACTGACTGACATAGAGTGCTGACGGCGGCCGAGATTCCCAGACAAATTCAGTCCAGGACGAGAATTCGATTCAAAACTGCTCGGAGGCTTAGAGTCTCAGGCTATCAAATCTATTAGCATGAAGTCTGTAGTCTGTATACGAAGATTATTAATTCATTATTATTATTATTGTTCTATAGGATATTGATCTGACAAAACCCGTTGGGGAATGGGTAAGGGAGCAAATACTAGTTTGGCTTTGAAGCGAGGAAATTACCACTATTTCGTGCCAAAAATCCTATATCTACAGAGTACTATACTAGGTACTAGTATATCGGGCCCTGCTCTGTAACTACATTGTGTTGTCGTTCTTATTAATAATCACAAGTTATGATGGTTGCTACGAAGCGCTACGACTTAACTATCCTTCTAGCCCATGTGATTAATGCAAGATTTGCGCAGTCTAAACGGTGGGGGGGATCGTGGAATCGTTCGATACAGAGAACGAACTGCTTCTACTCGGAACTTGTCGTAGGTACTAGGTAGGAGAGCTCGGACACGGTCTGGTCTGGAGCTGTGCTGTTCTATTATTACCTTACCTACGTATTATTATTCAGTCTATCATTCGACTCCAGTCGTCAGCCATCAGTCACCAGTCTCCAGCACACGCCGGATCGAGAACCCGTACGGGAGCCTAGAAAGGGGGTGGAAATGGCGGTGACTCGAGAATGAGGAGGACGACGAAGACATCATGGATTGCGGCGCCTGGAGACAGGGTGAAAAAGAGGTGAGCGAGTGGACTGGTGGACAAGGGTTACAATGAGTTGGAAAAGAGAGAAATAATACAGATCCATTCTTGACCCTCTTTAGGAGATGAGTTATCTCGGTGTTTTCTTCCCTTTTATTTCTTTCTTTCTTTCTTTCCTCATTTCTTTTTGTGGATTATGATTATTTTCCATTTTGCTTTTTTTTTCCTTCCATTCAGAAACACTCCGAGTCCTCCATCTCAGCGTGATGGGGATTTTCCTCCGGAGTATGCCGTAGGAACGTCAAAGCCTTACTCAGACTACTCTGAGAGAAAAGGATAATGATCCAAGTAGTAGCAGTAGTAGTAGTAAACCATTAGATTTACGCCAGCCAGCTCATTTCTCAACAGTTGACACTGGACAGAACTCTAGAGCCAGTCTCCGAAGCAGGCAAGGCTGGACAAGGGGCTAATCATAGATCGTGAAACAAACTGTCAAATACGAGATCTCTGTTAAGGGGGAGGAAATTACAATTACAATTTCAATTTCATTATTCCTCTTTCCCATCATTAATATTAATTATTAGTATTACTTCACCTGAGTTGCAACAACTTGCAAAACTACAGAACGCCAGCGAGGAATAGCCTCCCGCCCCAAGTGGACCCCCCAATCAGGTTGTCGAGCAATCCATTGGCCATGGGCCGCAAGCAGGATGTGTGTGTGATAATTAAGAGAAAAGTCATCATCATCATCAGCATCAGCATCATCATTTAAGGCTTTCGGGACGATCTGGAGGGCGTTAGGGCGCGGGCCCCGCCAGATAACTCCCTCTACGGAGTAGTACTGTGTATGGAAAGACTCTTGGAGTGCCAGACTTTGCTGGGGCGCTGACAAGTCACGACTCACCACGATCGGGGATGGAGAAGATGACAGGTCATGCTGAATGGCTGGTGATGGAGAGAGTTTGATTGGAATTTAAATTGGTGATACCCTGCTTAGCCAATAATGATTGGATTATTGCTACTACTCTAGGTACCTACCTGGTAAGGGTTCTCCCTCGGCTTGTCTCCTCGCTATCTACACGTACTACTAGGTCCTATTACTAGTAATAGTAGTAGTAGTAGTAGTAGTAGTAGTAGTAGTAGTAGTAGTAGTAGAAGTAGCCACGGTAATTAGAAGGAACGGATTGTAAAAACAACCAGAGTGAGATGCAAGCACGCGAGAAACAACCAAGGACGTTACACGCAGCAGAAGAAGAAAGCACAGGATGACAGGGATTCTTGCAGCCAGCAGGAGGAACCAGTGGCCCAGAATGCACCACGAAATCAAGTGTGGCGCCAGAGCAACAGTCGATCAATCTGGTCATTTTGCCTGTCCTTAGTCCTTAGCTTTTAGTCCTCAGTCCTTGTAGGGAGTAGTAGAGCCGGAGGGAATTATGTCACTTCTTGCTAGATTGTCCGGTCCCGGTTCTTGGTTTGTTCCTGAAGATATGTGCCCAGGGCTATCTGTACTCCAGAGTACTCCAGAATACTTCTTGTAGGTACTACTAGGATACATATATACGATATACCTATAATATAACTACTACTAGGTAACCGCTATGCGTACTCTACAAAATATACAGTATACGGAGTAACTATCTTTGACGGCGCTTAACTCAGACCACTGTTCAACGTACCTACGTATTATTCGTACCCGATCCCATTTCATCCCTTGATCACACTACACTATCCTACTACACTATCTACTTCAAGAATCCCGACCCTGTTCCGGTTGCAATGGTCTCCAAAAAGAACCAAGAGAAAAGGGGGGGGAAGGGAAACGAAGCCAAACCAACACTTCCCAAATAGGCAATCCAAGTTGGATGTATCAGACCCAACCGAGTCGGTCAAGAAAAGTCATCCTCTCCAAGGAAAAAAAAAAGGAAAAAGGAGATGAAAAAAATGAAAAAAAAAAATGAAAAAGCCAACCCCAGCATCCACAATCTATTCTCCAGAGCTAGAGCACTATTTCCTTAGTCTCCCCCACGACCCTAGTTACACCTACACCTCCAAGTTCCTGTACAACAAACTGATCAACTAACTAACTAACGAACTACAGAGCAGACTACAGACTCAGAGTAGAATAACTTATTCTCGGCGAGATGGACGCCTGAGCCCCGCCAACACCAGAGCAAGTGCATACAAAACCACATAACCATTGGTCGTAGCTGGTGTTTCACAAGACAAACTACCTAGGTACCAGTACTACTAGTACCCCATCCTGTCATAATGGTGAACAATAATGTAGGTAGCACGGACGAGGGACAAGAACCTCCTAGGCTCCTACAGGCTACTGGACTGAGTAATATTAATCAGGGATAATAGTTAGTTAATAATAGGTAGGTAGTTAGGTAGTTATCTTCTGGGGCCTGGACTGTAAACGCCATCGTTAGATTAGGCGCAAATCTGTACATACATACTACATACTACATACTACATACTACTACTAGTACTAGTAGTAGGATGTACATACATTGCGTACATCATGCCTACCCACATCCAGATGTTAAGCAGGAGAAGACGTTGAGGTGGTATTTCCTTAGCAATTATTATTAGTAGGGGCAATTATTATTTGGCAATATCTACTATCTATTAAGGATAAGGAGCCAGGAGCTGGCCTAAACCAGCAATTATTTTAGATCCCTCACTTTTTCTCTTTCCTCGATTAATACCTAATAATCTACTACCCAGGTACTGTGTAATATCGTATTTTGAGATTGGGCCATATCCCACACTAAGCTAGTAGTAGAGGCTAGAGGGCCGCCGGTCTACAATGACCCTGCGTTATTTTCATTACTCATTACGAGCGACTTACTACAGCTATACCAGGTACCTATACGGAGTACTACTCTGGAGGTACTAGTACTACTATAGAGTAGTATTACTAGTAATAAGTAATTACCTCATCAGCCTATTCAGTAGAGATCTGACAAGCCTTGCCAGCAAAACATCCATGACATTTGTCGTCTTGGAAAGATAAGAGACAAAAGGCACCACCAAATCACCGCAAACCAAGTAAAATGCCCTAATAAAGCAGGAAGAAGGCCAGAAGCCAGGCCTCACCGCTGTTTCAAGCAATGATACCTATTCAAGAATAATAATAATCTTCAATTATTCGAGGGAGTTTCACTCAGAAAGTCAGAAGGCCTCGTACATGTAAAAAAAAAAAAAGAGAGAGAGATTTATTTTTTATTTCTCTGTCATTTGACTGCAAGCGCTATCTTCCAGGAGCTGCCAGTAATTAGTTAGTAGTTAGTAGTTAGTTAGTTGTTCATGCTCGGCTGACGGCGCTCTACTGCTACCTAGATACTAGTACTAGTATTTACTACAGAAAAGTATTCCCGTATAAAGTCATGTAATAATGTAGGTAGGTAAGGTAGTACCAGAAAATCCCAACTCGAGATGATAGGTCCGGAAATCTTCTTCTTGCGCGACTTGCAGACTTGCAGCACCTCCTCGCGACCCCTTGCGTGAGACGGCCCACTGCAAGAATTAGTTCTATCGCAGGACCAGGGAGGCTAGGACGAGCTAAGTAGGAGTTGAGCCTGGAGGTCGATTTCTTACCCCACTCTAGGCCACTGCGAAGTTCGAACCCCCACTCGTCATGGATCATGGGCCAAGGGTTTTGTTAGAGAAATAAGAAGAATAACAAGAAGTCGGTGGACGGGCCTCGATACACTTCGATACGACGGTAGGAGAGGATCCGGCGGTCAGCGGGGAGAGAGAGAGAGAGAGAGAGAGTACGTATATGCCGGACTATGGAGTTATTCAGAGACTGGAGACTCCGCGATTGATTGCTTTTGGGATTGTTTCTCTTTCTTCAATGTTCTGACAAATGCCTTGTTCTTTCGGTCTCTGCGACGTGACAAATCATTTCCTCCAGCTGAAGGGAAGAAAGAGTTACTCCATCTGTCACCTTATTCTCGATAAGCAAGCAGTGCTGGGCTGCTACATACTCATGCCTACATACAGAGTACAGTAGTATCTCACATTCTCACTCAACCGCGACAGTCTACAGAGTACAGTCAAAGACACAAGCTTGCGCACGATCCCCACGTACTTACTTACTTACTTACTACTTAGACTCTCTAGCCCTCGTAGACTAGACAAGACTACTGTACGTATTTATGCAAGTATTATCGGCAGAAGCTGAAGAAGTATGCAATCTCGAGCACAATGCACAGAGCGGCCCGTGTCGAGTCTAATCTGTCCCTAGGAGTAAGAGTGAGAGTAAGTAAGCTTTGATTGAGGGTAAAACTAAGATGGGATCATGCGCCATCATCATGGACTTCTGGACATCTTCGTGGATAGTTACCAAACTCATACTAGTAGAAGTACCTAGGTAGTAGTAGGTCTACATTCGGAGCAGCTTAGCTTCCAGTCCTTACTCTTGCTCTTTCTCTTACGCTTACTCCGTACACGGCACTCCTCTTCCTACTCTTAGCCGAACTCAAGTAATAATCACGATGAACAAAGAAGAGGAAGACAGCTAGCATGGCGATTAGTGTCTTGGAAGTCCGCTACTGACGGCCCGACACCCGCAGCCGTCGTACATACAGCAGATCTTGCGGGGCTCTAGTTTCCGGTGCAGAAAGTACAAGGATTTACTCCGTAGCTGTTTACAGAGTAACCTATTATTATTATTATTATTATTATTATTATTATTATTATTATTATCACTCCGTACTATTGGGAAGGTCGGAGGAGACAAAGAATACTCCTATCTCGGGGAGACACGCAGCTGACCAGATAGCGCTGGATCAGGGTCCGGAACAAGCAATTTTCGCCTCGTCGGAATAGAAAACAAAAGAGATGCGAGGAGAGGGGAAAAGAAAAGAAGACTAGGGGATTGACAGCGCATCGATCGCTTACCTGTCCAGAGTCAAGTCTTTGTTGCGATCCCTGTCATCTGAAATCCTGGACTCTGGAGGACGAGGTCAGATCCAGTCAGCGCTAGAACAGAGAGCGTAAATGCAGAACAGTATTATTATTATTATTATTATTATTATATTATTAGTATTATTATCGTATCGTTATTACTATTATTATTATTACTAGAATTATATTATTATTCCTTGGTACTCGAATTCCTAGTCTTAGTAGTACTTGTTACGTGCTAGTATACCTGTAATACTCCTGATCCACCAGTGCCAATCCAAGTCCTACAGTACTCAATTAAGAACTCCTCTATTGAGTAATATTAATCTCATCCTCTGATCAGAATATATTAACTACATTACTACAGCCTGGAGAACACTACTTACTATACCATACTCTCGACGGAAGATTTCACGGCTGTACCTGCAGCTGTCATGCAGAGCCGCCCTCAGTCCCTACATATCATACATACTATCGTTAGTAGTGGTACATTACCTAGTCTCCTTCCTCAGCCCCGTGAAACTTCACACAAGTTAGAAATTTCCGCATTTCAATCCAACCCGGTCTGTCTCACGCTGTGTCGTCAACCTCATCCTTAACCACTCAAGTACGTAGTAGAAAACTTAGTACCTGCGCCTAGGGAGATGGAGTAGGAGCAGAGTATGGACAAGACTACTCCGTTACTTGTACTCCGATGAATACTAGCAGGACTCCATACGCACTACCTACGCAGGCGGCAGAACTAAACCAGCGCTCTCTGCACGCAGTAATTAACCTTACATTGCATGTTCCGTCGTTACCCGCACGATCGTCGATAGACTTTCTCCTTAGCAGGAGGTCAGTACCTAAGTATGACTTGAAATCAAGTAGTAAAAATTAACAACCGCATAAGTAACACGGTTAATCTCTCCCATACTATTGAGTACCTAGTATCTACCTAGTATCCTAGGTAGTAGTAGTATCTAGTATCTAGTAAGAAATAACCCTCATCCCCCAAGAAAGAAAGAAAGAAACCCACTGATTGGCCCACTACTCCAGTTAGCACCCGGTATCCCCCCCTCATCTGCGCTGTCTGCACGATCGACTGGCCGCGAGACAGACCACGTCACTTTCACTTTCAGTCATGACCCCGACTTCTGATCCCCTGGTTCGGTAACTGGATAATCTTAGTTTCAGCTTTCAGCTCAGTCCTTTTTTCTTTCAAGGACAGAGTCGAGTCGAGTCGAGTCGCAACCTCAGATACTGGAGACATACCTAGGTACCCAAGGTAGCGTAGCAGGGAGGGGTCAGCTGTCTGTGCACTACCACTACCACTACCACTACCACCACTACTACTACATACAAATAGTTAGTTACCTGTACATTATATAATACATAGCCATAGTACATAGCGAACTACCGACCAAAGTAGTTAGTTAGTTAATACAAAGAATGTGCTGGCGGTATCATAGCCTATCATCTTGTCTCTCTAACCAACTAACTACCTAAGTAGTCTACTAACTAGTTAGTTAGTTAGTTACCTACCTGTGAGGTAACTGAGGAGTGAGGAGTGAGTGAGGAGTGAGTGAGGAGTGGTAGTCCAGACTAGACTCGGTGCCGTGCCAGACAGGCTGCTAGTGTGATCGCTGACGGTAGTTTCAGCTGCAGCGACCCGTAGTGCATATGCGTGGACGGGGATCCCGGGCTGTCCCTCCTCTTCTCATCTCTTCTCTGGAAGTCTGCGGAGTCTGCTGGAATCTGTACGGAGTACTCCGTACAGGGATGGTAGTTTGTAGGTGTTGGATAGGGATTACTTTGGTGGTGGAGTTGTAGGTTATCTTTACGGTGTGTTTCAACTTTTACTCTGGTTCTGGTTATGTTACTAAAAGTGTAGAATTGGAGGTATGGTGATATCGATAAAGAATAAAATGTCTAATCGGGTATATGTAGTAACATCATCATCCATTAATGCATACAAATAGTTTCGAGAAATCTCGAAAAAAGAGAGTGAAATGCTAAAAGAGAAGAGAAGAAAAATCATCGAACATGATAACTCGGTTTCCGTTGCTTGTTCACCACGGGTGGATCGTCGTCTGGGTATGGCGGTCGAGTCTTCCCGCTCGACAAATGCATTCCTGGAGAACTAGACGTCGCTCCTAGTGGTAGGGGCATAGGGATCCCCCCTAGCTCGGCGGGATGGTCTGGGTAGGGGATTGGTGTTTTTGGAGGTACTGGTGGTGGTAGGTGTGTCGCGCGCCCGCTATCGTAGACCTGCTCGATGCTTAGGCGCGGCGGCGACGCGTATGCCTGTGATGCTGGACGACTATGCTCGGGTGAACTGACCAGGTCGCTGCCCGATGCTCGCCCAGATGACGGCCGGATGGTGGTGGTCTCCTGTGACGTTGGATGGATAAAATCGCCTGGTAGCTCGGCCGGCAGCTCAACTGCGAGCGGGTTGGAAAGCGATGGGATGGGTGGTGGTGGGTGTGTTGGCGACACAACCGACAGGCGAGGACTCGGCGCCAGCGACGAGTGGTCGTCGTCGGATAGGACGATGTTGGGGTCGAAGCCCGGCCCCGCAGCAGCAGCGTGCGCATCTAGACGGCGATGCATGCGCTCGATCTTCGCGAATTTGACACTGGCGTCGAGGATCATCTTCTTCACGTCCGGTCGCGTCAGGTAACGACGGGTGTTGGTGCTGATGTCGGCCAGCCGGTTCCATTCGTTCATGCCGAACTCGCCCACGCCGACCTCGACGTTGAGTCGGTAGTAGTTGTCCTTACTGACGTTGCGCTTAGGTAGGTGGTCGCGGAGCATGTCATGGTGGATGTCCTCGCATCCCTCGATCTTCGAGATCAGTCGGCGGCGCGCTTCGGCGAAAGTCCCCAGTGCGTCTCCGAAAAAGCCCTCCCACCACTCGTGTTGGCGATTGTTGGTGTCTGGCGGCCGCTTACCTGTGCCGACACTAATGAACACACCCACCTCTCGTCCGGGCCACTCGTTGACGGCTGCTTCGTCCAGGATCAGCGGCGACGGGTTGTAAGTGCCAGCGCCCTCGTCGATGAAGACGTGCTGGCCAATTTGGATGGGTTTAAATGCAAGACCTGTCGCGGACGTAGCGCGGCCAGCCTGCCAGATTGTACAGTTAAACTCGGGCGCGGGTTCTTTGCGGGAATCGTAGGATCGAAGAAGCACCGAGGATCCATTCTTGGTTGTTCCTTTGTAGAGAGCAGTGACAGCACTTTCTTGTCAGTACGAGGAAATTCTTAGGAAGAAAGGGGGGCAGAGAAAGAAAAGACATACGTTTTTGTCCGGTTTTCCCGATTATCATACAAGAGCGCATTTGGATTCCCCCACCGCAGACCGTTGATAAATGCCGAGCTCCTTTGTACATTGGATGATGTGGTGCTGATGCTGGCACGACTGCCCGGACGCTGATGGACGGAGGTGGTCGAGAAGGAGCCCGGGCTGAAAGGGGCATACGTCGGGCTAGTAGGGTTATTGGACGAAATATCGTTGCCCTCTGTCTCGAAAATAGTATGTTCACGGACACACTCACGAATGGCCTCCTCGAGCTTCGAGGCCTTGAACAGAGTCGAGCGGAACGGGATGCCCGCGATAGTCTTGTCGGTCTCGAACACACGGCGGGTCATACGCACGTAGACGTCCTTGCAAGTCTCCAGGTCGAGGCGTAAGCGGCCCAACATAAGGGCGATCAGGCCGCCGGTTCCGGTGCCCGCGATGAGGTCGAAGTGGTCGCATGGCTTGGGGATCTGGTCGCGACGTGGAGGCTTCCCTTCAGTTTCGACGTAGATGCGATGCATGAGTTCCTGGAGGAGGATGAGCATGGAGTATCCTCGCACACCACCGCCGTCTAAACTTTGTTAGCCTGGAGAGGAGGGGAGAAGTGGGATGGGAGGGAAGAGACTTACCCAGGGATAGGATCCTCAAAGGAGGCCCTTTTGTGGTGTCTTTTCGACGAACTTGATCCATATGAGTATTCAGGAGAAAATTTTCTCTGCAAGAATCTTTCAAAATTGGGAAGATAGAGATGGATGGATGAAGAAGAGGCAACGGAAGAAGACGAAGAGAATGTGATGTGATGATTAAGTGAGATCACCACCACTAGTAAGATCTGCTGGGAGGCCAAGAGAGACTTTGCACCGCCATCTTCAGCTGGTGGCTAATTTTATTTACGGAGTGTTTCTACTAATTCGAATGTCTTACTGGTGACGAAAAAATAGGCAGCCAGATTTCAGGCTAAGCCGGGCCAGTCTGTATAACGTCAGTTTTTCCCCAAAAGGAAACTTTGTTCTCTTCCATGAGGGATATGGACTCACTCACCATAAACAGCCCGTTGCTTCGTCCGCCTCGCCACAACCACCTCGTCGCCCACGCACAGTGTCCTTGACTTTTCGCGTCCGTCCAGGAACCCATAGCGGCCAAAGACAGGATTATATTTGGCGCCGCTGTCCACCCTACGGTCGACCATCAGCTTCTTCAACACCTTGCCCGACTCGCCTGTGCCCATCTTGCCTGTCGCATAGTCAACATCCAGACTTCGACATCGCACACAGTTTGCCGTCAACAGGATGCGAACACCTTCTTCGTCCCCTCCTCCAACAACCAACTCGGCCCAGTAATCCTCCTCGAACGCCCCCTCCGCACCCTCAACGATGACATTCGCCCGGAACTTGGTCACATCCATCTCCTCCTCCCCCTCCAACCGCGCCGACACACTCGCCACCGAAGTCTCAGAGACAATCATATAGGGCGACGAATCAGCAAAAGTAATCCGCTCCTCCAACCTCGTCTTCCCCAGCGACCTTCTCAGTCCGGCAAGTGCAAACAACAACATCCCCACCAACGCCCCTACAACACCTCCTTTCCCCTGCGGCCTCCGACCCTCTTCCTCTCCTCGCCAACCCATCAAGACCACTCCCAACACAGCCAAAACACCGACTACAATCCCCAAATCCATCCTCAGCCCAGCCCGATGCGCCGCATGTCGTCCAGGCGGGAAACTCCCCAGCACCCGCCGCCAATCGCCCGGCTTCAAGTACGCAAGCACAACCTCATACCCAAAACACTCGCTGAACCACGCATTGTACGGCGCGCCCATGTTGAACGCCTTTGTGGCGCTAGAGTGCATCACGATCGCGAGTTCCTCTAGTTGTCTTGTGTCTGGTTTCAGGGGGATTTCAAGTATGCTTTCTTCTTGGTTTCTCGTTCCTGCACTGATACTACTACTACCACTAGTAGCAGTAGTAGTAGTAGAAGAAGAAGAAGGCAATTGAAACCGCACACGCACCACACCATCACAACCAGTATAATGATCACCATCATAACCCACCAACTCCGTCCGGAAAAGCGCCATCTCCGGGAAATGCGGGACATGCATATTCTTCAAAGACTCGATTTCGCTCCCGTCTTCGCTGCGGATGACCTTTAGGAGCATGAAGCGTCTGTCGTGTTCGAAGCCCGTTCGGGTGGCTTGGGCGCGGGGGACTGCGACGCCCCGGAGGGATTTTATGGGGTAGATGTAGATCTACCTATACTTATTAGATTTTTATTCGTATTTCGTAGGTAATTTGCTGTGTGGAGGTGTAGTGTAGGAGACGTACCTGGTTTATTTTCATTGTGTTGGTGGTAAGTGTATGTGTATGTAGTACCTTGGTAGTTGGGGTTGTTTAGATGGTGGAATATATATCTATACATATATATTATATGAGATATGTGTGTGCACCGGAGGAGAGGAATGAAGGGTAGACATTCCTTAGAGCTTGTGTTTGTCCTTCATAAGCAGGAATTACTAGTTACTTACTCCTAGTACCTTGTAGGCACATCTATTAACTGCAGGAGAATTGCATTAATACCTAGTGAGGAGTTGGCTGATGTGTGCCTCGGCAAAGATCTCGCGTCACTGGTCAATGCACGAGATACCTAGGTAGATCTACATACGAGGTTACATACTGGTAACACGTACAATAAGGATGCATAAAGCAAGAGATTACTCTAGTTGGCTAGTGTTGAACATACATACATAGACCCGTTAAGAATTAAAAAAGAAAAAGAAGAAGAAAGAAAATTACCCATTCTAATCCTTCGCCCAAGGAAGACTAAAGGTACCCGCCCAATCCTCCACTTCCTGTCGCAGCTGCATAATCTCCGAAACCTCCTCGCCACCACCGACGTACTCAAGGAACGCCTTGACTGTATTCGGGTTCTTGACTCCCTTGGCCGTTGCGCTCTCCCGAGCCGCCTTGTCCAGCTTCTGTGTGATTGTGACCGCCCGATCGACAATATCCGCCACCCGGCGGAAGTCCTCTGGCTGGAATCCGCGCGTGGTCATGGCCGGGGTTCCCAGACGTAGACCACCGGGCTTCAGGGCTGAGCGGTCACCGGGCACGGTATTCTTGTTGCTGGCGACGCCGCAGAGCTCCAGCACGCGCTCGACACGCGCTCCGTCCACGCCGCGGTTCTTCAGATCCACCAGCACAAGGTGGTTGTCTGTGCCGCCGGAGACGATGTTGTAGCCCAGACCGCCGCTGCTGATCGGGCTGCCTAGGCGCTCGGAGAGAGCCTGTGCGTTGGCCAGGACGGTCTCCTGGTAGGACTTGAATTCGGGCGACTGTGCCTGCAGAAGTGCAACGGAGAGTGCGGTGATGGTGTGGTTGTGGGGGCCACCCTGGTGGCCTGGGAAGACTGAGGCGTTGATCGGGCCCTCGAGGTCGTACAGCTCCTGGTTTCCCTTCTTGTCCGTCCTGCGGACACCCTTGCGGTAGAAGATCATGGCTCCGCGGGGGCCGCGGAGGGACTTGTGGGTAGTGGTTGTGACGACGTCTGAGTGTGCAAATGGCGAGGGGAGCACATCTGCGGCGACCAGACCCGAGATGTGGGCCATGTCGCTCAGGAGATAGGCGCCGGCCTGGTCGGCGATCTGGCGCATGCGGGGGTAGTCGATGAGACGGCTGTAGGCGGAAGTACCAGCGATGATGAGCTTAGGGCGGTAGAGGAGAGCCTGCTTCTCAAGGCTGTCGTAGTCGATCAGACCGGTCGACTCGTCCAGACGGTACGGCAGGGTCTCGAAGTATTTGGAGATGAAGGAGATCTTCTTGGTCGGGGTTTGGTAGCCGTGAGAAAGGTGGCCACCATGCGGCAGATCCAGACCCATCAGACGATCGTGTGTGTTGAGCAGGGCAGAAATGGCATATAGGTTTGCGGGGGAACCGGAGAGAGCTACAACGACCGTTGTGTTAGTATAAAACTTACGCAAATGAAGAGAGAGACAAGATCCGTACGCTGCACGTTGACACCCCATTCCTCTGGGTTGAGTCGGAAAGTCTCCAGCGCCCGTTGCTGGCAGAGTCTCTCAGACTCGTCGATGTGCTCGTTTCCACCATAGTATCTGGCACCGGGGTATCCCTCGGAATATTTATCTGCGCTAGGTCAGCACTCTCTTCCTCTCTCTCTTCTCTCTTTACCGAGATGGTACAGACTTTGCATAACACTGCCCAGCGCATCGAGGACAGCCTGGGAAGTGAAGTTCTCGGAGGGGATCAGGTTGATAAAGTGCTGCTGGCGTTTTTTCTCCTGCAATGGTGTAAGACGAAAGCTATAACATGGAGGATTGCGCCGTGAGGGGAAGGACGCACCTTCTGGAGGATATTGAAAACCGTGGGGTCGGCTTCCTTAAGAGGGGTAGAAAGGAGCTACACAATCAGCATTGATGTTTAAAACATGCATTTTTCTTTAAATTGAGGGTAGAGCGCACCGTTTGCTGGCCATCCTGAGCAGCAGATGACACCATGCGATGCCATTGCGCGGGAATCGGTCTGAGAGAAGCCGGACGGAGGCAGCGCGAAGCCTGTCGACCACAGCGGCCCAACATGATGTATAGATGTATAGGAACGAGAATTATCACAGAATGGAGAAGATGAAGAACAAGAAGAAGGGAAAAAGACAGAGAGAATAATAAGTAGAAAAAAAGATCGACTCGATAAGAACTCCGCGCGCATCTTCGGCGGACGTCACGTTGCCCGCGGAAAGCTATGGCGCTAACCCGACTCGGCCTAGCATCGCCGACCCGGAGAAACAATGTTCCCTCGCCTATTTCGCAAGGCTCCTTTTCCTGCTTTTCTTTTCGCGCTCTTCTTCTTCCTCCTTTTCTTTCCCCATCACACAACTAAATCCAAAATGAAGAATGGCGTTTTGCTGGTCAGCTCTCGGGAGCCTCTTTTTGGTACCCGGGCGATGCGGCCATGTCCCCGCCTCTCACCATCCATTGGGACAAAGAACCATCAGATTGGAGAGTGTGATCATTGAGTGCAGAATAGCAGCAATAGGAGAATATAATACGGATTTGTCCCTGGATCTACGAGTTCTCGATTCTACGTAGAGTAAATAGACTGTAGATGTCGATCTTGACTGAAGCCTAGACCGACTAAACCCGCAATGTCTCAGGTATGTGCCTTGCGTGCCCTTTGGTGTCTTTGTCCTGAAGGTAAGAGGGTGCTACATGCTGAGCAAGGGACCAGGACTATCGAATGTGCCCCTGATTCTTTCTTTGTTAATAAGATTCAATACCGTGTCTTCTGTACAGGAGTTGGATCAGCAGGTAAAAGGTTGGGGAACAGCACGAGTACTTCACTACGGTAGTAGTAGGAGTAGGCGATACTATCATCTTGTACTTGCAGCAGAACGTGGAATCAGCACTACTACACTGCAACAGACTATGTAGTATGGAGTAATATGGAGTAATGATATTCAGGGAATAACAATAAGGGAAAGTAAGAATGGTCATATTAATTATACCGAAATTAGCAGCCCACTAACGAAGCCAAAGCCCAGGTTTATCACAACATTATTAGCAGGAAACACAACGCTAACTCCCACTAAATTGCTAGTTGCGGTGCCTCCAGCTCCTGATCGTTGGTTGTACTGTCGTAGTATTATTAGTATAGCATTAGTCCTTTTAATCTCCCGTGTCTCCCCTTTAATCTTCTCCTCTTCTTCTCTTCTTCTTCTTCTTCTTCTTTGTTGTTACCCAGTTCTCTCCAAGTTTCTGCTGTCTCTACCATTCCGGTCTTGCACCGAGTACACTCTTTTCACTCATTAACTGACGAAAATATCCACACTCTTTCTGTCTTTCTCTCTAAAAACAGTCCATTCTTTCTACAGTCAAAATGAAGTTCTCTATCGCTGCTGTTGTTGCTGCCCTCGCCGCCAGTGTTGTTGCTGAGCAGTACACCACCGTCGTGGTCACCGAGTACACCACCTACTGCCCTGAGGCGACTACTCTGAGCATTGGTTCTGAGACCATTGCGGTGCCTACTGTACGTCTCTCATAAAAACTGAAGAAAAGTGAAAAAAAAAAAAAAAATACTAATGATCGCGTAGCCTGGAACAATCACCCTCTCCAGCGGCCCTTACACCGTCACCCGCCCCCTGATCACCTCCACCATCACCCGCTGCAAGGCTTGGTACGTCCTCTTCCTAGCCTCGCCATCTATACCTACAAGAAGTACAAGAAGAGAAATACTAATAATAACAGCTCAACCCCCACCCCCAGCACCCTCTCCGTCTCCGTCCCCGTCATCTCCGCCCCCAGCAGCTCAGCCCCCGCCGTCCCAACCTCCGTCGTCGTCGCCCCAAGTGTCCCCAGCGGTGCTGGTGCCACTGGCTCGGCCACTACCCCCGCTGCTCCCTCGTTCACTGGCGGCGCCTCTCGTGCTGCTGTCGGTGCCGGAGCCGGTCTTGGAGCCGTCTTTGGACTCGTGGCTTATTTGTTGTAAGCGCCTCTTTCTCGGTCATTCTTGATTGAATGGGCGAGCTAGTGAGTGAGTGAGTGAGTGAGTGAGTGAGTGGGTGGCTGGGTGGCTGGGGGAAGGAAAGGGAATGGAGATATTTTGACTGTAGTAGTTGCGGTTGTTGTTTGATTCGGTCGATGAACACGACAGATACCTATTTTGTGCATTTTAAACCTCCAATTCGATTTTTTACTCTTTTTACTCTCTTACTCCTTGACTTGTTCCTTGACTTGGGATGGTTCATTTCTTGTGTATATGTTGACATTAATGTTTACTTTTCATACATACCTCGAACCGCCTCCAATCCCAATAATACCCTACCTAGGACAGGACGGGAAGTATAAGGTACCACCTACTGTTAACAGTACAACATTAAAGATTCACCCCCCGCCCTCTCCCACGCGCAACATCCACCGTCGTCAGAATCACTCTCAAAGTCATCCCTCTCCAACATCCACTCCCCGCAACACCTATCAAAGCATCTTTAGAACCGCCCAGAATCATCCCGCCACCCCCGATCCGCGCTCGACTCGCCCATCAACCTAATCACAACACAAAAAAAAGCGCATTCCCCGTACGCGCACAGGGACGCCGACGTAGAGGGGTACGCGGTAACGCTACCCATCCCAACAAGTCCCATACCTATTTACCAACGTCACATGTCTGCCATCCAGAACAAAGTCTAGGGCCGGTGTTTGGTGTTGTTGGGAGAGTAAGTGAGGTATTTCTTTTGAGGAAATGAGAGGGGGTGTTGTTGGTAACCCGTCAATATAAATTGAGGAGGGGGAAGAGTTTGGGGAATGATAAGAGGTGATGGGATCCAAGGTGAAGGTTAGATGGATGACTGGCTGGGACTGCGGTGTGATCTCTAGAGGAAATCATTATGGTGATGAAAGAGGTTGGATGGATGGACTCTCTAAGCTTTCCCCGCACTGCGCGGGCCCTGGTAGTGATTGATGATATTTATGCCCTCATTAGCACTGCTAATGTTGTAAACTTGTAATTACGAAAGTGGGGATATAATTATAATACTTAATTAAGATGGTCAAGGACTCAACTCAGTAGTTTAAAGGTAATAGTAAGTAGGATTGTATGCGGATTCTATCAGTTCAGATGTATCTTCATCAACTCCGCTTCTTTTCGGGTTAACTGCTGCAAAATGCTTCGGAAAAATCACAACTCAAAGCTCAGCCGTAGGGTATCATATCGCAATAATGCCTGCTAAACGGTCGACGGTCATCCTGTGGTTCCATGCCCACCGCTCCGTTCCCTCATTCCCCGGTCCTCCGATTCGATTCACCCTCTCCGACTCGTGTCTCATCTCACCTCATCTTTGTCTCGTCTTACCACTCAAATCAACTTTGTCGGTTCGGGCATCGAACTGGGCCCCGTTTGAGCAAGACCAACATTCGGGGGGTAGGTTGGGATAGTCAGGGAACCGAATAAAACATGTAAATTCGGTACAGAAAAATGTTCAAAGAGGAAAAAGAAGTTAAAACAAAAAAAAGACGGAGAATGGAAGAGAGAGTAGAAAAAAAAAAGTGTCAGTGTCAGTCCATGGTCCCGGTATAGCTCCTGGGTCCCCAGCCCCTTGAAACGTACGGTCAAGTTTTTTCCATGCACAAAGCACCCTTCGACAGACTTGGAGAATCGCCGCCCACCGCACATAACGATAATAACCATAGCTCATGCATCAAGCATATCCACATATCCGGCGCTGCAGCCCAGCAGTTTCCGCTAATAGAAAAAAAAAAAAGGGGGACAAAAAGAAGGGAGGATGCAAGGTGCACGCGAGTGAAGCTGAGCATCGGAGTAAATAGCCTGACGACCGGTAAGGCTTCTTACAAGCCAATATAAACAAGAGAAGTATATAATCATGGAGCAAGCTCGCATGGGTTCTCTAGAAAGGTTGTTGGAAAAGCTGTTGGAAAAGGATGTTGGAGCGAAGGAAATGAGAGATGGTGGGGTCGAACAGCAGACTGGTCGGTCGCGAAAAAAAATGGGGGAATAAAACGAAGAAAAGTAAAGAGGAAAGCGTCGGGGTTTTTGGCAATCGCATATAGTAAAAGCCAAATAAGAATATAAGAAAGAAAAATTGACCAGCCTAACTATGGAGACAGCTCCAGCTTCCTTCAAATCACAGAATCGTGCATTTGATCCCACTGCGATGTCTTGAACGATCGGGGCGGAAAGATCTGGGGTATTCGGGGCCTGACTCGCGCATCTGGCCCAAACCAGTCGGTCGACGGTCTTGTGGTCGTTGTTGTTGTTGCATGCGCTGGTTGCGCAACATCCTCACTACATCATAGAATGCCTTTTCGACGTTAATGCAATTCTTTGCGGAAGCCTCGACAAAGTCGCATCCCAGGTCTTTGGCGAGCGCCTGGCCTTCCTGTGCCGAAACTGCACGCTCGACCGCCTTGTCACTCTTGTTTCCGACCAACATCACAGGCACGGGCAATGGGGGGCCAGAGGGTGAATTGATCGGGGAGCCTAGATAACTAGCACCAGAGGGGGATCCGGAATTCGACGACTCCTTGACCATCTTAATTTGGTTGTAGAATTTCTGGATGCGGGAAAATGAAGCGCGAGAGGTGATACTGTAGACGAGCACGAAGCCCTCGCCGTCGCGAATCCACTGATCGCGCAGTGCGGTATACTCCTCCTGACCGGCGGTGTCGAGGACCTCTAACATGCAAGATTGCTGGTCGATCACCACCTGTTTTCGGTACGAGTCTTCAATGGTCGGATCGTATGTCTCGACGAAATGATTTAAACACAGCTATTTGAAGAGAAGAGGGTCCAAACTCAGTCATCGGGTTATTGTCGGGAACAAGAGAGGGGAGAGAAAGAGAACAAGGACAAGGGCTAACCTGAATAGTAAGCGCTGTCTTTCCAACACCACCATCACCCAGCACCACTAACTTATACAACGTCATTTTCCCCGACATGGCGACCGACTTTTGTGCTATGCACGTTCAGTTTTGAATGGGCGGGTAAGGAAAAAAATAAAGGGCCGGTTGAAGAGAAGGGGTGGTGGAAAGAAAGAGGAAAAGGCGAGGATAATATAGAGAGTAATGAGTGTTAAAGGGCAAAAGCGAAATATTAGACAGAGAAAAAAAGAAAGAAAGAAAGAAGAGATCTATCAAGGCTCCAGGAAAAGCACGGACTCGCGGAAGCGGAGGGTTGCAAAATGCTGAGCTAGACAAGAACGGGCTATTTTGGTAGTGCGATTAGCCACCGGAGAAATCGAGCTTTGGCTGCTTTTAGGTCGATGTCCAAGCACACACGCCAATGCAGGACACGAAAAAGGAGGGATAATTTTTTTTTTTTTTCGCAGGGGATGAGATGCATTGAACGTACCTTGGGGTAGAGCAGGTGGAAAGAGGAGGCGGATAAAGTGGAACAGATGAGATAATGAATTGCGTTACACGCGGTTATTAAAAAGCAGCGGCGGCGGCGGCGAGGGAGAGAGGGAGGGGAGGGGGGAAGAAAGAGAGGATAGGATGGAAGGGAAACGAGAGCTAGAGCGAGTCCGTCTCTGAGTTTGGGACTCGAACAGAAGTCGCAAATAAGCGGCCACCAACAGCTGCAGAAGGGTACGTACGGACGGAGTTGGGATAAAAAAGACCTGGCCGGGAGCTCCGCGCGAACACAAAAATAGAGTGAAATAAAATAAAATAAAATAGGTTCTCGCAGGTTTGCCCCAAACCTTGAGGAAGACACGCAGAGCACGATTCTGCCACGTGAGGGGGGTATGAGGAGAAGGAGGAGGGAATAGGAGGAAGAAGAAGAAGAGGAGGAGGAGGAGGAGGGAGGAGGGATAAATGATCGACAGCAGCGACAGAAGTATCAAAGATTATAGCTAAAAGGCTTTTTTTCTTTTTCTTTTTCTCCCTTCTGAGTATTTTTTGGTTAATTTTCTTATCTCGTCTGGCGAGTCAGAAGGGGGGAATGTGCACGACCACAGGTAAGGTAGACAGAAAAGGCTTGGCCAGCAATTAACAGCAGCAAGTAGAGGGGCGGAAAAATCAACACATGGGACTGCCGTGGGGGGGGGGGAAAGATAGGAGGGGAGAATTGCGGGCGGATGGTAGCCGAATATCAGCAGAGCATTGAGCTGCAAGAACGGCGAGATAGAAGAAGAGACTAGGAAGAGAGGATGAGGAATGGCTGGAGAAGCAAAGTAAGGTAGGTTGAAGAAAGGAGGGTCAAGGGAAAAAGAGATATAAGAGAGAAGTGGTAGACTAAGGCACCAGGACTAGGAGAAGAAAAGAAGAATGATGCTAAGGTACTAAAGTGATGATGATGATCTCTGTTGGAGATTGTGCTTTAGTTTATGGATTAGGATAGCTAAGTATAGAGGAGTAGCTGTGGTTACTTGGAGGAGTTTCAGCTTGACAGGGGTGAACAGGAAGAATAAGGAGGGAGTGAGGAGGAGGGGAAAGAAACTCTGGAGCATCAAAATAATAATAGTAGTAGTAGTAATAATGAGGAAAGCAAAGGAAGAAACCAAAAGAGGGAGAAAGAAAAGGTGGCGGCGTCGGTCGTCAGTTCTGGGGCTGGATCGAGTAGAGAGACCCACGAGGAGAGTACCTCGTAGTAGCTACCTATGGTATGGAGTAGACATTTCAATTCTATTCCTATAACTAGGTTTCTATCGCCAATTCAGTACTAACTTGACATCTATAACTACAGAATATAGGTACGTAGAGAAAGACTTTCGCTCTCTATATATAGACTTGAGAGATACCTCTCCCCATGAGAAGCTCTGACCTCAGACTCTCGAGAGGTGCTTCTTACCTCCAAGTTTCAACCAACATCTTCAATCTGAGCCAACGCACAGGATTCAAATTGGGGCAGTTTCGGCAAGGTCTCGTACTGTGTAAGCAAAGCAGACAAAGTCTCTCACATTATATTATTTAGAGTGGATCGCTGTCAACCTGTCACACCCCACTGATGGGATGTCCAGTTCTCTGGTTTAGGAACTATGGCCACATCTAAACCGACAATCATTCCCAATCTTGAGAATAATCATAATCCGTAGACTCGCATTTCAAGAGTCATGCTCGAGTATGACCCATGGCTGGAAACGTCGGCGAAGTGGTGCCATATTCCTGCCATATTCCTGAATGTATGCCGACAACCCTTGGTTCGCCGAAGACAACAACTAATAATAGGAGAAGTAGTAATCCGGATAACATGATTATCATTACTACTACTACTACTACTACTACTACTACTACTACTATTATTATTATTATTATTATTATTATTATTATTACTATTATAATAATAATAATAAGGAATATATTGCAAACTGTAACCTCTCTATCACAAATAAATGCGCCATTCTTCCAAAGTTCTTCCAAGTTCTAAGGCAGAAAACTAACGGAGCCAGACGGCGTGAGGGTTACAGCCGACTCCAACCGGAAGGGAATCGAATATTCCGCGAGCAATAGTGGCAAGACTAATACCATCCTCCTGGTTCCCGGGAGCCAGAGGCCCTCCTGATACGTAGTCCTTCTACAAGTCATATGGAAGACGGGGTGGCCCAAGGGGATAAGCATAAGCCGTTGCTTGACAACGTGGCGGGACTAAGTTCCGGTCGTGGAGACTTGAAAGGACCCATCACTCCTTACTATTTTGAACATTATCTATTTAATTGCTCTCTTCAAGTACAGAGTATCCAAAAGACAACCTTGATACTAGATGGTATTGGGCTCTAGAGTGGGGGTTCAAAATTCCGGCCACCTTCTCCTAACTACCCCTTTTAGGCTATTAGTACTCAGGATAGTTACTCCAGAGTAGCGCTGATTAGTGATTTTTTCACATCGACTCCAAAGAGTCCAACGATCAATCACGTTAAACACTACAGAGCTACCCTTGAAGTTTGAGTAGATAGACGCAGGCCCGTGCCACTCGGTTCCATCAGCTAGAGTAACCATCCATTCCATCATTATCCTTGAAAATCAGGGTCGAAACCGCAGGTCAGGAACAAGAAAAAAAGGGCAAAAGCAAAACAACGCCGTATGCGCATTATTAATACTGTGCAATGCGCTCCTCAGACACGGGATAATGAGGAGTACGGCTAGACCCGGAATGGTAACAATTGCCTAGACTCGGGGTTTATACTTGCCCAACGAGTCAGCAACAGGTTGAATTGTATAAACGACTTTAGGTTTTTTTTCCTCCTGTTTCGTATGGAGGGGTACTCCGAGGTATCGGGATTATTACTATTCTAGATTTTTTTCATTAAAATAAAAAGAATGATATACTCTGCTACCACTACTAATACGTAAGTGCCCTGATAGTTGCATAAAGAATGGCCCTGACCCAGGGGCCGTTTCTCCCACGTGGAAAGGTAACGTCTACTCTGGAGTACAGAACACGCATTGATCCTTCTCTTCTTTATTAGTAGTTATTAGGTATTATTCTCCAACGGCCCGAGGTCCGAACCCCGAGCATAAAGGACTCTATATCCCTCGTCATTATAACTAGGAAAGGTACTCGACCACTCCAAGTGTCAAGGCATAATTGCGTTGTCTCGCGTCTCTGCCTACCTACCTACTACTGTGTATGTACCGACGGGAGTACTAGTCCTATACTAGTAGGACTATTTCTCATTGTTACCCTGACCATTATGCAGCCTCTTATAACAGCCAACGTCATATTCTGTAGGAACAACCAACCTGCATGGACATGCATGCATGCATAGAATAGCCCAGAGATTCGAGAACGGCTGCATGGTCTAGATCTAGTGCATGCACTTAGCTGTACCATTTGGGGAGGGGGGGAACCTCCCGCGCGCCGTCTAAATAGTAGTGTCCAAAATCAAATTCTAGGCTCCAGCCTCCAAGTGATCGCAGAGTTGCGGATGTCTACTCGGTAGTATCCTCGATGCGTATGCGACAGGGGGGCGTTGTAGTCCCTGGTCAACTCGGAATAGTTGTGGACCGCAGTTATTTTATCAAGAGGAGAACGCGTCCCACAGACTCCACTACTATGGGGCCGCTAATGACAACCCTGCGGATATGATTACTCAGATAGTCAGAGACTTGCTGTACAGTACGGAGTAGTTAATTTTGCCCTTATATTATTATTATTATTGTTGTTGTTGTTGTTGTTGGTATTTAGGCACCAACTCTGGAGTTTTATGAGGTTATTTCGCGTGCGTAGTACTCGTAGGACCTCTGTTCTCCTGACACAGCCACACCTAACAATTTAGTATACAATTATTGCGTGCGTGCTCAGCCCCCGGGCTGTGGGAATGACCAATACCTTTAATCTTTAATCGAGGGCCCAGACTACCTAAGTTAGGTAGGTAGCCCACGGTCTCGAAGGTCGATAATGGAGATTACAGTAGGTATACCGGGGTGAAAAATGCAGCAATAAGGTATTTTGCCGATGGCAGGCATATACCTGCTATACCAACCTTTATAAAAATTTAGCAGGTTAATGGTAATTGATATTTATTTTCCAAGTCAGTAGATTCTTAACCCTAAGTATAATAGATATGGTCGGCTATAATAAGGTTGAAACATTACTAAATTATAACGAAGTTAGCTAATCGAACACCATAGATATCTGATATATATATTAGACACAGTAGTAGCTTTTACCCCTAGAAAGCTATTTGCTATAAAATATTAGAAGACTAACATCCATACCTGTAACTGAACGAGTAGTGAAGGATGTCATGGCAATATATTTAGTGAAAGTCATGCACAATCTTAACGAGCTGAAAGCTTAGAGGCATATAAAAACATGGAAACAAGGTTAGATCATCACTTCTGCAGGGCCTCAACCTTGCTGATATTTTGGCACGATTCCTTTTCAATCTAATATGTATAGGCTTATATTAATCAAGAATTAATCAAGAATATTGAAGAATACCTAGCTAAATGCAAGACAGTATATACTACCTACTGCTAGCAGCACAGCATGAATGTCTTTTCATACTTCAATCACTCAGATAAGCGAGTAGTATCAGAATACTAGCAGTGATTTCTCACTTCCTAGGTGATATTGCTAGATACCTAGTACGGAGTATGTAACTAGAATCGATAATGGATTTTCGACCCTTCGAATCTGGTCGGTCTATGTAATTGACTCGCACTCCTTATCTCCTTACTCTAAGTGGCTTCCAGCAAGAAATGTGACTCCTCATGGACCAACAACCTCATCAAACCTGGAGCTAGAATATAGACTAATATACTGTGTAAAGAGAATATCGCCAGTGAATCAAATCCTTGGTGTGGAATCGGCCAACAGCGGATATAGACGGAGCACCAAAAGTCCACAGCTCGTGGATCCACTAACCGACAAACGACCACCTACAGTTAGTTAGTTACCTTGGATACCTAGTTACACTTCTTTCTCTTCAATACGTCGACTTTTGCGTCCCTGTATGATCTCTTCATCTCTGGCGCGTTTCTCGCGTTTCCCGCGTTTCGGACTTCCTCAAGGCTTGATAATCCGCAGCAATTTCCTTTCCATCCAAGATCGCTCGCGCAACATGGCGACGGCTATCAACCCCCCAAGGGACCCAAACACCCTGAGCAATTACAACAACTGGATCTGCACCCATACCACCGCCAATCTTGAGATCATTTTCGAGCAGAAGAAGCTTATCGGAAATGTCGTCCACAAGTTCAGGTCAACCACCAACGCTGAGTCCGAGGAGATCGTTCTGGATTCCAACCACGTGGACGTTGGCGCCATTCAGGTCGATGGCAACCCCGCACAGTGGGAGTTTTTACCTTCGCCGGGCCCTTATGGCACTGCATTGAAGATTAAACTTGCCCAGCCTATAAAGCGAGATGAAACCGTAGATGTCGATGTATGTTGTTAGCTTCCTTGTGCTGTCTGTCGCCTCTACAATCTAACAAGCCTCTCTCAGATTTCCCTTCAGACTACGGAGAAATGCACTGCGCTTCAATGGCTCACCCCAGCCCAGACATCGAACAAGAAGCATCCGTACATGTGTAAGTAATCCTTCTTCCCTTTCCTTCTACCTGTGTCTGCGCTTGGGCTGGGGATCCTTGGATGAAAACTAACCAGGTAACTAGTTTCTCAATGTCAGGCTATTCACGCACGGTCAATCTTCCCTTGCCAGGATACACCCGATGTGAAGGCTACCTTTGATTTCAATATTACTTCTCCCCTTCCTGTGATCGCTAGTGGATTGCCTGTTCGAAGCTCATCGAACACCCCGCAATCTGGGAGCAAAACCCTGTACCAGTTCAACCAGAAAGTACCAATCCCAAGTTACCTGTTTGCTTTAGCTAGTGGGTGAGTGAATGGAGCTGTCCATATTTCTCCCCGTCTTTTATGAACCCACGGCCCTGCTTACCGACCAATTAGTGATATCTCCGAGGCATCTATTGGGCCTCGAAGCGTTGTTGCCACAAGCCCCGACAAACTTCAAGAATGCCAGTGGGAGCTTGAAGCTGACACTGAGAAATTCATCAATGCGATAGAGGTTCGCTGTCGATCGCCTATACGAGCCATCCTTGCTCGCTAACTGAGGCCTAGAAAATTATTTACCCTTATGCTTGGGGCGAGTACAATGTCCTCATCTTGCCACCCAGTTTCCCATACGGAGGCATGGAAAATCCCATTTTCACCTTCGCGACACCGAGCATTATCTCAAAGGTATACATCGTCACTTACAGCTATGATGCATTGCTCGACACCTAACGTTTGGCACTAGGACCGGGAAAATGTCGATGTTATTGCTCATGAGTTGGCGCACAGCTGGAGTGGTAATCTCGTCACTAGTGCTTCATGGGAGCATTTCTGGCTCAATGAAGGCTGGACCACCTACCTTGAGAGGCGGGTAAGATTTATAACCTATCTGCATCTTCCCTTTGCGCAAACTGCCTCTAACCAACTGTTTGTGATGTAGATATTGGCTGCGATGTGAGAACCCAGTGCAATTCTTATCGTGATATCTAACTAACCAGTTTCTAGACACGGCGAGAAATACCGTCACTTTTCAGCCATCATCGGCTGGAAGGCCCTGAGGGACTCCGTGGAGCACTATGGAAGCGACCACGAATTCACAAAACTGGTTCCAAGCCTTAGAGGCGTGGACCCGGACGACGCATTCTCAAGCATCCCGTACGAGAAGGGCTTCAACTTCCTGTTCCATCTAGAAACTCTTATCGGAAAAGAGAAATTCGACCAATTCATTCCACACGTAAGTCTTCCAAGGGTACACAACTTGCACAAAAAAAAAGAATAACCGTCACTAACCATCCCCTCTCCATTCCGTAACGTTAGTACTTCACCAAATTCAAAGGCAAGTCCGTAGATTCCTACGAATTCAAATCCACCCTCCTAGACTTCTTCCAGTCCGACCCCGACGCATCAAACCTACTCATCTCCCTAGACTGGGACGCATGGTTCTACGCCCCAGGCCTCCCACCAAAACCCCATTTCGACACCTCCCTCGTCGACATCGTTTACAAGCTATCCAAAAAATGGGAGTCTCTCCCCGATTCCTCGTTCCAGCCTCAACCCAGCGATATCCAGGGCCTAACCGCGAACCAGATCGTCGTGTTCCTGGAACAAGCCCTTATCTTTGAGAAGCCGCTTACCCCGCAGCTGTCGAAGCTCATGGGCGAGGTCTACGGGCTTGCGAAGAGCGAGAATATCGAGGTGGCTAATTTGTATCTCCAGCTTGGTTTGAAGGCTGGGGATGAGACGGTGATTAAGCCGACGACTGAGCTGTTGGGGAAGATTGGGAGGATGAAATTCGTGAGACCTTTGTAAGTGTAATACCTTTTCTTTTTGTAGAGGAAAGAGAAGAAGAAGTATTAATTCAGGTGTACAGGTATCGGACTTTGCAAAAGGTTGATCGCCAGGTTGCGATTGATACGTTCGAGAAATATAAGGATTTCTACCACCCGATTTGTAGGGGTATGGTTGAGAAGGATCTTTTTGGGAAGAAGGATGCTTGATTGTCTATAATTCGTGTCTGGGAATCTATAGATAGGGGCATCTAGAGATTGTACCCAAGGGCTTTTGTTGGATTTGCCGTGCCTTACGGATTCGGCGAAAATATTCTCATGCCTAGAGTGCTGTGCTGTGCTGCTGGAATCAACGTGTCTCTGTAGTAGGGAGCATTGGATGATAAAGACAATTTTGCACGTTATATTGTATGCATGGCCTGAAAACCGAACTAGAACGATGAACGCTTTTGGGTTATATATGATACAATTGACGTTTATCAAATTGTAGTAAAGATAACTACATATATTGCTATTGTACAGTACAAATACCCCCACCACCTACCAAACCAAATCAAACAAACCAACCTAAAACATCATGCTTTTGAATCATCGCTTCGCCTCGACTATCGCCTTGTCCGCCTCAGACGGCGCAAATATCCCCGCCTTCCCACTCTTCCGAGATCCAAGATGGAATATCAAATCCGCCTCGTCAACCTGCGAGAGCTCCGAAAGCACCCGCCGCATATACGCGACTACACGCGCTACCTTCTCCCACTCGATCTCCTTGCCATCGGCCTCAGTATAACTTGCTTTCCACAGGTTCCTCCACACAGCAGCGCCCAACACGGCATCGCCTTTGATCAGGCCCTCGTCATACGCAGCAAGCACGCCCCGCCACTGAATGAAGAGGTCCTTGAGGAACTTATTCCGGATCGTGCGGCTCGACAACCCATGCAGAACATCCATGCGATGCTCGGCGTTATGCGAGAAGTGGTCGATCAGGTGGCGGGAGTACGTCTGGAGACTTTCGGGGGAGGGTAGCGCGCGCAATCGCACCGTTAATAGGTACATGTGCAGAAAGGTTATCTGGGACCATGTCGAGAATGTTGGGACGAGACCTAGCTCTGTATTTTTCGCACGTTCGTTAGTTACGACACTGGGAACACCTCTCTCTCCGCGTGACACATGGAATAGGGAAAGGGAAAGACAAAGACAAACCTTCATACCACCATCCCTCTCCAACCCCGAGATCTTCCCCGGCTTCGGTCTTTGGGACTTGGGCGCCCTTTTGCTGGAGCTGGGGGATTCTGTAATCGGCTTGGCTGGAGCACGCCTCGAATAGCTTCTGGGTTAGCCCGTATGCCACGTATGTCTCCGCTGCGGTACCAGGGCGAGGGGCGATAGCGCGCGCAAGGCGGGAGGCATCGCGAGAGCTCTGGGTGTTGATGCTGGGGAGCGGAGGTGATGTTCGTCGTCGTAGTTGGGGGTTCTGAAGGTTGGGAAGGGAGAGACCCGAGTTGGAGGCGAGATCGCGTGGGGCGACAGTGTAAGTAGATATTAAGCGTTGTGGTGATGTGAATGATACTAGAGGCCGATTCTGTACATTCGATTAGCCTGGTAGAAGAGCAGAGCGAGTTGCTGTACTAGGTAGGTAGGATAGGTTTCTTGGGGATTTGAACTCTTCTCGGGATGCGTCGCGACACGTACTTGAGGTTTGATGCATGGGTTGCGGAGCCCACGGGGCCACAAGCTTTGTAAATGCTTGGATGGCATTTTTGGGGGTTATTGGCACTGTTTCAATTGCTTGGACTTCAACTGAATCGTGCTTTGATTGTGATTATGATTGGAAAATGGAACAGGATTTATGAGTGTTTGCATTGTTTGCGGGATTACTTGCGCTTATCCTGATTGGGCCTGTCCCAAATGAGTCCCATGAATCGTACAGTCAAGCTGAGAGTGTATATTTCGATCTATTGGGAAGCGAGGAGCAGTTTTGTCATTATAAAATACGTATATATACATGGGGCAGCGAGTTTTGGCCGCCTATTTGCTGGATCATTAGTGGCAACAGTGGTTGTTGTGTTTGTAGGGGGGGTTCTTCAGTTGAGCTTGAGAGCCACCCCCGAGCATAGGTGCTCAGTACTGAACTACGTGTGAGAGTGCTTGGGTTGAAACACCTTTTCAAAGAGTAAGAGATAGAAATGGCGACGTGTCGTTTGAGGGGTTCGCTCTGGATCTCTCTTATTCATCGGGTTATCATTCCCCATGTTTTGTTTGCCGAACTCGGCATTTGATAGTCTGATTAACTGCATCCAGTCGTCTTACTCCCTGAGCACAACCCGTTCTAGTCGCTTCTCAATGAGTGGGAGGATTTCAGAGAGCCTGTTGGGGTCTCTCATAATAGCGGGTATATCGTCTCTTGTGTTTGCTAGTTTCTATAAAGAGATCAGCCTCAGGCTCCATGAAAGTCGGGGGTAGAGGACCTGAGCCCACCTGTCGCACTGTTTCATAGTCACACTCTTTGGACTGATACTCTCTGATAACCTCCGCACTTTCGAAATCAATATAGAGCCTTGTGTCTCGAATTCGGAAGAGCACGTTGTCTAATCTCATGAAGAACCTCGAAAGCAGAAGAAGCCTGGCCGGCATAACACGAATCTTACAGGATAACATAGCGATGCCGTTGTCAGCTAGTTCGTCTTCATACAATATGACATCGTCGAAGAATAGTATAGGATCGGGGCGTTTTAGCAACTCGATCGGAATGGGACTCGACGTCTCTTCGAATTGGCGACCATTTGTAGAACGAATTGTTCCCTTGTAGTCGGTACTGTACGACCAGTCGAAAGGCTTGACAACGTCTTTGATGCCCTCATGGGTTGTCTCTCTATTTAACCATCAGTCATCAGCACAGAGCGCTCAACAATTTCATCAACCCAAAAAAGGAGCGCGTTCTTACCTGCTTTTTTGCCACTCTTTTGAATGTGCGACTTTCAACATCGACTCCCCCGTTTTATCGACGCGGTCCAAGGCGTCAAATGCATTAAAAGCGATTCCCCACCCACTCTTCTCGTGTTCGATGGCGACGAAGTTATCGCCAAATATCATCTCGGGCGGTGCAATGCCCAGCTCTTTGGTCATCGCCTCAATAGGTTCCGCCTTGAGAATCGGCAGCTTCTGAGTCGAGATCCTGAACCCTTTGACAGTAACGGAATTGGGCTTCTGGGAGCCAGGCGACACAGCGGCCGTGTTCCCCACGATCGGGAGAGTGTGATTGTTGGACGCCATTATATATCATGGGTCGAAAAACATGTGAAGATACCTTCCTTTCCCGTCCTCTGCAATTAACAGCGATAGTAACAATCGATAAACCATCAAAGTCCAGACTACTTCTAGTCTGCAGTTGGCGGAGGAGTTCCTTTGATACCCCGCGGTGCCCGGAGAAAGGGCTGGTCCGATGCGTTGCCGTGGTGATGTCGCAGCAACCAAACCGCCATACTAAACACCCGAGCATTGCTCTCGAACTTGCAGTTTCTCTTCTCACCGACCAACGACAGCACCAACAGTGACTTCTACTCTCTATTGTGCCCAGACGCTGAGGATGCTTTTGTAGAATTGCCTCTTGTTTCACTCTCCTCGTCTTATTTGCATCTCCTTTTACCTCTAACGCATTCCCCTTCTTCCTGACCGATGGCGTCTAAGACCTTGGAGGCTCGTTTCGAGCATCTTACTGTGAAGGATGATAATGAACATGGGAGCAATGGCAGTCATTATCCAAAGCACAAGGTATAACGGCTACACTTTGCGTGTTTTAGCAACGGCCCCCTCATGCTAATGCCATTCCCCTAGAGCTCTCTATCAACCGCCGTCTCCATCTCGGGTCTCGGGGTTACCGGACAGTTGACCAGCGGCTCCACTAGGTCCAATCTACTCAAGCTGGCCTTGCAGAATACGAACGAAAACAAAGCAAATGCGATGAATGTTGCCCTGTCCCCAGGGAAAGGTGCCCAAAACCCGTCGTCGCTCCGCAACCTGGATGAGAATGGAGAGCAGCGGCTCCCAGGAACTTCGCTTTATGAACAACCAGCACCAAGAAAACTACACCTTGGTATGTTTGAGATTGGCAAACCTTTGGGCAAGGGGAAATTTGGCAGAGTGTACCTAGCCAAAGAGCGCTCATCGGGCTTCGTATGTGCTCTCAAGGTTCTGCATAAATCGGAATTGCAACAGGGTGGAGTACAGAAGCAAGTCAGACGAGAGATTGAAATTCAGAGCAATCTACGTCACCCAAATGTCCTCAGACTCTATGGCCACTTCCAGGACAGCAAGCGGATCTTCTTGATTCTGGAATTCGCTGGCCGTGGAGAGCTCTACAAACACCTGCGGAAGGAGCACCGATTTCCTGAATGGAAGGCGGCCCAGTATATTGCCCAGATGGCCGCGGCGCTCAAATACCTACATAAAAAGCACGTTATGCATCGTGATATCAAACCCGAGAACATTCTTGTCGGAATTCATGGAGAAATCAAGATCAGCGACTTCGGATGGAGTGTTCATGCCCCAAACAACCGACGTCAAACAATGTGCGGAACACTTGACTATCTGCCCCCCGAGATGCTCAAGCCCGGGGCGCAGGACAATTACTACAACGAGAAGGTCGATCTTTGGAGCTTGGGCGTATTAACATATGAATTTCTTGTAGGGGAAGCGCCTTTCGAGGACACTCCCGTCATGACGCAAAGGAGGATTACGCGAGCTGATATGTCGGTTCCTTCCTTTGTGAGCTCGGAGGCTAAGGATCTGATCAAAAGGGTACGTTATCATCGTCTTATGAAGATAAACATAAGGCCCTCATGCTAACTTCTCCTTAGCTGCTTGTGCTTGACCCCGAGAAGCGCATCTCGCTTGACGAGATTCAGAAGCATCCCTGGATTCTCAAACATTGTGTGAAGGATGACCGAGCTATTAAGAGGAGTTCAGGTTCATCAAAGGAAGGCAAATCATGACGTGCATTTGCATAGCATGGGGTTTCGGTGTTGAAATATCTTTTGGTTCGCTTTAATTTCCGTTCATAGGGGGTCCTTTTTTTTATACATACGGAGTTTTTGCTGGTATGCTTGGAATTTTATGGAAGTCATTAGTCTTTTTCAGCCTAGGACCTGCAAGGTTCAGAATATGATACATTATGATACATTAACCATCCGTTTGCGCCACGTAGAAAATACTAGATGGGTAGAAAAGGGAAGTTGCATAGGTATACGAGAAAGAAAACGTTCTCATCGATAGATCTCGTCGAACGGGCGGGTATCCCTGAAGCAGCTGTCCCAAACCTCATTAACTACCTTCTCAGCATGCGCTCTATCTTCGCATCCTGGTCGTGCCTGGACTGAGAGAATAGCCCTCCGCCTCACACATTCTTGGTGTTGCTGGGTTAGTTTCCACTGGCCTCGCCGGAAGAACTCACGGGCCCATCTGCATTCTCCACTGAGTGAACTGGCTCGAATCTGGTTTTGCTGTTAGCGTCTTGAGTTCTACCACAGCAATCCAAGAATGACTAGAAGGGGGCGGTCACGTCTGTACCTCTGTACAAGCCGCATGTCTGAGATTATTTGTCCAGTCCACCTTAAACCTTAGGTGGTCATAGGCATGAACCATCTCATGAGCCATTGTATCCTCCAAATGCCCCTGGTCTTTCATTTCGTTTGCGCAGAGCAAGATTCCGTACTCAGGATCAAAACCTCCTGCTTTTCGATTTGTACATCGACGACAGTAGATATTGTGGCTCGACAGATCACCTCCTAGTTGTCGGATATTGTCGCTCAGATAGCGGATTACGGGACCTTGTGTGTGCATTAGCATAGATCTTTCTTTCTTTCTTTTTTTTTTTCTTTGGACCATTGGTCATGGAGACGCGAAACAATCTTCCTCGCCGGGGGAACAGCGAAGACGCGGAAATGGCTGTTGAAAAGGAGAAGCAGACTCACTGTATTGCAAAAGATAGTCCTTCTGCTCTTCGCAACGCTTGCAATCTGCTGCTTCATTTCGGAGGTCTCGTGCAAGGCGAAACTGTTCCTTTCCCTCGTCCGTCATCTTGCCCGCAAGGATGGAGAAGATATTCCGCCATTGTGTCCATGCATCATCTCCCGGCTCGAACCCTGTGTCACGCTTGGGTCCGGGGGCTGTTGCCGAGCTGCCTGGCGTCGTCTGGGAGTCCGACATATCACCGCGAAGAATTATGAGAGGGAGTTCCTTAAAATTGTCGATGGATCTTTCACTTCAGCAGCGCCAGAGCGGATTTCGCCGAAGCTCTCCGCATTTTCTTTGGCGGTGTCAGCTGGCAGAAAGAAAACATTCTTCGGGCTGCAAATCGCATGACTCAAGCTGAACAAAAGCGCATTAGATTAGAGCAGCTGGTACTCGAACAAGAGAGTTATTTCTTTCCTTCATCCTGGTGTGTGATGGGTGTTACTGGTTTATATATCAACATTGCTCAAGTCTACGCTCACAATGGCCTCTGAGCGTCTCACAGTTGTCATCAAATTAGGTGCGGGGAGTATAGTCTCTTTGACTACTGAAAATGAGAAATTCTGACGTTTATGGCTTTTGAATAGGCACGAGCTCTATCGTGGATGAAAAGACACATGAGCCCATTCTGTCGATCCTCACATTAATAGTCGAAACTGCGGCAAAGCTTCACCGCGACGGCCACAATGTTGTCATAGTTTCTTCTGGCGCTGTTGGTGTCGGGTTGCGGAGGATGGATGTGGACGAGAGACCGAAATACTTGCCTCGAATACAGGTACGGGAGCACTTGTTGTGGATATCCCTGCTTTTGGTTGCTGATTTGCATTTCTTAGGCGCTGGCAGCTGTTGGACAGTGCCGGTTGATGAGCCTCTGGGATGGCTTATTTTCACATCTCCGTCTTCCAGTCGCTCAGATACTCCTGACTCGGAGTGATATTGCGGATGTAAGTCTTTATACTTTGCCGTATATTATGGAGCGTTCTCTAACAAAAGCGAAGCCTACCAGATATGCCAATGCGGAAAATACTTTTGCGCAGCTTTTCGATATGGGTGTGATTCCTATTGTGAATGAGAATGACACATTGGCTGTTTCAGTGAGTTAGCCTGCTGTCGTGATGCGGTTGATCTGAGGGCTAACCAATCTCGACTAGGAAATAAAATTCGGCGACAATGATACCCTCTCCGCTATCACCGCAGCCATGGTCAAGGCCGAATACCTCTTCCTCATGACCGATGTTGACTGTCTTTACACAGCAAACCCCCGCACCAACCCTGATGCAAAACCGATCGAGGTGGTTTCTGATATATCCTCACTAGAAGCTGACGTGTCTTCTGCTGGCTCTTCCCTCGGAACCGGAGGTATGAGCACGAAGATCGTGGCTGCAAAGCTAGGAATCAGTGCTGGGGTGACTACCATCATCACGAAGAGTTCAAAGCCAGGGAACATCCATGAGATCGTGAGATATCTCCAGCATTTGAAGCAGCAGAATTCAACAGCCACAACAGATGCCGAAAGCAGTTCTTCCGAATCTCAAACATCCCTTCCGCCCTTGCCTCCCCTCCATACTCGATTCCTTCCGTCGGAACGTCCCATCCAGTCCCGTTCGTTCTGGCTGCTTCACGGCTTGAAACCTCATGGGACTCTATATATAGACCAGGGGGCATACGCTGCCCTCCAGAAAAAGGCTAGTCTCCTTCCTGCCGGTGTTGTGGACGTTGACGGCCACTTCGGGCAGCAAGAGGCGGTTCGACTCGTAGTTGTCGAGAGAATCTCGCCGGATGCGTTGAACGGTGACTTCCTCCATCACGGCCAAGAACCTAAAGAGGTTGGGCGTGCATTGGTCAACTACGGCAGTCTGGAGATTGCCCGTATCAAGGGCCATCGCAGTACACATATTCAGTCGCTGTTAGGGTATGCAGATAGCGAATATGTCGCCCTGAGGGAGAACATTTCCTTCCTCGGAACAGACTGATTCATTCGGTTTTATTTAGAGGCTGTCGAACTCTACTGCTGAATTATGTCCCGTTCATGAAAACAAAAAAGTTATTCGATATTTGTGTCAAAAGCGCGTGATACCTCCCGTCTTCAATTTCCTCAGCCCTTTTCCACGTTTGGTTTTATAAGATTTGCTTGCAGTTTACTGTATATAGAGGTCAGTGTAGATACCTGTTTAGAAGAGAAAAAATATAACTAGAGATCAGATTTAGAGAGATGATTGGCTCCCTAGGTACTGTTTCAATAATCTCAGCTAAGGCTGTCCGTTCTTGACGCCGAAAACCCAAAGAAGCTATATCCCTTCATACATATAATGATTATTATTACCTTTGGACAGCTCATTGCCGAGAATCACCGCACCAAGTATAATACGATTCAGTCCCTCTATCTCTCCAAAAAAAAATCATTTCATTGCCGAATCCGCAGGAAGCGGCGCAGGGGCGGCCTAAAGCTCCGAGGTCAGTTATCAAGATGCAGCGACTCGTCTATGAAACAACGCGCCGACCCTACATACCGGATTCTCCACCATCAGCAAGGTGTGCGTTTCAGTAGCAGTCAACGTAGTCTTGACTGTAGCTGGCCCAAGATACGCCGTAGCAATTTTATATGGACTGGTTGGATACTGAGGCTCTGGTGACGTTGTCGGGATTGCGGTTCCTGGCTTCTTTGCCATAGGAGCGTACTTTGTTGGCCCGGTTTGCAACGAGTATGGAATTGTGTATGGGTCAACGACCGCCCGTCTTCTCTCATTATACTCGTTTTCCATAATAGGGTTGAAATCATCATTGCGGTGCGGCCTAGAGGGGATTCCTTCGATGATATTTGGTGCAAATGAGCCGGTCATGCCGGTGAGTGTGAATCGATCTGAGTAGTTGACGACAAAAGCATCAGGCCCGGAAGCAAGCATCTTGAGGAAACTATATATCGATCGAGAGATCGTGCCTTGTTAGTTCATGCAGGGGAAGATATATTGGTGTATCGCAACAGCAAATACTACTAATACCACACTAATGCAAGTAGATGTCAAGGATAGAGCATGGTTTGTTCTTACTATGCATTTTCCCCATTACCACCAACTTCGGGGTCAATAGTGAAAGAAACTGAATTATTCTGAGCGAAAACAGCATCTTTCGTTAGGAGAGCTACTTCCTCCTAGATAAATTCCTGAAATCAACCACGGTCCCGGACCATTGCTTGACAATGGGGAATTAGTAGAGCACCTACATGGTATCCTGGCTCGTCACCTCCAGCGCAAAGGAATAGATCATATTGCACAAGCTCAGAGATCCGAGGAGGCTTCCCTGAATCTTTCCATATAGCTGTTGCAGCATCACCAGCTCTAAAGATTGTACCAGCGGTCGGTACTGCAAACTCGATATCTGCTAGCACAGTCGATGCCAACGCGAGGAAGAAAGGAGTGGCCAAAGAGAGTATGCGTCGCATAATGAGCGGATCTATAGTTCCACGGATGGTAAACAACGGACTAGGAGAAAGGAAAGACAAAGGAGGGACAAAATTGCAGAATACCTGAAAGAATGACAGGCCTGACAGGTGGATGAACGACGAGAAGAATCCATTATTATTATTATGAGTATTTTTTTCTCTGCTGCTACTTGGGTTCGCCCTGCCATCACCCCCTGCGAAACCTCAGGTATGCAACTCTGGGGCAACCAACGTGCCTGGGACGTAAGGCAGAAAGGCACTAAGGCACTAAGGCACCAACATGGTATCGTGGGTGGCCTGATCCTCATCGATGGCCTGAGCTCCACCGTCCGCACGGTTGAGAAGACAGCAGTTCGTCGTCTTCGCCAACAACAATGACCCCTATGTGATTTAGTGTCATATCCTCTCGTGCTAATCCCGAGCGTTTTTGCATTCCTGGTTTACTCCGATTTCGTCCATCTGCAGTCCTAGTCCGCTGAGCACTAATCCGTAAAGATGAGCGGACAAAGCAATTGGAGCTCCGTGGAAGGAATAGCTACAAAGCTATTCGAAGGAAACCCTATAAGCATTGCTATCGCAATCCTAATAACCTTCGGAGTTCCTATCTTCCTGCATTTCCTCTTATACCGAACAGTTGCTTCCCCGCCCTCCAGCAATTTCATTCTCCTCGGTCCCAGCGGGGCAGGAAAAACCGCTCTTCTGACTCTGGTATACCTCCCAACTCAACACCACGCATAATACAGACTTTGAGAACGCAATAATTAGCCATTCTAACCTCTCTTCCCACCCAACAGCTCGAATCAAAGGCCTCCCCCAGCGCAAAGACAAAACCCCATCCAACCCATACCTCCCAATCCTCAACCCTAGCTACCATCCGCCTTCCAGCCTCCGTCCCAACCGCATCGAACAAATACCGATCCGTAAACGACCCCTCCCTGAAAGAAGCCTCTCGAAACCCAATCAAGTACCGCCTACGAGACACCCCAGGCCATGGAAAACTCCGAGGATCCCAGGGCCTCTCAGAGCTCCAATCAATGTCCATATCGAAAGACACCAAGTCCAAGCTCCGCGGCGTTTTCTTCGTAGTCGACACGGCAGCTATATCCGATATCGATTCATTGAGAGACACAGCCTCGTATCTATACGATGTACTCTTGATTCTGCAGAAACGCGCCCTGAACAGGGGCAAGTCCTCGTTTAAAGCTGCGGCGGAAATCCCCGTGCTTGTTGCGGCCAACAAGCAGGATCTCTTCACAGCGCTGCCGCCCGGTTCTGTGCGTGAGAGGCTAGAGGCGGAAATTGATAGTATTCGCAAGTCGAAGAGTAAGGGTCTTATGGATGCTAGCGCTGATGCGGGGGTGGGTGAAGGCGAGGATGATATGCTCGGTAGCAGTGACGCGCAGGATGCGTTCAGCTTCAAAATTCTAGAGGAGGAAATTGGCGTGCGAGTTGATGTTGTTGGTGGAGCTGTCAAGGGTGATGAGGAGGGGGATGTTGGTGCTGGTGTGCGGAAATGGGAAGAATGGATTGGTCAATGCCTGTGAGATGGATCGATTCTGAGGGAGTTTTGTCATGCATCTATCTTGCTATAGTTCAGGATGCCGGATAGAATTTGGAACACGATTGAAGGCTTGATTCGTCCTACCTACGTGCTTGAGAATACTGTAGGTACCTTATACTATTCCCTCTGGATACTGAGCCCCATACTTTCTATATACAATGGAAAATGCAGTAGCTGTGCCTTTGCTATTAAATTCTTACTTATGTATGTTAATCCGACAGTAGTTATTATTCAAGGCATCCCATTAACTCTATACTGTCTGCATTCAGTGGTGTTGAACCCATTCAAGACCAAATCTCGTTCAGCAGGTATCATCTATACATCAGTTAAATAAAGAAAAAAAAAAGACAATGCTGAGCCCCCCAGAGACAACCATTCAAAAAATAATAGTGTAGAAATAAATAGTATCGTGATTCTGATAAAACATGAATAAGTTTATGCATCATTCTTGGTATGGTGAAGCATCCAGGTGAGAAGGTCGACTTTCGTGACCACCGCCACCGGTCTCAGGGTCCCGGCTTCATCCCTTTCTGTGACGACGGCAGCGCTATTCCATTCCAAGAAGCGATTCAGCACACTCAAAGGCGTATCTACGGTGATCTCGACAAACTTGCGGTCTCTGATGTGCGGCCTCGAGGTGTTTGTTCCGGGTTTATCGGACTTCAAACTGGCCAGTCCCATATCTCTAGGGTCGGTGACAACCTCGGAAATTTTGCCGAAATCGAACATGACGTCTGCAACCGGGCTCTTGCCAGTTGCGCGATTGTGTGTGAGTCGGCTTAGAACATTTCCCAATGTCACTAGACCTACTAGCTTTTTGCCTGAGGGTGCAAGGACAGGGAGTTGATCGAATCCCCTATCGCGCATGACCTCAATCGCGGTTTCGCATGGGATATTGGAATGCACAGTTGTAACGGGCTTCAGTCTCAAAGAGCTAACCTTAGACCCGGCAAAAGCATCGTCTTGTCCCGTAGACTGTTGGGTTGAGGGCTGAGAGGCAGGTTCAGTTGGAGGTGGTGGTAAAAGGTCATTTGCGGCCAGCCAATCATCATCGGCGAACTATAAACGGGTAATTAGGAAACCAGGACGATAAGAATAGGGTAAGTTTATCGCATTACCTTGGTCAGATAGCTCCTGATACTGTCTGGTAATATCACGACGACAATGTCATCTTTCTTGAACTTGTAATCTTTGGCGGCCTGCACCAGAGCTGAAATAGCGCTTCCACTGCTTCCACCAACAAGAAGGCCCTCGTCGGCTATTAAGCGACGGGCAAATTTGAACGAATCCGTGTCGTTGGTTTTGTACCATTTGTCCACAGCTTGTTGGTCGAGTACCTGAGGGATAAAATCATATCCAATACCTTCAACCTTATAGGGCTCATTGGCATGTTGCTCATTCAGGGAGGCTGGCAAGGCTAGGATGGAGCCCTGGGGGTCTGCAGCTATAACCTGAACATTGGGATTGTGCTTTTTAAGACCACGAGACAGCCCAGTGATTGTGCCACCAGTGCCAGCACCGGCAACAATTGCCTTGATATTCCCATTTGTTTGGGTCCAAATCTCCTCTGCTGTACCAAACTCGTGAGCTAATGGGTTGTTTTCATTGCCGTATTGGTCGAGAATGTGCGCATTTGGAAGTTCTTTTTCAAGACGTTTAGCTACGCCAATATGCGATTCGGGAGAGTCATATGCGGCTTCGTTTGGAGTACGAATAATGGTCGCATTGAGAGCTCGTAAGACAGCCACTTTCTCAGCAGACATCTTTTCTGGAAGAGTGATGATTGTCTTGTAGCCTAAGATCCAAAATAAATGAGACGACCGGGCTATGCCAAGTGTAAAATTGGTCAGGTATCACCCACCTTTGACGGCTGCAACAAGAGCTAATCCAATACCACTGAGGAATAAAACGATATTAGAGAGTAGTTTCGAAGCAAGGTAACCAAGGTGACCTACGTGTTGCCGCTGGTAGGTTCGATTAGAGTGTCGCCTGGCTTTATACGCCCTGATCGTTCAGCCTCTTCAATCATGCGCAAAGCTATCCTATCTTTGACACTTCCTCCAGCATTGAAGTACTCCAATTTTGCATATACCGTCGCTTCAATCCCGAGACTCTGGGGAAGCTTGTTCAGCTTCACGAGGGGGGTGTTGCCAATGTGTTGCGTGATAGCATCGATGGCCACGGGAGGGACCGCTGGCTTAGTTACGGAGGACATAGTTGCTCAAATGTATCACAAAATCGAGGGACAGCGACGCTGGTATAATTGACTACTTTCTAAAGAATAGAAGCAGTCTAAGAAAGAAGTAAAAAAGATTCTCTGGAGATCTGATTTGGAAGAAAACGTAAAGACTTGCAAAGGCGACGATGTAACAGCCCCTCTTCCACCGACAATAACCGCTCGCCACTTCCGTCGCCATTGCATCTTGTGATGTCGACCTGGCTAATCCCGATGCGGAAACTTGCTTTCAGCACTTACTGTACTAGAAGATAGTAGATACATTCTCAACTTGACACATTGGCTAAGAGCTATCGAGATTTCCAGATATGACTAAATGATACTATTCTGCCCTGGTCACTATCCTGTGAAGGCTTGAAAGTCGGGTTTTTTGCGCACCTATGCACCAGGTCGGAACTCTCACGAAGTCTCGCGATGATGATCTTGGATGTAAGAAAAGAGACCTTTGATACCTACAAAACAGTCTTCTAACATTTTTTCAGGTTTAGAGCTCGGGGAGAATATCTGAATCCTCTGAAATGAGAAAGCAGAACACAGCCTCTACTTATTTTTATACCTGACATTTCCAAAACTTACCTTGCTCGAGTGACCGGAACAAGGAAAAGAAGAAGATGCGATGAAGAAGCCGTGGGGGCAGCAGATTTCCATTTCATCGCATACTCAAGTCCAAGGCAGTTTGTATGATCTCAGAGACACAGACAGAGCTCAGCTACGGCACTGGGATGTTTTGCCCTGCAGAGTAGTTATAGAGGTATACGCTGTGTAACGACTGTACAAAGAAAGAAAGTAAGTATACTGTAAGGCATTCCAATCTCACCACATAGTTAGTAGTTACTGACTTCCATGCAAAAGGCTGGGAGTTGATCCAGTTGACGCCAGGGATAGACCCTTGAGTCCTTGTTGACTCTTAGTTTCGAGCAACGGAACCAGCCCACTTTTACGAGGGGTTTGCTTCTTCTGCTGAAGTCCAATCAATATAGCTATTATTTCTCAATTGTCGATTTATCAACGTCATGGCTAAACTCGCTACGGCATCTAGAACGGAATTAATATAGAGTGGAGATCTCTCCCGTCACTTTAGCTCCTCGCTTCCTATGACAGAGGACTAAAACCTACTGCTATTGAGAAATTGGAATTGTTCTTCCGAGCCCGAAATATCGACGGTGTGGCTGTGCCAGGGTCGTCAACAGCGAGACCCGAAAAAGTCAGCATGGCATGAAGAAAAAGAAAGCATCGGGGGTGAAGAGGCCTGGCTCCCACACTCTCTCCTCGACGAATAATAATAGTATTCCTCCTTGGTCCTGTCGGGACTCCGGAGCATGCACCCTGCAACGTGGGCAAAATGCATTCATTCCTTGATCAATTGCACCTAGAAGGCCAGAACCCACATCCAACCTCTGATCTTAAAATGTTCATGGAGCGGAGCCTTGACAAGACAAGCCAAGTGGTTTCAAGATTCTCGGAAAATCACGACGGTCCATTCACAGACTCGTGCTGAGACTTGAGATATTTGCCCAGGCCGCTCAGGACGCATATTAGTGCCTTGGAAAGTCAATAGTCCGGGGGGTTTTGGTTTCTCTGGCCTATCCTGACTTGGGCGTCATCAGCGATTCCTCGCTATTAATATTTCTTTTGACCAGGAGGTCGACAGAAGAAAGGTTAAAGATAGCTTTAATTTCAGCTAACACCTTTTAAGTCTCAGCCCTTGTTGAGAATAAGTCTAGTCGCCAAAGATTTCTGTTTGCTGCGAGCCTGTGCCACTTAAGTTCTGCCAGCTCACCCCCAAGTCCCAGACATTATTCTTCTTCTTCATGATTATTATTTTAGCCCCAGATTATCTCCTTCGTCTTCTACTATATCTCGTTGACTTTTGGCGCCACGAAGCATATAACTTCATTCCTCTCTTCCTGGCTGCAGTTTTTTAACAGAACATGTTGAACTGCATTTGTATCGGCTGAAACTGTGATTTTTTTTTTGCTTTTTTCTGCTTATTTATTTGGTTGTGAGCCTTTTTATTTTCCCTTTAAACTGTTATATAAGTTTGACCACCGGCGATACTCTCATCAAACTGCCCTTCTCAAGGCAATACCTAGATATTGACCATGTCGCGCACTGAGGCCCGGGTTTCCTCACTCCATGAAGGCAATGAAAGCTTGCTCATTTCGGATTTCGCCCACTCGGCCGTTAACACAGGCAATGACTCTGTTCTTCCAACACACAATAATGAAAAAGATCATGGCGCTCGCAGCAAGATTTTCCGAGTTCATACTGCTGGACAGAGCGGACGAAGTGGAATCCATCCCCTCTTCTTTCTGCAGGTCTGCTTCCGGAGTACTTGTACACTGTCGATGATAGTCAATATTCTTTGGCCTTTCGTTCCTGCTGCTATTGCAATCCATTTTGCCCGCCCAGACCTCCATGTTTGGGTATTTGTTCTCAACTACATCGCAATGGTTCCGTCTGCAAACTTGCTTGGATTCGCTGGTGGTGAACTTGCGAAGAAATTACCCAAAGTTTTTGGTGTCTTGATGGAGACAACCCTGGGCTCGGTGGTGGAGATCGTCCTTTTTATGGTACTGATTCATAACGATAGAAACGGAAACTTGATTCGTGTGATCCAGGCTGCCATCCTGGGCTCGATTTTAGCCAATCTCTTGCTCTGTCTGGGTCTCTGCTTCTTTTTTGGCGGCCTTGGACGTGAAAACCAAGAGTTCCACGAAGCTGTTAGTGAAGTTGGCTCTGGAATCCTGCTGGTTGCAGGCTTTGGCCTGCTAATCCCCAGTGCCTTTTATGCGGCCCTGAGCAGTAATAGCACCAACGTTGTTGCCACACAAGAAAGCTTGGCTCATTCGGCTCTGGTTATTAGTCGAGCGACTGCAGTCATTCTGCTTGTGGCTTTTCTGATGTAAGTGTACAACCGCTCGCATCAATTCGGGTGGATGGAAACATGCTTACCATTTGTCCTAGGTATCTGTTCTACAACCTTCATAGCCACCACACCATATTCGATGAGGTTCTGGCACTCGATGAGCATCGGGATGAAGATCGGGAGAAGGAAGAACAACGCGCGAAACTCACGCTAACCGAGTGCATTATCGCTATCGCCATATCCCTTACCTGTGTTTGCATGGCAGCTGTCTTCTTGGTCCAAGAAATTGAGCATATTGTTGAGGAACAAGGCGTATCGGATAACTTTATGGGTTTGATCCTCGTGCCTGTGGTTGAAAAGGCAGCAGAGCATCTAACTGCAATCGACGAAGCTTGGTGAGTATACCTATTCTACACTTATATCTTTTTTTCTTCTTCTTCTTGCGTTGAGTCTTGTTCACTAACATGGTAATTTCCAGGGATAACCAAATAAACTTCGCTCTTTTCCACTGCCTAGGCCCATCTATTCAGACCGCCTTATTAAATGCGCCTCTCGCTGTCATCGTTGGCTGGTGTCTTTCCAAGGATGTCAGTCTGAATTTCGAAATCTTCATGATTGTTTTGGTTGTGCTCTCTATTCTCGTCGTCGGGAATTTCCTGCGCGACGGCAAATCCAATTACCTTGAAGGAGGTCTTTGTGTCCTGATCTACGTGATTATTGCGGTGACGACGTGGTACTACCCTCAGCCAGAAGAAGGGGGTGTATCCAGTTCGCATTCGGCAGAGGTCTCTATTGCTAGCCGTCGGTTTTAGCTTGTGATCTCGACTTGATATCATTGTTTCTAGGGGAAGCGAGGAGTTTTGACTAGCATTCATTGTCTTTTTTGGATTATACGACTCCGCTGCGAAATATATTAATGCAACAGATGAACAAAAAGCAATAGACAAATAGAAGTATTTAGAGCCAATATTAAATATTAATCCCAAGGAGCTCCAGAGGCGGAGAAAAGGGGAATGTTGACTTATGTCTGATTTGGGGAAAGTGTAATTTTTACTCCTCTGTAGAGACATCATCATCACATTCCTGTGACCACGCAGCGCCCGAGACCATAACAGCACTATGGAGATTTCTCTAGACCCAACAAACGCTGTTATATCTGCCTTTAAAGACAGAAAAATCCCCCTCAGACGAGATGCGATCGCAGCAGCCTTTCACGACGCAGCCGACAAGTCGAAGAACACAAAATGGGTGGTAGAACATCTCAGCCCAAACACGCTTTTGTCGCAGGAAGAGCTGGCACTGTGAGATTCCTCCTCCCCCCGACTTTTTTATGGTCTTCTCTGTTTTTCAAACGAGCGAGAAAATTGCTAATATTGGAATTCTCCTCGTAGGTTCTCGAAACTCGAGGCCTCCGGCGCCTTGACGGGTATTTCGCCTCATCCCGAGTCCAACTCGACGCGACCGTTTCTGGATGAAGATATCCAGAAAGCCATCGAATTATTGAACGCATCGACTGCTGAAATTCAGAGGCAAACTGAGATTTTGACGTCTCAATGCGATATTTTGAACCGGACGCTCAGACGGGAGGGCGAGCGGGGGGCGAGACAAAGTAGGGAGGTTGCTCGGCTACGGCAGAAACATGAGGCAGGAAGACAGAATACGGCTGCTGCGGTAATGAAATCTGATGGTTTCTTCTTTTTTTTCCTACGACAATGACACGATGCTGAGAACTGTGTATAGTCGAGCGACTTGGCTCACGAATTGGAGACTAATTTGAAGAATGAGTCGGAGAAAGCGACTATGGACGGTAAGAGAATACTCTCTGTTTTGACGGCACGATTGAAAGAGGACGACAAACTCCTTGCGGATATGGAGAAGATTGCGGCAGGAGTCAAGTCCTCTGACGATGATGCGTCGATTATGAAGCGAACGTTCGAACTGGGAACGGTGCTTGCTCGGTATATTGCCGAAGAGATATACTACCGACTTGATCGACTGTATCTCGAAAACGTTCTCGACGGGAATGAAGCGAGCTCAGGAATTACGCCGGATCAGGCGGATGAGGCTGTGGCTGGCTTAGAAGGAGAGCTCGAGTCGCTCTGCCCTGAGATTGACATCCTAGCTGAGATCTACACGCAACAGCAATTTGTTGACCCGATTCTAAGAGAGCTTCAAAACCATCACGGCCAGCTGCGAATAGCTTCTCATCAGAAGCTTGACTATGTAAGTCTACGCCCGGGCCTTTGAAAGGCTCGTTGTTAATGCTGGTGGCAGATTCTCGGAGTGATCACAGACCTGGCGGCCTCGACGGAAAGCCTTACCACGATTTTACAAGATCGAGAGTCATTCTGTGCGACTCTAGAAAGCCTCTCTTCCACTTATCGGACTGAAGTGGGTGACTTGGCTCTAGACTCAACAAGCTCAAGGCGAGAGACTATGAGAAGATATTCCACCCAACCAACATTAATGGCCACTCAATCTGGCAAGCAGACTGGCCCCTTCCCCGAATCCGAGGTACTTGGCGGGCTCTTGCGTCGCATAGGTCTATCGCTCGAGGCTGTTTTCCAGTCTGAAGCAGACGGGGGAGGAGTCAAGACACTCCTCCAAGAACGAGACCACATGCTGGATGCTCTTCGCAGTTATGGCATCGCTAGTGATTCGCCACTGGTGGCTGAGTTGCCTTCGACTGATACGGCAACGCAGCTTCTTTCTTCGTCATTAGATGCTAATTCTCAATTCACGACGTCCCTACCTAGTCAAGAGCATGAGAAGAGCCTTACTGAGCTCGAGGTCAAGTTGAACCGCATTCAAAAAGGAATCGAAAAGCTTAATCATGATGTTGTCTACCAGCGAGACAAGAACCAAGAGAAGTTTCTGGAGAGGTGGGGGTAAAAAAGGTCAAAGCAACCCATATTTTTAAATCGACTGGCGTGGAGGGTCGCAGATTCTGCCTTGCAGTTCCTCCCTCATCACAGTAGAGACTCTTCAGCTACAGTGCCATGAAGATGGAAAGTCCGGCAAGTATTGCGATGTTGATGTCGACTCCGAAGTATACGAGACCAACACTCAGCCACACATATGATTTGACAGTTGGACTGTGGCTGGTGTACACACGAGCCTCTCGAGACAACAATGAAAGAACCTCAACAACCAACAACCAGAATGGCATTGTTAGTAGCTCGGTGGCAATGTATTCTGCCAAGTTAGGATATTTTTCGGATGCGGCTCTTGTTAGGTATGACAGGTCTTGTTTGTGTGACGCGGGTTAATTCTATCGCGGGGGACGAATTCTACAGCTACCTGGATACCTATAGATTGAATCATCAGACTGTAAAATAGAGAAGATAGCAAAAGTCCCTGCTCCTAAATATCGACTCTCTATTTCTATAGAATACCTCCAATAAACTTGTAGTCCGTGGGACCTTTCTCCCTTGTGCAAGCCGTTTTTCCCAGGTCTCAGACGACATCCTGCACAGCCTCCTCCAGGAGCCACGAGGTCCAGCCCAACAGTGAATACTTACTACTACTGAGGTACTACTACCGATACAACTCATCTATTACTAGTATGAGGCACGTAGTTTTACTAACCAGGCTCTTGGACCGCTCATGATCCTCCGCGCCGTCGCCGCCGTCCCTGCATCTGCTCTGCATCCTCAACACCCATACCTAGGTATCCAACTAACTCCCTCTTTCCTCTTCACCATCATCTTCTTTCATACCCGTTCTCCCGTTATAGAATATTATAAAGTGGGTTTGTAAAAAAAGAAAAAGAAGAAAAGAAAAAAACGTCCCGCCCCTCTTTATTGTTCTCCCTTTGTAATGTCACCTGTTCTTTGTCCTTTGTCATGCCGCTGTTTCAACCTCCTCGGCTGACTTGGAGCTGTTTATCTAGTGACCTGGGGATCATCACTTGGGTCTATCACTTAGGATTGTATGCTCTGCTTCTGGTTTTTTTTCGTGTTATGTTTTGTTTACTTCTTTTTTATGGGTGAGGGTGAAGGTGAAGAATAGAAGGGAAGGGAAGGGTACTTGCTGTGGAAGCTTCTTGTGTCTACTAGCTAGATATGAGGAGGAGGAGGAGCTGAGTGAGTGGGCTGTGTGTTGATTTTTGCGGATAAGGCTGTCTTTTGCCCTTTTCTTAGTTTAGGCCTTTATTTATTTTTCTTTTGATGGTCTATTATAGCCAATAAGTATGCTAGGCTACAGTGTAGTAGTATGAGGCTAGGCAGGTACCCGTTATTACTTGCAGTGTTGGAGGGAGATTATTTCTTCTATGGTTTTATAAGGCGTCTTCGAGTTCTTAGATCTTTATGGGGATTTTCTTCTTCTTCTTTCTCCTCCCGTTCTTATGGCTTTTGATTTAAGCAATACCGTTTGAGAGGGAAAACAAGGGAGGAAAAGTCCTTTTTTCATTGCTTTGTTATATATCTACTCCACATCGTTTTATAAAGAGTGAGAAAGAATCTCTCCCCCCCAAAGACTTATGGACCACATATTCTGATTCAATATCAGCCGCTTTGAACCCATGACTTCGACCACATGTTCTCCATTCATGACTTCGTCTTGAGGGTTTACTGTTGTCGCAATCAGAATAGATCAAGGTACTCTTCCTCTTTGTTGGTTTCTATTATGTGGAGCCTTTGGATTCTGTTGTGTTGTTGTCGTTGTTGTTGGCCCTTTGTTCGAGAATCGCTCTCGATCAAGAAACACCTTTTCGATCGGGGCGAGGACTCGATCTCATCACCTATTTGTACTCGAGGCAGTCGCACCTTCCAGGACTTCTTGTTTGCTCGCCAGACAGTGTTTTCCTGTTGTGTGGGCTTCTTCAATCCTGCTGCACTTCAAGAAGTTGCTGGATAAAAGGACATGTGCCTTTTTGATCTGTTCTGTATACTGACTTATTCCCAATGGAGATCCGAACAAGAAAGGTCGTGCACACGCGTGCGTATGGTGACGGCAGAAAGCCATGCAAGCGCGGCGCCTTCTATCGCATACGGCATGTTCAACCCAATTGTTCCGAGGAGATTCACTCGCCGACATACCGTATAATCGAGACAAGGGAGCCTTTGCGGCGAAAGGCCAGCCTCGATACGTTGTGGAGGAGAGAATCAACGCCAATCAGAAGCCGGCCATTCAAGATGAGCATACCCTTTATCAGACGGATATCAACGCACGAAGATGATGATTCCGATTCCGAGCCTAGCCCAAGAGGTCGCGGGAGGTCTCCGCGTCTGTTTGTGGTCGATTCCACTCAAGACGTTTGTTATGACTGGTCGCGGAGCGACAGCAGTAGATCTCCTTCTCCACAAATTCGCTGCATTTCACCACGAGCAAGACGTTTTTCCAGATCCAGCACGACGGAAAAGGAAACTGTTGTGGTTTCTGGAGACGCCCCACGGAAAGCGCGCTCATTAGAACGCCCATTTGGGCGAAGGCCGCCACGAGAGCGGACTCCGATTTTTGAGCGTGAGCCGTCTAGGAGAAGGCCATATCGAAGCTCGAACAATACCGTGGAAGTTCACATTTCCCCAGACCGCGACGGAGAGCGCAGTCGGAGTTCCGGGAGACGACATGTGAGATTCTCGCAAGAAGTGGATTATGAGGAGGACAGAAGCCGAGCTCGCGAGCAGCGGTACGAGCCCAGAACCACACGAATACGGGAGATTTTCAATCGTCGCACAGAAGCCATCAGCCCGATATATATGCCCCGTATTCGGCAAATATCTCCAGACAGGACACAGTGCCATAGAGCCGGATCGCCCTGGCCCCGCCACATGGCAGATATTCCTAGATCAAGTACAACATGGGGAGGTCGTCGACTCCGGCCAAGAATCATCCAAGATGGCAACCGCGAAATCTCGGAAGCATGCGAACGTATATATGCCGCTGCTCGAAGAAAGCGAAGCAGCGAAAGCTTTTCCCGCGATTTCACATTGCATTCCAGTTCACGGCGGAGGAGTCGATCAGATCGAATCCGCGACTTCGACTCTGAATATGAATCCACATTCCGTGATAGGAAGTTTGAAAGATACCGCTGGCGCAGGCGTTAGGACATTACATGTCTGTGTTGTTCTGGGATCTGTCAACTTGGGTAGAATGATGTTTCCTTTGTTTTGTGTCCTTAAGTTTCATTGCAGTCTCTCGTTTATAGAATTTCCTTATTATCTTTTCGGTTTGGGACAATAGAATGGAAAGGCGCCTCAGATGGAGTCTTGTTGTTTGGGTTGGGGTTATGGCAGGTTGGTGTTCCGACGATGCGTCATTTGGTGGATGCAGTGTCCAGTATTTTTGCTTGATTTGATGATTTTATGAATACCATGGATCTTTGTCTCCAAGTACACGGGTTAAACAAGACAAGAATCACAAAAGACTCCGTAGAGTTGGTGAGAAGCTTTGCCAGAAGGAGAATAATCGGGCGAAAGAATGGCCGGCCAACCCAAGTCTAGATTTATCAACCATCGCTACCAAATGCCACAAGCAATTTTGCGCTTTTGCTGTTGATCCATCGTCATCGTTGCCATCATCATCACGATGACTGCTGTGAAGTGTAGCAGGAAGCAGTTTTATTTATTCTCCACCGTCTCTCCCTGTTGACCAAGTCTCTCTCCTCCTCCCTCTCCCTCTCTCTCTCTCCACCAACCTGGGCGATCTAAAATCACACTTCGGGCAGAGCTCACACACAGCCCAACCGTAAGTGCGCCATTTCAAAGAAACATGTGGATTGGAAGCGCTAACAAGTCTATGGCAGTAGTTTGCATCCCTATATATCAACTCCTACCTAATTCTGGATTTCAATGGACAAGGGCCCTCTAGTTCCTTGACGCGCCTATTTCTGCTTATCATCATTCCGCCTTCCTGGACACCCCCCCCTTCTCCCTTCTCTCTCTCTATAGCTGCGACCCCAGCTCTACGCCCCCCTAGCACATTCTGACTTGGATTGGGAAATAAGAAATTTTTTGTGTGTGGACGCGAATATTCATAGAACTCCGGGCATAGTCCGACCATGCCCCTCTCACCCAAAAGGCCCTGCAGGTATAGGTGTGTTTTCCGCATCGCTATATTTACTCCGACTGGTTGTGACTTGTCGCGATGAACGGTGGTGACACTGGGGATAAACCTCAGGGATGTCCTGAAGATGTTATGGAAGCCCAGCAGACACAGGGGCTGATAATTCCCCCCAAGGACGCAGAGCACGGCCAAGAAGTCGACTACACTACAGATGTCTTTGACATCTCACCCGATACGGCTCTGGAACTCTTGTGTGTCACAATTGATAGACTTGCAGTCAAGCCGGCTGCGGAAAAGCGGCATTCTCATGGAAATGATGTTTCTGCTCTCATCCAGAAGAACAGGGGTGATGGGGTCTCAAGCGGGGAGGACACGCCGACAAAGGTTACTGAGTTGCATTTCACCCCAGCAGGGGACGATAACCCAGGCCATGATCGGATACAACAGTCTGTCTTGACAAAGAGGTTTCTCTCCAAGAGGGAGCCGCCCATAACAATCAAAGAGTACCTGCTGCGACTCCATCGCTACTGTCCGATGTCCACAGCCGTATATCTCGCCACAAGCTTGTATATCACAAGAATGGCAGGCATTGATGGAATCATCACAGTGAACTCGAAGAACATGCACCGTCTAGTGCTTGCAGGCTTGCGTGTGGCGATGAAAACTCTCGAAGATCTCAGCTATTCCCATAGCCGAGTTGCCAAAGTCGGAGGGGTGACGGAACGGGAGCTGTCAAGGCTTGAGATCAGCTTCTGCTTTCTCGCGGATTTCGAGTTACGTGTCGACAATCAGACGCTGATAGACCAAGCGAGACTTTTGCAATGGAACATGGCTATCCATGGGAATAAGGCCGACTAGACCTTAAAACGCTGTACTTGGGTCGTTTTTTTGACAGTGTTTGGGAAGCCCAGCTCTTTCATCATATTTTTTTCGATACTGTCAGATTATTTTTGATGCACATATCTATATTTCAGTCAATACTACACTCCTACTTTCTTGTATGTACCTATTTATTATTCATGATAAGACGATCTTCTGGAGCTGATACGAGAACAATGTGGCTGCCTAAATATCACAGCCCACAACGCGCGGAGAAGAGTGTCATCGGCAGTGTAAGCCTCAATTCTAGCGATAAGGCGTTTGGAATTGACAAATTGAAGGTCTGTCAAACAGGGATAGAGCAGTAAATAATATAATTGCCTGTATTTACTTCTTCTGTGCTTCCTCTCAGCCACACAAAACGCCGTCTAAATCGTGTCCAGCGTAGTCACTGAGGCGCAAGTAGTGATCGTCCTCCAGCTGGGGAATCTGTCTTAGTGCCCGCAACGTAGCGTCGTTGGTATTCGATTAACAAGCAACAACTTGGACTGATCTGAGCTTTTCTTTTTTTCTTCCACACTTCAATTCTTCTAGGTTCGGGGATTTGTTCTTCTGTCTCCTTTCTTTTTCAGCCTTTGTTGTTGCTTCTTCTGTGGAGAGTGTTTGTTGTGTCTCTGTTGGTTGTCCCTGAACTCCGCAATTCTAATACTTCTTGGGAGTCCTGCCTTGTCGCCTGCAAAGTCACCACCGCCGAAAGTCTTTCCCTCCCCGTGTTTTCGCTGTTGTCACACAGCTCAGCTTTTTTTTTCCCTCCCTCTTCTCTTCGCCAAGCAACATTCCGCAGTGATTGCCTTTCCTCTCGAAGCGATTCTTTCCGGTACTGGAGACTGAAATGTCCTCCGGGGTTTCTTCGATAGGGCCCCAAGCCAGCAGTAGCAGCAGCAACAACAACAGCTCTGCCGGCTTAGGCTCGAGTCCACCTTCCGTACCAGCTGGGAAAAGCGCAGCTACTCCTCCAAAAGTCGCCCAGGAAGATGTGTCGGTCGAACTTAAGAGTATGAAGCCGGATCGCGGTGGAGTTAAGGGTTCAATACCATTGGGGGAGGATATCATGCAGATTGCTCGCATAGGGGAGATACCGGTCATGCAGAAGATGTTCGATGAGAAGAAGTTTACTGCAAATTACAGAGATGAAGAGGGAATCACTCCGTTGCATGTGCGTCTAAATCCAGTGTTTCCCCCCCCCCCCCCCCCCCGATTTCTGGTAGGCTGTATCGGGACATACTGACGGTGGAATTTCGATGAACTGCTTTCTAGTGGGCTGCGATCAACAACCAGTATGCGATGTGCAAGTTTCTGATAGATTCCGGAGCCGATGTGAATGCAAAGGGAGGAGAGTCGGTTGCCACGCCCGCGATGTGGGCAGCCCAACGATGTAATTATTATATTGTGCATTTGTTACTTCAGAACGGCGCCGACCCCCTCCTCACCGACGTCCAAGGCTATAATATCCTCCACCTCGCTACTATCGACGGAAATGCGTTTTTGCTTGTGCTGCTTCTACACCAGGAGATACCGGTGGATGTCACCGATCAACAGGGCCACACAGGGTTGATGTGGGCAGCTTACAAGGGTTATCCCGCGTGCGTGGACCTGTTCCTGCGATGGGGCGCAAATGTGAATGCTGTTGATGATGGCGGGCTGACGCCGCTCCATTGGGCTCTGGTCAAGGGATCGTTGCCCTGTGTTGTGAAAATCCTCGAGTACGGTGCAGATCGCTTCGCGACGACAAGAGACGGCAAGACACCAGAGGTTGTGTCGGGGGAGATGAATACCAAGCACGTCTGGTTCCGTGCTTTGAACGAATGTGGCTACGGATTCGATGGGAATAGAAAGACCCTGCCCTTGGGTTTGTCGTCCTGGGTGCGGGACAAGAACATTATGTCCAAGTTCTTCTTTCTCTGGCCTTTTTTGTTGATCTTTGTGGTCATCTGGATTCTCAGCAACATGGTGATATATGCCGCCATTCCGATTACGATTGTTGCTGTGTTTGGATTACAATGGATAGCCACCAAGGCTGCCAGCCAAGGACCATCTGAATTCAGGGTACTCCAGAAAACGGTAAGTTGGGGATGCAGTGCTTTTGTTCTTTTTACCGCTTGCTAACTCATCTCTTAGCCATTTTTGTCTGGCGTGTTTGCCGGATCACTGTTCTGGGTGTTTATCAGATACCTGTTTAATGTGCTACCTGGTAGGCCTTTCTTTTCTCTCTTCGTTTTCAGGGGTACTTGGAACTTTTTTCAACGGAAATACTAACATTCCAAACTTTAGCAACATATTCTTTGTCCCCTATACTCAATATTTCCTTCGCTGTTTTCTTCTCCTTGACGACGTACTTTTACTTCTATGCTATGGTAGCGGATCCGGGGTATGTGCCGAAACTCGGTAGTAGGAATCAGCAAAGAGCAGTTATTGGAGAGCTTTTTGAGCAGTGGAAATTTGACGAAGAGAATTTTTGCGTCTACTGCATGGTTAGAAAGCCCCTTCGCAGTAAACATTGCAGGCGCTGTGCGCGATGTGTTGCAAAGCATGATCAGTATGCCCCCTTCACCACTTCATCACTACCATATTGGAATACTAACGGCCAGTAGTCACTGCCCCTGGATTGACAACTGCGTTGGTGCGAATAACTTGCGCCACTTTGTTTTGTACATAATTTGTTTGGCAATCGGCATCATTCTTTTTTTGAACGTGACATATAGCTGTGAGTGCTCACCTCGACGAAGCGATGCGTTGGATGAATGGCTTGCTAATATAAGCCACTAGATATCAACGTGTTACCAGCCCCCGTGGAACAGAAGTGCAACGTTTTGAATGATCAAATCTGTGATTTTATGCTCCGTGACACTTTCACGCTTATCCTGAGTTTTTGGACAGCTATCCAGCTGGTCTGGGTCCTTATGCTCTGCGCTGTCCAACTGGTTCAGATATCGCGGAATCAGACAACATACGAGAATATGCGCGGACACTCGATTGATAGAAGCTACCCTAGCGCACGAGCGTTTGCTTCGGCAGTCACTGCCGGTACCACGTCTCTGGATGCCGCTGGTCTCTCAGCTTCCGGTCAAGGTCCCAATCCAGCGCTTCCCCATGGCGCCGCGCACGGGAGACAACGAAAGCATGGCTGCTTACAGCAGTGGTCATCTCTCCTTGGTATTGACACATTCTTTGCAACTGCGCGGGATGGTCTCCGGGATGGACCCCGTGCTGCACGTCCCAAGAATCCCTTTTCGAGAGGCGTCGTCACTAATTGCCGGGATTTCTGGTGCGACTCAGCTCCTTATTTTGGGAAACGAGAGACTGGCTCTGCTATGCTTGGCGGTGAGATAGTCAACTACAACCGGATGTACGAGACTCCCTTGCAAATGCACAGCGGCGGTGGATATCGCAGCGTAGCGAATGAAGAGCCAGTGGAAATGGTTTAAGACTGTCCCACGGTGATAGACTGTTGTTGTTTTTCAAACGGAAGCTTCTATGGTTGTGAGGCTGTTGAGTCTCCCATGTGCAATATCATGACTATCGGATGAATCTCCTCGTTATGTCCGGTTGGGTTATGACCGGAACGGTGTCCCATTGTATAATGTTTTGCTTGATCGTCCAGTATATATCATTGACTAGACATATTATATTAGTAATTTAGTATGAGTTTTGTGCAGAGTCGCATTTCTTATCCTCAAGATACATCCTAGCTGTGAGCCAGACCCCAAGCGTACAGACCAACGCGCAAAGCAGATACTACTCTGTACAAAGTATGCACCAGTCCAGCCCAGCCCAGGCCGGAATCAAGCCCTGCACCATTCTAGAAACACCCGAAACATGCAGCAGAGAAGTCGAGTGGTCTGATGGTGTCTGTGCCTGATCCGGGGACCAGGTAAAGGCTTCTTCGTCTTCTTCCCTGTCTCCAACTAGCCTTACCTGGTAGTTCGATTGTTGTTAGTTAACACTTAGTCTTCAGGTATTGAGACATTTTGTTTTGCAAGAATCTGCGAAATTGTTATTGCAAACATACACTCGTTACTAGTATCATGGATCCCTACTAGTAGTAGTTAGTAGTGTCCCCACGCAGACTTTGCAGAGTCTGAGGGTACCCAGGGACCCAGGGACCCAGTTCAGGAATGAGGCTACGACTCGACTCGACTCGACTGTCGGCCGTGGACTGTGGACTGTGGACTGTGGACCGTCGAGTAAGAGGATCCGGAAGATCCGATATCGCACGCTTATTTCCTATTGACTTTACTTCAGGCTCTAGGCGCCAGACTCCCGACTCCAGGCTCCATCTTGACCCAGGACGATGATATTTCGGATTCCCGTGTCTTGTCTTGGTTCCCTCTTTTGTATTGGATCCTACTCTCTACTCTATGACAGGACTAACTACACACTGCGATGCAGTGTTGTATTCGTATTTGTGCTCTAAGGAGTGGGACTTCAGTCTCGTCTTCCATGGTCCACGCAACGCTAGGATCTTATCTCGGCATCGGAGGGCTCTGTGACTTTCTTGGGTGAGGAGTATGGTATGGACTTGCTGGTTTCTTCGGGCTGAGAAAGTACTCTTCTGTACTGTAGTAGTACTACTATTACGAAGGAAGTAAGGTACATGAGCAGTGTTGAATAGGGTACGGCGGTACACAGTGCAGAGTGCAGAGTGCAGAGTGCAGAATACGACGACCATGTGGCAATATGTTCTGTGGAGTATGCACTATGCACTATACAATTGCATTGATTGATTAGGGTATGGAGTAACTAGGTACTCCGATGAAGTCGTAGACCCTATGGTATCCAGGTATAACACTATAAACCTAATCAGCCGAGTCATCTGATTCTACCGCCAAGGCACGTGGGACGTCTGACTGGGAGTATTACTTATCGTACCTGTGCGGATTAATACTTAACCGAGGAAGGTGATTTTCTCCAGAGCCAAAAAGCTGAATATTAGTACGAACATAGAACATCTACACTGGAGAGAGAGAGGCGACTCTCTCGTTTCTTGTTTTATTCCCTCTTTCAGAGAGAGAAAAATTGACATGGGTGGTTGGGAATGGGCATTCTCCGGCTCGAGTCCTACGCCGGACGCAGTAGAGGGGGCCCAAGTGGAGTCCCCGTAAATTATCAATCAATAATAATGATTAATCAGTTACTTAATCAATCTGATAATTCCGGGTTGTACTCCGTAGTTCTGTACTTACTTCGTATGGGTGGAGTGATTGCCACTGCTTGGAGTTTGCTGCTGCTGCTGCTGCTTACCGAGTTGCATGTTGTATTGCACGTTGTATCTTGCAAGTTGTGATGAGAGTATTACTGCATACTCTGTTGAAAAGAGGATATTGTTATCTATTCCTTATTTATTATTCTCTGCCTGTACTACCTAGGTAGTCGTACTCGCAGTGGGCCGTGTAAATACCACTGTAATAATTGATTCGCCGTCCAAACTTTAGGGTAATCACAAACTAATAATACTAAATAATAATAGTAATGGTAATAATAATATTAATAAAGAGACAAATTTTCACCCTCTTGGCGTCGGACATGGATTCCAATCCCAGGGCGGAAACCGTTTGTTTTCCAGGTTGTTTTGTTTTACTTGAGTGGTCAAGGCCGCAAGTGTGGGATGGCGCCATCAGATAACGAGTGAAAATTTTTATCTGATCATCTTGATTATCGGCGTTCCAATTTTTTACGCTAGTTTTCCCACATTGTTTTTTTTCCCTCATACTCTACACGTATACTGTCCTCTGTGCTTTGAACATCTCTGGTGGATTTTTATCTGGGTACTACTGCTACTACTACTACTACTACTACTACTACTACTACTACTACTACTACTACTACTACTACTACTACTACTACTACTACTACTGCTACTACCTATATTAGAGGAGTGGTTACTGATCATTCCAATGTTTTATTACCCGGTCCTCGCGTATTGGGCACGGTCATGGCCAATAGAGCTTGATCGCCCAGAGTGGGTTGGGGCTGGGGCTAATGAGCTGCATGCAGACTTACTCTGTAACTACTCGTAGTCCGACAGCAATACTGCGTTCTACTGGTACTGCTGGGAGGATAATATCTCCTTTTTTGCAGACAAATAATCCGACTACTAGTAGTACGAGGGTGCGTGGCTGAAAGTGAAAATCTATTTTCCTTCTTCTTTTCCTTCTTCTTCTTCTTGTATTTGTGGATGGAGAAAACGCGGTGATGCCTGATTATTGTCTCGGAATAATAGCAATAATAATAATAGGTATCATGTATCACATAGACAACATCTATAGAATCAGGAACAAACAAAGTATAGGCATCGTAAATGTAACAGTAAAAAAGAAAAAAATAAAACACCCGACCTGGAAAAATACACACTAATATGCCAAGTGGAAATACAGGGTATTCCGTGGCTTTTTTCCCCTTCCCCTTCCCCTCCATTGTTGCTTCCGAGTAACAGCATGAATCAAGCGGGTCCTGATCCAGATTTCCCCCTTCCCCTCCCCTCCGATTTATATATTTCTGATTTTTTTTACAGCATAGCGCGCAGTCTGGTGTCCGGCACCGCCGCGCTTTCAAGCTGCTCTCCGAAGATCGATTTCACCATCTCTCCACCGCGTGCCGCCAGGACTGAAAGGAGACTGTCGCTCAGTCCATGTGTCTGCTCATTGCAGCCCTGCAGCCAGATTCCAGCCTCGGAGCTAACTTTGCTGCTATCCATGTCAACCTGGTAAGTCCGGTTCGGGATCCACCGGTCCTGCCCCGCCGCTCGTAGGTGCTGCACCTTGCTCAAAAGCTGTTCATGAGCATTGCGGAAATAGCCCGTAGCTACCATCAACGCGTCCACCTCCAAGATCTCCTTGCCGTCGCCGATGAAACTATCGCTACCGTCCTTCACAGACTTGACGTGAACTCGCATTCGGCTCTTCGGTCCATAATGCTCGACCCGTGTGATCTTGCGGCCAGGGAGGATTCGGTGCTGCCATTGGGACTCATCGGGGTTCTGGATTCGCTGGATATACATATCGTTGTAAATCTCTTCGATCAGTTCAAGTCGGACAACACTGTAGTTGGTGGCTTTGTCGGCCTTGAGGGAACGTTGACGCTCAGCAGCGGAGAGGCCAAAGAACTTGTCAACTCGCTCGGGATTAAATAGTTCATTGACGCTAGGACACATATGTTAGCAAAAGACTTGTAGCAAAAGATTTCCCCCCTTTCCCCGAAAGAAAGAGAAATGATATATGAAACGTACAAAGGCGAGTCATCACTCGGTCTCATGGCAGAATCCCTCATAATCATGGTTGTCTTCGAGTTAGGATATCGCTTCTGGAGGTCATGGAAGATCTCAGCAGCGCTCTGGCCGCTTCCTAGAACCGCAATGTTGTAAGATTCCGTACTATCCTTGAGCAGGGAGGGCAAGGTCGTGCAGTATTTGGATGAGTGCATGATTCTTGGGTCTTGGGGAAGCTCTGCAGGCAATTTCGCAGTTCCTCCAATTGCAATCACGACCTTGCGCGCATTTCTCGAGGTGATCTCGCCGGTTTCCACATTTCGGGATCGAACGGTGAAGAAGTCTACCACCGCGCTGCTCTGGTTTGTCTTTCCAGGGATAACCTCAATCACCTCCTCGCCATAGGCCACGATATCGGAGAACTGCTGTGCACACCATCGCATGTAGTCTTCAAACTCCAAACGAGCGGGGGTGAAGGTGCCCAGATTGGTAAAGTGGATCAAACGGTCCTTCCGGTGAAGGTAGTTGATGAAGGTGAAGTTACTGCGCGGGTCACGGAGAGTTGCTAGATCCTTAATGAATGAAATCTGCATTCTGGAGCCTGGAACCAGCATCCCCGAATGCCATGCGAATTGTTTCTGGCGCTCGAGGAAGCAAACCTTTGGCTGCCAGCCAGACTTGGGGGCAGCCTTGTTCAGACAGGGATCTAAAGCATCATGGAGGGCAATTGCAATTGACAACGAGGCAGGTCCGAATCCCACGCACAAGAGATCATGAAGCTCGTCCTGTGGGGTTGGTCTCAGTCGCTGAAGCTCGCGCTGTTGTGTGAGAGGCATCTTGCGATCCTGAAAGCCGATCTCCGGCTTTCGCTCCACGGATTCCATTGGGGTGATAAATAAGGTATGTAAATGTAGATATATATATGAAAGACTTGGGAAAGAATTAGTCTCAGGAATCTAGTAAGGAGAAATTCAAACCGCCGAAAAGAATATTGATGGAGATTTAGGTAGAGACGAGATCCTCGGGGGGAGATGTGGATGGGGACCGACGTGTTTTATATGCCGGGGACAGGGAAAAAAAAACGAGGACCAGGAGCTCTACAGAGTAAAATCTTGCATGATTTAATGAAGCCCCAGTTCGGAAGTTTTGAAAAAAAAAAAATGAAAATAAAAAAAAGGAAAAGAAAAAAAGGCAGATGAAAGTTTTAAAAAAACAAAGGCGAAACGGCCAGCATACACAAGTAACGCAACGGAGCCATGGAGGCTAGGCAGCTCGAGCAGGCCGTGGTTCTGACAGCGGGCCGTGAATGGCGTAGTTGATAGTCAGTTGGTTCCACCAGCAGAAAGAGGATGACGAAAGAATAACGAGTTCTTGTTCTTTCCACTGCAGAGGACCGTAGTTACTTACTCCGTATGGTTACTACTGCTGGTGTAGGGCTCTATAGTCGGTATAACACGCTACACTTCTACTACTACGATTACTACCAATACTAGATACTAGATACTAGATACTAGGAATGTCCTTCCACTCCATCGCAGCAAGGAGAAAGTATAAAGGTGCAATCTCGTCTCCGTCATCTTAAACTTTCAACCCAAAGCCATTGTACCAACACTGTTGGTATGATGCGAAGATGACACCTGAAACTGCAGCTCGAATAGAGGGGGAAATCGTTATTCAGAGACCCGCAGTCCAAGCGCTACTAATCTAATACTAGTCTTCTACTGTCTAGTATGCTTTTTTCTTGCCTTTTCCGCGTCTTCTTCTTCTTGGTGCTCCTCGACCTCTTAGCGAGACGTGACGGTGGGATGATGGACACTTAGATTAGATCCGCCCTCGCCCGATGTCGGGAAATAGCGCTAGTTACTAGTCCTTAGTAGACTAGTCTACGGTGGTTACAATCACAGTTGGGTATTATGACTATGTACTCAAAGTTGGAGGCACCTAACAGGAGAGTAGTAATAGCTGTACGTGCTATTATTGAGTAACTTGAAATACTCCATGGATCCTTCTCTACTCGTGTCGGACTATTCCATTTTCTCTATTCTCTTGTGCGTACCTATACTACTACCTAGGTGGTCGTTATGGATGACTCTAGATGATTGTTAAATCCCTACAGTTAATAATGCTACTACAAAGCTGTCTACTACTGCTGCTACTACTATTCCTATTACTGGAGACTGGGATTCTAGCGTCCTATGGGGCCATACCCACGTTCCCATGCAGGCCCAATATCATTAGCAGCGGCGGGGTAATCTCGACAGAGCCTGATCTACTCCGTACAGCTGGAGGAAGATGCTTCCTTGCTCTTCGGTGCATAATGGACCTCAAGGTATTGCTGTCCGAATCTTTGAAGATGAATCGATATATGGGGAGATCGAAAGCCAGTTATCAGAATTAAAAAATGTCGTTATTCGGTACAAATTCTCATCTCCCACACTCTACTCGTGCCGCCCATCCATCATGTTACTTCCACAGTCACTTGTGTATTATCGTCAAAGTGACTTCTTCACATCAGGGCTAAACGAGAGTTCCCCACTTTCAGGTATTTGCTTATTCCGATCCCAATCTTGTGTTGAATAACGACATGGATTAGGAGATGAGCTTGACTTTATTGGGGCTGGCCTGTGTACTTCGGTATACAACCTTACGAAACGAAGTCTCTTCGGAAATGCATTATTTTCTACCCAAAGCTTGCCTTGTCTTCTTCATTCAGTCTACAAATTTGCGATCCCCACACCAACATGATACGAAGTGCATAGTAGATCTGAAGCTGCGAGGTATTCTCCTGTTGGGATTCCAAGGGAAACGAAGAATGAGAAATGCATGAGCCACTCCACGAAGATTGCACTCGAAGCAAGGCCCCAAAATGTCTGTCTGTGCTTTCAGAACGTTGGGGCTTCGATCCGATACTACTAGTAGCAATACTAGACGCTGCAGATATACTACCCTTCTATACCACATTCGTATTCTTGTCATTATTAAGAAAAAAGCCATTGCCATCAGCCCAGATAGCTTTTGCCGACTGGACCCCTGTAGACTACATGCATAACTAGTCGCAAACCCAAGGCAGACGCTATTGGAAAACTCAGATGGGTCTTGTTATCTGATGCTATACGTGCATACATACATACATACATGCTCTGTGCTCATACTTTCTCTGGAATCAGTAATCGAACAACCCATCAATTACTCGATGCGGAAGAAGGTGCAGGAACAAGAGATTAGAAATGAAAATGGTCATAAGGATGCCCAGAAACCGAAATGCATGGAAATCCACTCAGAACTCACCCTTTTTTGGCGCATTCGCTTGGGTTGAATAATCAGCACCTTTTCACACGGTCATTTTGGGGTTATCTTTTGCATACCTACCTTACCCCTCGTCGGATCAATTCCTCCCAGAAGGAAGGTAAGTAATAGCGGTGCCTGTCTCTGATTATTATAAATGCCCGCGTCTTGGTTGGCTGATATGCACGTTGGCGATGCAGCCTTAGCTCCTTAGGTACCTAACTCAGACGGCCAAAGTCCGTCCACGATGCATTCCTGGAAGACAACGTGATGACCTTTCCTTCCCCCACCGGATCTCTCCATGTTCCCCTCTTCTCTCCACTGTCTTTTCTTTTCTGCATTTCAAGATGTGTTGGCAGTTTTCTATTGTTATATTTATTATCACTGCTTTTGTTTTCTCCGGGGTTTATCCATACCCAATCAAATCTAACTACAACTCAGTCCCGATACCACCTACCTACTACTAGTACTAGGTAGGTAGTACTTACATACTTACATATTAGATACCTAGGTAGCTCCAACGATATCTCGAAGCTTTATCACAACTTTCCCTGCTGCAACTATGGACAGCCTATCAGCCTGTCAGCACGCATCAGAGTGATATCTCCGATGCTCCAAGGATCCTTGAATTGGTTATAACCGGACCAAATCAGCGACAGGAAGTCCCTGGCTCAATCATGCCCAACTTCTACCTAGGTACGGGGTAAGTGAATCTTTTTGGGTGATGATAGGATAGGCTGTGTCTGTGGAATGGATGGATGGATCTGAGGTAGAAAGTCTCATACATGGCAGTTAATCTCGGATACAGACAGGTCTCTGCACTTGATGGGGTCCCCTTGCCTCGGCCTATGAGTTTTAAAAGTCATAGATGCATTTCAGGGGGTACATCATAGTGTGACTGATATCGGGGTGTTATTCCAAACTTGTAATGGAATATGATGACGATGATGAAACTATATTCTTGGGGGTATAGCCTCATGGTCATTCCAATGGGTGGATATAAACTATATCTTGGACTTGGTAAAATAGCCTTAATTCAAATTTTATGGGAATGGAATGCTGGACTCAATGGCTGGGTGCTTAGGTATTCTGTAATGATTTTTACTCTATTTATCAGCAGTTTAGCTTCATCATACTTAGGTATATTTGGTAGATACCTGGCTTATTATATTGTTATTATTATTCACCTGTAAACCCTCAGCTCCATTGCTACCAATACTAAAGCACTAACTCAATAATTAGGTTCTGCCTGTAGATTCCTGCCAGTCTGACATTCTAGCAAACACTGCACCTAGCAAGACTCCCAACGCCTGATATCCCCTCTACAGCAAAAATGCCCTCAAACTATACGATATTTTCTGGAATGACGGCCTCACCACGCCAGCCCCTTGCCTCGAGCAGCTCGTCCGTCCTGCGTCTACGCTTTCTATTGTTTTAGGGTATCTGGCACTGACAGATGAATCTGCGCCTATCTATGGAAGGACAGACGGACGATTTCAAGAAATGAGTTACAAGGGGCAAAGGTGTCAGTCTGGCGTCGGTGACACCTCCCTTGCCTTCCTTGTCATTCTATGTCTTTGACGTTCTGCAGACGTGGATAGTTTTTCTGATGTCCTGATTCATTAGATACAGTATATTACATTTGTTCTGGTTAAATCTTGTATGTACTACAATATGTCGAAGAAATGTTTAGGAGTGATGTAGCAGGGTTCGGAACTGGTTCTCTTGACTTTGTCATCAGCCTGTGCTTCTGGTAAATGTATATTAGTTAGTCTGGATAAGACTATTTAGTTAATAGTTATAGTTGTATTTATTTAATTGGCATAGTTATTGTTATAGTTCTTGGACCTTAGATCCAACCATCCTCACCCTGATACGGTGATTGCAACGGGCACCCCGAATTTCCTGAGAAGGGGAAGGGGTAGAATAGAGTACGCAGGTAGAGGAAACCAGAACCTGGAAAGTAGAAAGTAGAAACTATGCAGGGCTGGAAGCTCCAATCTAGTGGCCATCCCGTGCAGATGTCCCGGTATTTGGTGCAACTTGAACTTACTTATCGGTTGACCTGTCATATCCAGACATCCCTGGCAAAAGATTAGATTTCGGTATCTCGGGCGGACGGTGGACACCATCATGGCTGTGCTGTGAACCTGGGGAAGCATTGGCTGCTGAAGATGCGGTGTATCCCTTACACGTAGGTATATCTACTAGTAGTAGGTTGTGGGCCTGGGGATTTACTTGCTTTGCAACTTAGGTAGGTAAACAAATAGTGTTTATTTGCTGGGCATTGCTATTGGTTTGTTTAGCGTTGGGTATGAGGTTATTTTCTTATCAATAAATTGTTTTGCGAATCAAGGGTTATGACAATGATGATGTTTCAAGGTCTGTGGGATCTGCTGATTATTGTGTCGAGATCGATGGTACTACTTCCTAGGTAGTAAGTGGTTAGAAATATATATTTTTCATGTAGGGTTTTCAGTACTGGAAACTGGAGATTCTGCAGACCACACTACACAATAAATGACTCCCAGTATCTCATGAAAACTACCTGGGTATCTAAATAGAATATTATTCATATGCGAGGATAATATCTCACTCTAGCGTAAGCAGACACTGAAGCTTAAGGTTTGGATGCAGCAGGATTCATGGGAAGATCATGTGGGGAGCACCCAGCTGGACTACTTAGTGTACGGACTACGTAGTACTCGGTCCTGCATCCCGACTCGGACACTCAGAAAAGGAACATTGGATTCCCGGTGATAGCCCTAATGGGGATTTATCTGCTTGAAAACCTGATATGATTATCAAGGGGTGGTTATGGCCGCCACAGTCGTATCGATGATGACGATATTTTGGACACGTCTTTAAATGGCGCCACACGTGGAACTGAGGGGTTTGCTTTGCTGTCTTGTGAGTTGTAGTTGCTGGTAATGCGACAACAGTAGTAGTTGCAGCAGCTACGTAGCACTTTTGTTAGTACCTAGGTACCATATTAGCAGTATAGTGTTGTTCAGCGGCTTGAGCTTAATATCAGGTGCATAGAGTAGTACTTAGTAAAGAGTAAGATGAACCCTAACCAGAACTAGGAAGAACACTACAGAAGAGAAAGGAATACATGATGACAACTGGGGAAGGTGCTGGGGTATTGATAGTTCAAGTTCTTTGCCACTCTCATTATCTTCCAAGAAGAGCATCTAATCCTGGACGTTACCAGACAGTGTGGCAAGTAAACAGTGGCCAATAAATAATACTACCCAGTAGTAATAATTAAATATAATCATTACCTTAATGAGTTCGATGCACATGCAAGGGAGAAAAAGGTTGGGCTGATCCGAAGGCCCCGCGTCTTATCGATATGCTGTTCTGTGATTCTTACATGCTACTTAGTGTGGTTGGACTTCCACCTACAATAACCCAAGCAAAGAGGGAAGAGACTTAACAAGTAATGTAGGAACCATATACTTTTATAGAATGATCATATTAATATAATAATTGAATGATTGATGATTGAACGACTGAACTCAGTTATGTACTGTGTAGATAGCAGCGTAATGACTCATGTATGGTCAGGTATCGTATGACGATCGGCCTGCGGGCGACGCGTGAGGATCTCGACGCTAAACCGTAAGCAGCCGGAAGTCAACAACAAACGACGCGACTCGCGCGTACGGGAGAAACAGAAAACATCGAGTCCCGCTTGAGGATTGGCTGCTGCGCGCGCCAACAGAAGAGGCGAGCGAAACTACCTTACCATCAGGCAAAAACCACAGCACTAGGTCGCAGTGCTCCTCCTAACCACGACTATGTTGATGTCAGGTACACACTGTCAACTTTTTCTAGTGTGTGTAGGCAGTGTCTCTGTCTATATACCTCCATCTTAAATATTCTATCCCCAAAGTCTAAAAACAGGATCAAACCTCCCCCTCATCCCATAAGGGAAATTCCTCGGGCCATTTTTCCAGTGAGGGCTTACCTCTGCATACCGCAACTTCCGTTCCACCATCAGTAGGTAGTAGGCTATAGCAAGCCCCTCCACCATCCATCCGTTGGTTCATCCCTTTCTTCGCCTTTCGTCTTCGATTCCTCTTCGCGTGGCTGTCTACCCGGTTCTTTTTTTTTGGAGGGGGGAAGCCTCAAACTTTCGCCCCCCCTTGCGCTGTCACTGGTGTCTGCCTGGAGCACCCATTCATCCCAAGTTTTAAAGAAAGGGAGACGGAAGGGAGACGCAAAGCTGCTGCTGCTGCTTCTCCTGCGATCGAATCAAGTCTGCGTCTCTGCTCCCTCTTGTCGCTTCCTCGCGCATCGGAATTGTCGCAGGTGTTTGTCTGTTGTCTTGGATTTTCGCATCAACATCGTCGCGCTTGTCCCTCGTTCCACTCGCTCCTGCATCTTCGCGTCGCGCCTGCTTGTTTCGACGTCGGTGTTGTCATCCTGAAACATTCCTTATCGATTCGGTTTCATCAGAGCGCCTACGAACTTAGAGAAAGGGAGAAAAAAAACGACAATACTGTGTTTCAAGCGCGTGGCTTAGTGACGAAGAGGATACCTCCTTCCCTCCACCTTCTTGTTGGGAGTGTATGGAGACATCATCACCCAGCCTTTTGGAATCCCTTTAGGCTCATGCTAGCTTGGTGATGTCAATCCATAGCCCGCCGCCTCGCTTTGTTCACTTGTTTTGCTTTGATACAAACCGCTGGCGCCTGCGTCTTTCATAACAGCATTCCATTGCACTGGACTTCTCCCTAGTCAACGACTGGCTAATTACAAGGGGAAGAGAACGTGGTCATAGGCCCTAGTTGCCAACCCGCTTTGTTGTTGTGCTTTCCTGTCGCGGGTTCGAAGAAAAAGTCCTGACTCGTGGACTCGACCACAACACGCGCAGCTCTCTCTCTCACCTTTGCTTTACCTTGACCACACCTGACTCTTGACTATTGAGTCCGATTTTCCACCTCACTTTTTCTTCCTCTGCTACCGAAACGATAATGGTTGCAACTTTCTCACCGCACCGTGATGCGGGCGGCACTCTACATTTGTCTTCACATTCTGGAATTCACCACATTGATGCTAACTCGGCCATCCGGCAACTCCGCCGATCATTTTCCCGCTCACCTTCCAAGAGCTCCAACTTCACTCTTCTAGCTTCACGCAGCCAGTCTCCCTCAAAGAACACATCCTATGTATCCTCTTCTTTATCGCCATCGCGAAGATCAGCGCAAAGCAATTTTGTACTCTTTCCCAGCTCTTCTCATCAGTCTCCATTCGCTATCCCATATCCACCAAGTGCAAAAATCTCAAGACCTGTCGTGCGCCGTGCGCGCACCTCGCCTCGAAGTCCAGTCAAACGTGCACTCAACATTTCTACAGACCAAGGGAACGCAAAGCCCCCACAGGGACTTGCCGCAACTCCCGGCGTGGAAAATTCACCTGCAACCTCAGGAATAAGCACTTCGCCCGATGAAACGAACGGTGGCCGCGTGGACGCATGTGCTAACGAGACATCCCCAAGTGCAGAAAGTGCGGTTGCGCCTCGTCCAGCGCTCTCCCGGATTGAGAAGCGACGTAGTGGCACTTTCGGCTCTTATGCAACTGTTAGCCCACTGAAACGCAGCGACGGCATAATGAACCTGGATCGAGCATCTAGAGGAAGTCCCTCGGCAAAAAGACGGAGTGTTCAGGCCGCGAACTTCTCTGGTGATTTCAGTATATTTGACAGCGAAAGCACTACACCAACACCACAGGAGCCATTAGCGACTGAATCTCCGTTAGAGAAGGAAGCGCTATTATTTCTCTCAACTACCCCGCCGTTTAGCCCTTTTGCCACTATCCCCAGGCGTTCGTCTTCCTTGCGACGATCCACCCTTCAGCAGCGCCAAGGTGACCGTTCTCTATTTTCCCGAGCTAGGGCTGTGGGCGACTCTGAGGCCTCTGACGTCGGTACACCTCTGTCTGTTCGCCCTCGCATGTCCTTGGATAATAGTCTCTTCCAACCTAATCGGGACAGCTTATTCTCCCCTCGACCTGCCCAATCTAGCTCTCTATTCTCTTCCGTTGCAAACGGCGGTGCACCATCTCGACCTGCCGCCCATCCGCTGTCCCGGACAATCACACAGTCTTCATCTAGCTCGAGTCTCGTAGATGACTCCCCTACCCATGAACCTATCCACAAGAGTGACCGTCCCAGAGGAGTTTTTAATTTCTCCAAATCTCTGCCAGTTGGTGCTACTAGACCAACTACTGCACGCCACCTCACCCGTGAGGATTCGACATCTTCTACAGACTCTTTCGCTACACCCGAGAATTATAAACTTGTGAAACCTCTTCCAGCCGCATTTATGTCGACTGGGTTGATATCAAAGAAGAACCGCAATGCTGAAGATCCCCACAACTTGCTAGGCTTCAACAAAAACATGCCCGATACCCCTTGTAAACGGCCAGTCAATTTGTTTCCCACGGGACAAAAGGTTCCGCCTGAGCTGTCAGTGGAGAACTCAGGGCTCAAGAGCTCCACTGATATGCCGCCTCCCTCACCACTCAATCCTCCAACAACACGCCCCAGGCTGGGCCCCTTTGCGCGGGGTATGGGCATATTCGGGAATAGCTTCAATAGGCCAGATATTTCACGACGGGGAAGCTTTGCTAGCATAGACGGTGATGATGGCATGCAGACACAGTCACCATCTAACCGACACGAAAGCCAGCCTCTGAGTGAATCTGACTTCCCCCCAACACCTACCAAACAATCATTCTTCCCATCTCGAACTTACCCTCCGACCGCCTCACAGATTGCTTCTCTGGAACGATTATCAGAAGCTAGGGCCACGAACTCTAGTCCACTACACGACAGATTCCTACGTGGATCGCCCCGTACTCCTCAGGAACACTTTTGTCCTCCTGACCCTAGCGGTCTGTCAATCTCAGCACCCAATGACCAACAATCAATCAAAACAGACTTCAATCTATTCAACCTGCCTGCAACTCCGACTGGCCCTCGTGACTCTTTTATCCAATCGGGAAAGCGGCCTAGCCTTCCCTTGAATATACATCACGCTCCAGACGTGGATCCTAGTCTAACCTCGCGCTTTGAAAGTGTTGAGCTGGTTGGAACTGGGGAGTTTTCCCAGGTTTACCGCGTGTCTCAGCCTAACGAAATGTCACTCTCATCGATATTCTCAACAACACCCAAGTCCCCGAGGGTATTGCCTGAGAAAGTGTGGGCAGTTAAGAAATCTAAACAGCCATACTCGGGATTGAAGGATCGCGAACGCCGCATTCGTGAGGTCGACATTCTGAAGGCTTTGACCAACTTTGACCATATCATATCATTTATGGATAGCTGGGAAGACAATGGACACCTCTATATCCAAACAGAGTTTTGCGAAGAAGGTAGTTTGGATGTCTTCCTCGCTCAGGTTGGGATTAAAGCTAGGTTAGATGACTTTAGGATTTGGAAAATTTTGCTTGAGCTGTCTATGGTATGCTCGCTCTGCTACACTCCCCCCTTTTATACCATCACGAGAAGACCTTCTAATGACTAATTAAAGGGCCTTAAACAAATTCACGACTCGGGATTCATCCACTTGGATCTAAAACCGGCAAATATTCTGATAACATTTGAGGGCGTTCTGAAGATTGCCGATTTTGGCATGGCAGCTCGATGGCCGGCTGAAGACGGCATTGAAGGCGAAGGTGATCGTGAATATATTGGACCGGAGATTTTGATGGGCCGATATGATAAACCAGCGGACATATTCTCTCTGGGCCTGATAATTTTCGAGATTGCTGGCAATGTGGAACTCCCGGACAACGGTCTTTCGTGGCAAAAACTCCGAAATGGCGATATGAGTGACGTTCCAAGCCTGACCTGGAGCTCTGAAACCACTATCTTCCGGGATGCATCAGGCAACCCCATCTCGGAAGAGCCATCTTTTGAGGAACTGTGTGCGTCTGATTTCGGGGACGATGACTTTGGCGTGCCCGGTTTCCTTGGGATGCGCAAGACAAACAGTGAACGGAGAGCATTTCCTTTTACTCGAACAAGTGAGCTGGTTGATCCTCCTGCTTTCATGATCGACGCCAGCCATGAACAGGCACTGGACAAGATCGTGCGGTGGATGATTTCCCCAGAGCCTCTCGATCGACCGACAGCCGACCAGGTCTTGGAGACTTATGGTGTCCAGTTTGTCGCGTCCCGACGTAGGGCTGGAGCCACGGTTTACGAGGGTAACTGGGGTCCTGCCGACGATGTCCTCGCGGAAGATGCCGAAATGATCGATGTTTAATTAATACGACCTGACATATTATTGCATTTGGACGGAGTTGGTGATTTCTCTTTTTCGTACAATACCATCTAACGACGGCGTTCATGCGGCCACCCGGGCTTTGATTACTGCATTTATTCTTTCTCAACGACCAACCAACGACTTGCTCTACGATAGAAGCACTTTATGCGCAACAGCGCACACGGGGTACTCAAGTGCCCTAGGGATCGAAGGCTGTGAAATGAACTTCAAGTCTTCTTTTCCTTACGCGATATCTCTTCTGTACCTAGCGTCAGAACCACTTATCATGGCTTACAACCGACCACCTTTAGTGACATGGCAGATATTCGGGATTAACATCACTTGTCTTGTCCAATGTCACTGAAGGTTCCACACTCATTTTTATCCTTTCCTTTGTTCTGTGTACTACTAATCTAGCCTTGATGCTTTGGTTTTACTGTACGCTCGGTATCTATATCTCCCATGTGGTTGGATGTTCGCAACTTTGCTTGACTTGAAGTGACATTTTCTGTTCCTCCCTGTATTATCTGTGTTGTTTTTGAGGCAAAGGTATCTACGACGTAGGAAACTTTTTTCGTTCCCAATTCGCAATACAGGGTATTCGTTGTTTCGCTCTTTTGGAGTACCTTGAGTGAGAGTCTATGATTATTGTTCTTAGGTGCGCCTTTGGCGTTGACACATGATTCTCACTTCTTCTTAATATTCTCTATTTGTGTCTCTCACCTTTCTTTCGGTTGTAATTTTCTTTTCTTGAACCTTTTTCATTTTGTATCTTATGTGAAGTTGACGGACACGGAACAGGGAGGCTTTGATCAAGCAGGCTTGAGAACAAGGCGATGTGTGTGATTTAGACCATTGAACTCAATGCGAGCCGATTCTGGATGCGCAACAATTACTTCTCGAGATAGCCCAGACTAAGTATTTAATTCGTAGACCGGTGTGAGAAGAGACGCCTTGCATGGAGAAATGCCGTTATACTCCTGAGTCGACTGAAGATCGCCACCGACAGTGAGCATTTTTCTTGGCATTTCTCGACTTCTGGAGCGGGCGAGTTTCTTTCCTCCCGGGCCGCACCACCTACGAGCAGCTATTGCGCCCTCCTTTTTACTTTACTGGTCACTGTTCATCTTGCTCTCAATTTATCGGAGCAGTATATCCATTAATATAACCAACAATGAACTGAACAGCTGTGTGTGACAGCTTCCCACTCCCCAACCGCAAGCCGCAAGTCCACCCACCCATCGAGCTTCACCTCCCTCCCCCAGCTCCGAGCTGCGTGCAAACAGTGCTTTCCACTCTACTAAGTCCATACAAGATAAAAGAAAGAAAAAAAAAGCGGAATAAAGAAGAAGAAGATGGACCACCGAACCTTCGTCTCCGATTCCCTCCTCCGACTCACCAACGCGTCAGATCCCACCGTCATCGACTTTGTACTCGCCACCGCGGGCTCAGCGAAATCCGTCTCGGCGCTCCAGGGCAAACTCGAGCCTTTCCTTGATGGCAACGCAGACGAGGTCAGTGCGTTCTGCGCCGAGCTCTATAGGCGGGTTGGTGCGGGTGCGGCCCGGTCGTCCTCTGCTACATCTGCTTTGACTACGAAGGAAGCTGGCAGAGACCGCGGGAATGGGACGTCGGGTTCCAAGTCGACAAAGAAGTACAGGCTTCTTGATATGGATGATGACCTTGGTGAAGGTGGGAGTGGTGCGCTGGGCCCGCGGGATGTCGAGGCCGAGCGGGACCGGAAGAAGCGCAGTAGGGATAAGGAGAATGGTGAGGGTAATAAGAGTCGGTGGGAGAAAGAGGATAGTCGGAGGAAGCGTGAGCGTGAGCCAAGCCATGGGGAGAGAGATCGTGAGCGGCATCGCTCTAAGAAGTTGCGAAGAAGGGATGTGGATGATTTCGAGGATCGGTGGGGGGATGAAGAGGTTCTCGAAGAGGACTTGGATGGTGGAGATGATGGTGATGTTGGTGTTGGAGAGGAGGAGTTCCGCGAATCGCCATCTAAGAGGACTAGGCTGGAGGATGGCTCTGCGTCTCCACGGTCGACGGCGAGTTCTGCGGATCTGGATCCGGAAGAGAGAAAAGAGCGGGAACGGAAGCGAGATCTCGAGGAGAGGGACGAGTTTGCAAAACGTTTGGCGAAGAAGGATGATAGTAGGAACAAGAAAATTGTCGAGGACCGAACGAGGGACGGTGAAGCCGCGAGACGACGCGCTCTGGCGGATGATGCATCGGCTAGAGCTGCTGCGATGCCGGAGTTGAGGCTGCGCTCGCGACAGGAATATCTGAAGAAGCGTGAGACAGAGCGACTGGCCCTGCTGCGCAGGCAGGTCGCGGAGGAGACGGCAGAGCTGCGCGAAAACCCGAACCTGACTCGCAGAGAGAAGGAGGAATTTGCGCGCAACCGCGAAGTGCTTCGTATAGCTGAGGAGCGGCTACGAATTGACGACTACCGCGATGGCTATATGATGCCCGAAGACTACATCACAGAGAAGGGCAAGATTGATCGGAAAAAGAAGGAGGAAGCGCTGTACAAGCGGTATGTGGATCGGGATGAGCATGGTCAGGAGAAATTCATCACGGAGCATGAAGAGTGGGAGTTGGAGCAGACTGCTAAAGCAAAAGCCCAGATCAACCGGGCAGAGATTGTGGATGAGGGAGACTACGAATATGTGTTTGACGATTCGCAGAAGATCAATTTCATCATGGACGCAAAGATGGAAGGCTCGCGGAAGGTCATGACCCAGGAACAGCGCATGCTCCAGGAGAAACTCGACGCAGCAGAAAAGAAAGCGCAGTCGATCGAGGACACGCGGAAGAAGCTACCTATCTACCAGTTCCGTGACCAAATCATCCAGGCAGTTCACGAGCACCAAGTCCTGATCATTGTTGGAGAGACGGGATCCGGGAAGACGACGCAGCTCCCACAGTATCTTCACGAAGCAGGGTACACCAAGAATGGACTGAAGGTTGGTTGCACACAGCCCCGACGAGTTGCTGCCATGAGCGTTGCGGCACGTGTGGCTGAGGAAATGGGAGTAAAACTAGGCAATGAAGTCGGGTACTCCATCCGTTTCGAGGATAATACCAGCGATAAGACCGTACTGAAGTACATGACTGACGGAATGCTGCTACGAGAGCTCTTGACGGAGCCCGACCTAGGCCAATACTCAGCTCTGATGATTGACGAGGCGCACGAGCGAACTGTTCCCACGGACATTGCATGTGGTCTTCTCAAGGACATTGCCAAAGCACGGCCTGATCTGAAGCTCCTGATTTCTTCTGCTACGATGGATGCACAGAAGTTTCAGAAATACTTTGACGATGCGCCCATATTTAATATCCCCGGTCGTATGTATAATGTTGATATCCACTACACGTCGCAGCCAGAGGCCAACTACCTCGCCGCTGCGATTACGACGGTCTTCCAGATCCACGTCTCCCAAGGGCCCGGTGACATTCTCGTGTTTTTGACTGGTCAAGAAGAGATTGAGGCGGCCGAGCAGAGTCTTCAAGAGACAGCAAGGAAGCTGGGGAACAAGATTCCAGAGATGATCATTTGTCCAATCTACGCAAACCTACCGTCTGACCTCCAAAGCAAGATCTTCGAGCCGACACCACCCAAAGCGCGGAAGGTTGTACTGGCAACAAATATTGCCGAGACTAGTTTGACAATTGACGGCATAGTCTATGTGATTGACCCTGGCTTCGTCAAGGAGAATGTCTTCAACCCCCGCACCGGCATGGAGAGCCTGGTGGTAACACCTTGCTCACGCGCATCTGCCAACCAAAGAGCAGGTCGTGCAGGTCGAGTTGGACCAGGCAAATGCTTCCGCCTATATACGAAATGGGCGTTCTACAACGAGCTGGAGGAGAGCACGACACCTGAGATCCAGCGCACAAACCTGAGCAGCGTGATATTGATGTTAAAGTCACTAGGCATCGACCAGCTCCTTGAGTTCGACTTTATGGACCCTCCGCCAGCGGAGACGATTATCCGGGCGCTGGAACAGCTCTACGCACTGGGGGCGCTGAACGACCGCGGGGAGTTGACTAAAATCGGGAGGCAGATGGCGGAGTTCCCAACGGACCCAATGCTTGCCAAGGCCATTCTCGCAGCAGACAAGTACGGCTGTGTGGAAGAAGTTCTGTCGATTGTGTCAATGCTAGGCGAGGCTAGCGCCCTGTTCTTCCGACCCAAGGACAAGAAGATTCACGCAGATAGCGCGCGCAACCGATTCACGATTAAGGACGGCGGCGATCACCTCACGCTGCTTAACATCTGGAACCAGTGGGTAGACTCGGACTTCAGCTTCGTGTGGGCAAAGGAGAACTTCCTGCAGCAGCGCAGTCTGACAAGAGCACGCGACGTGCGCGACCAGCTCGCAAAATTATGCGACCGAGTCGAAGTCACCGTCAGCTCCTGCGGATCGACCAACCTGATCCCAATCCAGAAAGCGATCACGGCTGGATTCTTCCCCAACGCAGCGCGACTCCAGCGCGGTGGTGATAGCTATCGGACCGTGAAGACGGGGCAGACGGTATACCTCCACCCGTCGAGTACACTCTTCGAGGTCAATCCACGCTGGGTGATCTACTTCGAGTTGGTTCTTACGAGCAAGGAGTACATGCGCAGCGACATGCCTCTTCAGGCGGAATGGCTGGTTGAGGTTGCGCCGCACTACTACAAGAAGAAGGACCTGGAGACGCTGGGGGTTGAGCGAAAGCAAAAGGGACAAGGGGCGACGGGGGAGAAGAGTCGCGATTAGAAGCATAGTACTTACTACTTACCAGTACATATATAACCTTACCTCTCCTGAGATAGTAGTCCGTTAGTAGTACCTACCTTACTACCTGTAGAGTAAGAGTAGAGTAGGAGTAGTACACCAATCACAACACACTCAATTCCCTTGACCGCGGGTCCCCAAAGCGAAAATGCCGAGGTTCGACTTGGCCGACGACCCCAGACTTTACTTTAGTTACTCCTTCCTTACCGTCCCTTTATTAGTGAGACACTCCTCCTCTCCCCCCCTCTCTCACCACCCCATATCTCCTCCTCCTCCTCCTCCTCCTCCTCCTCCCGGGACCTCTTGATCATCATCAAAACCAAAAGAAATCGCGCCAAAATGTCCAAATCATTCACCCCCGCCGAGGTCTCCTCCCACAACACAGCCGACAAGGGCCTCTACATCATCATCGATAACACCGTCTACGACGTCACCACATTCGTCGATGAGCATCCCGGCGGCGCAAAGATCCTGAAGCGTGTTGCTGGGAAGGATGCTTCGAAGCAGTTTTGGAAGGTATTTTCTCTTCTCTCTTTCTCTTTTCTCTTTTTCTTTCTATATATATATATATGTGTGTGTGTGTGTGTGTGTTTCCCAGAGAATGTCTTCCCCGCATTCAACTTCCTCGTTTTGCTACCCAAGTTACGTTACGCGAATACCTCCAGAGGCAGCTCGGTGCTAACCATTACTTTTCTGTTGGTTGTAGTATCACAATGACGGGGTGTTGAAGAAGTACTCGCCGAAACTTAAGATTGGGGAAGTGAAGGATGCGGCGAAGCTGTGATATTTTTTTTTTCTTTTCTTTTCTTTTCTTTGCTCTATTTGGCTCTGCTATATCGACTCAACTATATCGACTCTATTCTTACGATACCATGATCGAGATAGGACTACAAAGCGGTTGAAGTATGTGGCATTTTACGATATTATTTATACCATTCTCTATACATTGTTTAAATCAGCTAGAGGCGGAGTTTTTTTTTTCATGTCTATTAAGATAGATGATGTGATTTACCTGGGATTTGTGATTTTGTTTTACCGAGCGGAATCATGGAAATATTATTAACCAGATATTCATCCTTATCCACATCTATTTTTCCCCTATAGATAAATTATTGGTGTGCATATATATATACAATTCCCCGAACAGAATAAAGTCGCTCAGATGGTATCAAGAAATGTAGATATCATACTCCCAGCACCGAACCAAAAATATATGGAATGAAAAAAAAAAGATCAAACGTATGTAGAAAGAAATCTACAGATGTACAGTGAATAAACGCTTAAAATCCGCGGAATGGATCATCAGGGCGATAATACTCGCCCTCTTCGTAAGCAAAGTCGAGCTCGGAGTATCCCTGGTTCATACTCCACGCACTCGATGCCTTTCGTGAATGTCGTGAACGGGTGGAGGCAGCTGCGCGTTGCCGATTGGATTCTGTCTGATCAATAAAAGCCTCCATACGCACGGTGCCGATTGCGTCGAAAAAGTTCCCTGTCCGCACACTCGTCTCAGACGTGCGGTGACTAAAGCTGCTGCGCACGCTGTTCAAGCCCTGGTTGTGAGACAACGGTACCGGGACGGCATCTGGGGAGCTGCGCATGGACGGAATCGACGGCATGGTGTTCTGACTAGAGAAGCTACGGATGGTGGGGATAGGCATCCTTGGCGCTGTATTACTGCGTTTGCGTGAGTGGTTCGAGAATCGGGGCACTGTTGGCGGGTCGGCAGCGTCGGTCATGGGAGATGCAGCATCAAAGTTGGCTGGAAGCTCAGGAACAGGATCTGGGTGGTTGGGGAAGGATCGCTTGCCCTTTGGCATTGGGCGAGGCCGGCCCTTGGCTATACGAATGGAGTCGCGAATCGGATTGCGGCGTAAAGATGCTGTGGGTGCCGGACGAGCGTACTCTTCTTGTGGCACTGGAGGTAGAGCAGCCAAGTCCTGTACACCCATTGCGGAGTGGCTCAAGAAAGACAGTGCTGTCAGCCAAACGTAGTGCCGTTCAATACTCGTGGCTGTAAACTTGAGCGCCCGCTGAGGCGTCAGAATCAATATGGACCGGTTGAAGCTGGCGGGACCATTGAATCCCTTCGGTAAAGGGTTGTCATCTTTGACGTCAAGGACAGATTGGATTATCACTACTTGAATTAACTGGCCATTCCCTCGTTGGATAAAAGAGAAAGAAAAATCGCAAATGAAAACTTACATTTCCTGCCACTCTTGCCAAGCAGCGCAGGCCCGCTGGTCGGTTGCTTGCTGCTCCACATGACAGCCCGCTCATACGGAGCAAGCCAGACCCATCTCTTATGCCTCGCTCCGCTGTTGGTGATGCTGGCAGAAACCTCTTCCGCATTGCGGCCCTCCCAGCTTTCTTTGCTTTCGCCAACTCCACCAAACGACCGCCTTCTGCGGACGTATTTGAACATCCATTCTCCAACCATCGTCTGTGCAATGGCATCAACAACACTGGTGGGCTGAACAGAAGTTGCAGTAGAATCACGTCGCTCATGGATCAGCGTCCTCGAGGAGGTGGATCTATGACCCAATCGTTGCTGTGAGCCTCGTCTGTCTCGAGGCATCGTGATATCGTCAAACGGTAGGGGCGGGTGTTGAGGGCTCTCCAGGCCATAGGATGAAGTAGACATGGCGGGAGACGATCGGCTCCCCGATATCTCTGTTTGCTCAGTTTGAGACATTGCAGCTGCCGATCGGACACGCCGTAGGATAGGTCGGCGGGCCATCGTCCGTCGTGGGCGGTCAGAGAAGTTGCGAGGGTTTGATGGAGTCGGGCTCTGTCGTCCATCGCTACCGTTACGCGGGAACTTCCTCGAACTGAGCCGTATCGGAACGGGGAATGGAGGGCAGATGCCGGATGCACCGCTGGCACTTCCGCTATCAAGGCTCGGCTCGCTTGGACTGCGAGCCCTAGCCCTTTGATGTGTAGCAGCTCCGTTGGAAATCATGGCTGCCCGGCGCATATCTTGTTGTCGGGAACCGGAAATTCCAGAGCGCGGACCCCAAGAAGGACCAGACATGTCTCTGGATGCACTTCCCAAACCTGCATCAAACAGGTGGGATTCAGAGTCAAGGGGTTCATCCACTTCAGGCAAAGCAGCCTCGTCTAAACTACTGCGCTCCTGAGACGATACCAACCTACCTCTGCGCAACGTGTACGAAGCAAAAGGGCGATTCAACAAGTCGTCGTCGGTGTAGACGTCTTTAGATATCTCAGGTGACTCATCATCGCTTGTTTGATCAAACCCGGCAAAGAGACTGCTTGATCTGAAGGGCCGCCTTAAATCAGCCTTGGAATTATCTGATAGGGGCCCGTTATCATTATTGCCTGGATAGGCGTGCACATGCCCCAAGGGTTTGCTTTTCGCTGTCGCTTTATCGAGTGGTGTCTCAACCACTAGAGGTAACTGTTTTCTGTCTCCCATACTCACTCTTGGAGGAGGTGCGGTATAAAGCTGGATAAGATGTTCCTGTGTAACGGGGCTGAGAGGAAGATCAGGGATTGCAGACGGAAGTAAGCTTGCTGGAAGTTTGACAGGCCGTTGGTCGATTCGAATTTCCTGGGTCTGGACGCCAATCGTTCGGGTATCAATGACTGGCTGGAAGTTGGCCTGGCATGAAACACTCTTGGTCTGAGGTGGTAGAACCACGCTCCCCCGTGGAGAAGAAGGCTCCGAGAGAGGTGGGTGGATTGCAATCATCGGAATTTCAATAGTTTGTGGTGGCTTCACCTCGTTTTCCGCAGACGTATCACCGTTGGCAGCCGTTTGAGGAGCGGGTATGTCTTCAGTCTGCACTGAAACCGAGACCATTTCAGCAACTGTTAGCTCCGGCGGCGCTTCAACCTTTGGTGTCCATGGAGGGGTGGGGAGATCGCCGACAGTTTGACAGGAGGATGACACCATATCAGTGGCCACAGTCGACGTGCCGCTATCTTGTGTTTGGTATAGGGGGGCCTTTGCAGCATCTCCATGTCCTTCATGGCTTTCTTCTGGTACACCTTCAGCCATCAGAGGTAGTGTTGGCGATGGAGGCGGAGAATACTGAACACCTGTATCTTGATAGATGAGCGATGCCGCGGGGCCCTTGAGGGACTCTCTAAAATCTGCAGCCTCCTCAGCCTTCATTCCATAGCTATCCAAGCTGGCGAACGAAAGACCCAGTATCTTTCTTGCTTTGGCGTCCATTCCGAGCGGATGGGATATATGAGATTGAACTGAAGCAGGGCGTTCTTCAGGGAGTGCCTCAGGAGACTCAGGGCTCATATCATCGTCAAGGGAATCAAACTCCTCTTCTTCGTCGAATGCAAGCTCCTGCGCAAGATTCAAGCCATCTGGTTTGGCGCCTGGCACGTTGGTACTGCTCATTACTGAATACCTAAAATTGAGGAAGCCGTCTTCATCGGCATTATCGTCGCTGCTCAAGCTTGTGATGCTAGTCCGGCGTCGTCCCTGACTGCTAGAATGGATACTGCCTGAGTCACTGTCCTTTCCCGTAGACACGTCCTGCGCTTGGTTGTCTTCGTTGGTAATGGAATTAAATGTGCTAGCAGCTTGAGCCGCAGCTACTTCGTTCAGAACCACCTTCAGGCGGCCTTCAACAACGTGGACTTTCCGCTCCAAGTTTCTGCGTTCGCCCTCCCAAGTCTCTTTATCACGGGTCCAAAGACTTGTAGTTCTTTCCAACTCCTCTTCCCTGCTTCGGGCCTTTTTCTGTACCTGCTCTAGTTTCTTACGCACGTCGAATATACTTTCCAGAGCGTCATCACGCTCCTTTGCGAGGTCGGTAAGTGCCGACGAAGTTCCCCCCTCCAACAGTTGCAACTGATGCTTAAGTGATCGTGACTCTTTTGTCTGTTTAGATAAACGTTGGCCCAGTTCTTCGTTTTCTATCCTAGACTCGTCGAGGCTGCGTTCCAAGACATCAATAGCCTTCGTCTTGCTCTCCACATCCCGCCGCAGTGAGAGGATCTCGGATACAAGCGAAGCGTGAAGCGTCGGCGTGAACCTCCTAGGATCCAATGGTGATAGATGGCTCTCGTCCGTGACATCTTCAAAGTCGCTGCGCCCATCAGGCGAGAAACTGCGGTCGTTTTGGAGGGAGATAGGCGATGATTGAGGGCCCGAAAAAGAATCGCCTCTAACGTGCGTAGTAGGTCTCCTAGGAGTGGCCGAAGGTGTCGGAAATGCATTCGCCGCGGGTGGGCTTTGGTATATAGCTTCCGTGCTCATGACGTTTTCAGCCGAATGGTGGGCGAGACAGTGGCTGAGAGTCCGGGTATTTCTAGACCATCACCGTAGTTGAGGCTCGTTGATCAGGGCTCACCGAGGCTCGGATTTTCTCATGAAACCCGATTGATTAAACAGCTGAGTTACGCAGCGCCCATTGACTATACATATACATATGCTGCTCGCTGTTGGCAAATGACCAAGCAAACACGAAAAGGGACTAGTCGGTTGAACTTTGGAACAGTCGAATGGAGGACGGATACTGAGCAACAGCCACAGGGTATCAATCAGCCCTTCTTCGCCACTGCTTCGATTCTAAGACACGCATGAGCCGAACTATGCTCGGATTGTATGTGGGGAGCTTGCAACGTGGTTGGGAAGTCAAAAGGAGAAGACACGCACAAATAGAAATTATACCTACAACCAGGACAGTATTCAACACTTGACTACCAAGGACCTTGGGGGGCTGCCAAAGATAACCCAGCAATTACAGTCGCGAGGCGGATGCGTTCTCCTTGCTGGCTGCCCGCTGTGGGGATAATTGCATCAAAAGGAATCAACTCACGGAGGGGGAAGGTGGAAGGGAGGGGGTTTGAAAGAGAAAAGACAGAGACTGGGCAAATGGTCCGTCCGAGTCAAGGTGCAGGAAGAAAGGGAAGAAGGATTAAGAATTAAGAGTTAAGAATATTAAAAATGAATAAAAATACAGAAAGAAGATCAAGAAACGGGGCTAACAGGATCTGGGAAATCCGAAGGCTGTCTCTCTTCCAATCCCTCACCTTTCACAGCAGAGATCAGAGGGGAAGGGGTATGCAACGAGAACGAGGAGGAGGAAGTACTTAGTAGTTAGTTAGTTAGTAGCAGCAGCAGCAGCAGCAGCAGCAGTAATAGTACGCATGTTAGATCGCGTCGATTGATCAAGAAACCAACGACTGAGCCTTGCGGCAACAACGGGTATGCGAGAGCCTTGTGCTTTTTCTTTGCATCGGTCAGCAACGACATGACGGGCTAGATAGCCAGGCTAAGACTGTAAAAGGACTAAACAATTAGTAGTGGCTTCGTCCAGGGGTGTTCGAACTTCGTTAGACTTTAGGGGGGAAGAGAGAGCGAGAGAGAGAACGAGACGGCTCTCGCTCGAGAGGATGGGGAAGAGAGTCCGCGTACCAAACTAGTGAGAAAGGAGCCACTTAATTTCTCCACCAGAGCTACCATTGGAGTCCAGCTTGTCGAGAAACGGCAAATTAGCAAATCTCACAGAGAGATCTGCTGGGGTTGGACGCTGTTCCTCGCCATGCTTACGGAGGACAATGCACAGCAGGAGGTCAGAAGAAGAAAAAGTAAAAGGAAAAGAAAAATGGTGTTGTTCAGAGGCGGAAAAGCAGCACCAATTGATTGGATAGGAAAGGGGCAGAAAGAAACAAGAACAAATCTGAAACACCCAGGCGAAGGAATAGAAAAAAGGAGACAAAAGATTAAGAGTAATAAGTTGATAATTATGGAAGCACTAGTATGGAATACCATCATACTAGTATTGGTGATAGTCAAGATGAGGGGGGTTCATGTCAACAGGCTGGCTCCACTGGTTGCCTTGATGTACTCCTTATAGAATATTAATACATCGAGTACAGAGTACATGAATATACATTGAACATGTCACTGCGATGTCCTTTATCGAGAACAAAGACCATATATACAGATGAATACACCACCCTCGTACAAATGCGGAAGAGGGCCCTGACTCCTGAGTCCTCAGTCTTGTCATTACTCCCTCCCAGCTGCAAAGTCATACGATAAGCAAGGAAATGAAAACAGATTGCCTCCAAACCGATCGTCGCCAGGCAATTTCCCAAGAGAGCCCATGGTCTGTGTTTCAGAATCTGGCAGTCCGACCATCTGGTAGGTTAACAATTAACTAGTTGACATTTAGGGGATCGCATTCATAGGTAGCCGTCTTTGCACTCGGCTTCGTCTGGTCAGGAGAGAACTTGCTATGCAATCCACCAATTATCCGTCAATGCATGACACTCTGCAGAAGGTAGAATTGACCTACTCTACGCGTCCAGACAATAGGATAATTATAATAATAATTGCCTAGTAGGCACATCTTTGTTTTTCCTTTTCTCTTTTGGGAGAGCCCGGGAAGGATCCGTGGGACTGCAGCAGCAGCTTAAAGAGCTCTCCACACTTATTTCCACGGTTCCCTGGCGCAGGACCACCAAAAGCCGGCCGATTCCAGGTACTAATGTAGTACATGATATTTCGGAAATTAATGGAGAACATCCTTGTTGCTGCTAGCCTTCGTTATCAAAGAAGGAACTTCCATCACATCCCACCCCTACCGGAGTTTTCTATTTTAAGGATAATATCGATATCCGTAGAAGCAGAGAAATTATAATGATAATTTAATCCCTCCTCACAGGTTTCTGAGGTTGAAAACTGAATCCTGGGGAAGTTAGACCAGTGGCCAGAAAAAGGGTCTCCTTATCGAAGACTTGAGAAGTTGAGACTCCGCGAAACGCACTGGTACCTAGTCTAGTGCTCCTAGCTGAATTAAAGATTGGCTCGCGAGGCAAGGTGTTGATTTTCATTGGATCCTTTATCCTAGGCATCACTTCTTAGTCAAATCTTTTATGCTGAACATGAGCGCATCCCACTTTGATTTTGGAGGCTTTTAGAAGGAACGTGTGTGTCCACTGTGTCGTAGCTCTCAGAGCATAATAATAATAAGGTGAGAGTAGACTACGCCTCTATTAGCGGCCCACGCGGCATGACGGGTCAACTCAGGGGCCAGAATTGACAGGTCTGAGGTCACTCCGCGTTGTCTAAACCATAACAAGACGGAGTGATAATAAGATGATTACTCCATAGTCTATAGCGTTCGAGAGTCGAGAGTCCATGACTTGATAGTAGCCCTGGTCGTCATGGCCGAAAAGTACGGTCACGGTCAGACATGGTCATGACCTGACCGCACGTGATATTAGAGTGAGTCTGATCAATCAATAGAAATCATTTAATTTATTAGCTATTATATAATCAGTCAATAAGATAATTTATTGATTTTTTCATTCTTAGAGTTAATAAGTCATTCTTATCATTAGTATAAGGACCTGAGGCCTGAAGGGGTTGTGATAAGTGTGAAAGGATATAAAGGCACTTAATAAGAGATATTAATAATAGAATTCATGCGTGAATCAATAGTCAGGTTGATATCATAGATTAACGCTGAGTTGCGAAGTCTCTGCCTTCGCGAAGGGAGGATATCCTTCCATGTGCTGAGTCAGTCCCCGGCTGACTCAGCCCGCGAAGTTCTAACTATTCTCTATATATATATGGTGAGGGTCTTACAATTAGTTACATCTAAAATATATATCTTCATCAACATCAGATATCTAGTAAACATCACTTTAAAAATTCTATTATAGGCCTCTTTAGAGCACCCTAATTTAAATTTTGAAAGAAGATATATAATTCTCTATATTGAAATAATGCTTAGATATATATATCCCCTATATATAACTATATAAGCTTAAATTCATTATTTATATAAGTTATAAGACTGCTTGTTGAGATTCTTACATCAGATAAACTATAATCCGCAGTCACATGATCTAGCGGCAGCTATTTCTAACTAAGACTAGTAAATGTATACTAATCATATATAGTAATGAAAATGTCGATCTGACCGCTCCAAAACCTCCGTGACGGTCACGGTCATGACGGTCATGACCGACACCAGGCCTACTTGATAGTTGCTGACTCGGGCGTGGAGCGCGGTCGCGGAATTAGCAGTACCCTAAGGTACTTTTTATGACTCTGGCTGGTCAGCAATAGTACTGTGCTCCAAAGTATGAATCGGGTCTCCATTTCTCCAAGAGTCCAAAGCAAACCGTTGAGGATCAACAGACTGCATCATGCGCTCAAGTCAACCACACTGAACCAACGAAGGGCCATGTATGTCTTCAATCACCCAGTCCATGAAAGGCTATCAATCTGAAGCAATGGACCAAGTGACAGTGTGATATATCAGGGGTCGGATGTGATATCTCGGCGCCCATGATAATAGCGCTGTTGTTATTATTATAACTATACCACGTCTGATTTAAACTGAGTTTCTCAGCCTCAAAATTCATCAAAGGTAGAGTCGAGACTCACCTGCTCCAAAGTCCAAATTAGATGTCAAAATTAAGAGTGGTAACTAATGCCAATGACTGCAGGATGCCAAAATCTAGACCTTTGCAAGGCCGCCGTTACGCTCACACCCCTCATCTGACTAAGCGGGCCGTAAATGACGAGATCCTCGACTCAACAACCCGAGGATGACCAGGAGAGTCATGCCGGCTTGTGCTTCAATAATTATAATAATAATAGACTAAACATTATTTGTTGACTACATCAGAGCAATCCCCTGACCCAAGACGACCCGGCTAACCCAAATATTGTGTCGTGCCTACGCTTACCCCAGGAGAAAACAAGGACCATGCCCCTCAATCCGCAGACCCGGGCTCTATTCTTCGATGTCTTTGGAACGACAGTCCAATGGCGTTCAAGTGTCACGAAAGCCTTAAAGACAGCCAGTGACCGCGCGCTCAGCGAATCACGGGAATCCTTGACACCAGATGTCCGCGCCCAGGCATCAGCCATGACAGAGGACGACTGGTACTGCATAGCCGAGGACTGGCGTGCCTCATACGGCCGATTTACAAAGACCTTCGACCCGTCAAACGGGTTCATCTCAATCGACCAGCACCATTATGAGGCTCTTCAGGAAATCCTCTGTCAGCGGCAGCTCGAAGGTCTCTGGACAGAGAGCGAACTCCAAGATCTCGTGCTGTCCTGGCACCGGCTCGACCCATGGCCGGACACCGTGCTGGGTCTGAAACTACTCAGCAGCAAGTTCCGTACATGCACCCTGTCCAACGGCAATGTCTCGCTGCTCCAGGATCTGGTGCATCATTCGCAGCTCCCCTTTACAGATATCGCCAGCGCAGAGCACTTTGGGGCGTATAAGCCCTCTCCCCGTGTGTATCTGGGTGGTGCGGCTCAGCTTGGTCTTGAACCTAGTCAATGTGCGCTTGTTGCGGCTCATTTAAGTGATCTAAAAGCGGCCAAGGCGTGCGGCTTTGGGACCATCTATGTTGAGCGGGTTGGGGAAGAGTTTACCAAGCTGGAGAAGGCGATCGAGGAGGGCTATGTTGATGTGGCGGTAGAGGTGGGCTCGGATGGGTTCATCGAGGTTGCTAGACAGCTTGGTATTCCGACTGAGAGTGTATAGTCAGCTGCCCTTGTATTCGTCAAATTTACCTGTAAGCAATCATGTGTGCCTAGTGTGATGGGATATTTGATAGAGACCTATTGTTACGCATCCAATGCAGCATAACAGGAGTGTAACCTTGAGCAACTGACGCACTGCGGATCAGACAAGCCACGCTTAGCGAGAATCACGTAGTATGAGGCTCCGGAGGTACCTCTTGAGCAGTAGTAGCAGTTGCGGCAGCCCGAGCACCTGCGGTTTGCAAATCTTGGCAGGGGATCATCACGTGAGCCGCCTTCTCCGGCAACGGTGCTTATTATTGCGGAAAACAAAACCATCGACAGCTTCAAGGTAATACCAAAGTGATTTGCCTTGCTGCCACCAATTCAACTAGGATCGCATTTTAGCTCTTTTTAGCTCCATAAACACAGCTCAAGGAACAGTATTTAAAGCCATTGACATACTTGTGCGGAAACACATTCCATTACTCAAAGATCATTGGCGTGCTTCGATTCTTGCTTCCGTCAAATCAGTTCAATTAGCTCCATTTCAACTCTTACATTCTGTTTGACTAGGTTGGAAAGGCGTATTTCTTTCGTCTTCTTTACTCAGGTTATCTCATCTGTCGAGTCTCGTCCGTAAATCTTAAGAATGGAGCCCTCCCCACTAGTCCGAGTTTCTGGCTCGGACGATGCGCCTGCCGCAAGCACACAGGATACATCCATTGTTGATACGGAAATGACTACAGCTCCAAGCGCAGTCAATGAAAGCCAGCCAAACCAGACACAAGACATCACCCTCCCTGATGCGCAATCGACTTCGGTGGAATCGCAGCCAACAGAAGAACCGCAGCCCCCGCAAAGGAAACTCATGCATTTCCTAGAGTAAGAACACCCTCGCCTCCTCTATTCGTGTGTGTGCAATACATCGCAAAGAAATAATCACTTATCTCTCACCGTTCGTGTCTCGTAGTTTCCTTACATCCCCGATTGTGGAACTCGTAGTAGGAGATGGAGACAATAAGACGACGTTGACAGCGCACCAGAGCCTGCTGTTAGAATCTCCCATACTTGCAGAGAAAGTGAAGGAATTCAGCGAGGGATCGGTGGGTTAAATGGTCGAGCGGCTTCCTTGCGAATTGAATGCACTTGAAGCTCTAATATTGCTCTATTCTCTACTTTAGAGACGAATTATCCTCCCCGAAGACGATGTAGAAGCGTTTGGATATTTCCTCCAGTACCAATATACTCGCGATTACTCCACCTTCCACACACCGGCACAGCCAGACTCAGTCGAGGGAGAAATCGACGACAGCGGCGAGCAGCTGCTCAAGCATGCGCGAGTGTACACATTGGCAGGAAAATTAGGTATTCCGGCTCTCAAGTCTCTCGCGCATTCCAAGATCCATAAGATCAATGGCACATCCCACGGCGAATTGGCGTATGCCCGCTACGTTTATGCGAATACACCCGCCGAAGACACGACCATCCGGAAGCCTGTCTCTAGCTACTGGGGTATGAGGAGTCATATTCTGCGCCATGAAGCTGAAGATGAATTTAAGAAGCTTTGTACTGATGTTCCCGAGTTCTGCTTTGATGTGCTGAATTTCGTTCTGGACCAGAAAGAGAAGCGCGCGCAGGATAAAGCAGAGGCGGAATCTGGCGTTAAGGGGAGCGGAAGGAAACGACTCAGGAGCGGATTGTAAAAAATCTATCATTTACACCTGTGAAGCCTTGGGGGTTGAAAGAAAAGGAGCCTAGTACCGACCAGGTGCTTCCTGTATGTCTGTTGTCATTCCTATTTTTGTCGGTTGCACAAAATATGTTCTCGGTTCATTTAGTGGAATCGCTTACAAGTTGATTCCTTGGTTCAGGTATTTTGGAAATCAATGCTCACTCAGTAAATAACACAAAAGAAGCCGGAAACCATGTATACGAGCAGTAGGAGTAGATATATATCTGCATTTAACTACTGAAGAGAGCTAATATAGGGTGTATTCATTCACACAAATCTCCGTTACCGAATAATAAATGCTCTCAGGGATCAGGCAAGTATTTGCCGCTTCATAATGGTCTAGAAACATCTATGCAGCAAGGCTCTCCACTTCTTCAATAAACTTTGGGGCAGTGGTCAAGTTGTCGTGGCCATCCTTGGTGATGTGGATATTATCCTCGATGCGGACTCCACCAACAGCCCAGTACCGCTCCAAAGTGTCGACATTAATGTATTTTTTCAGCTCGGGGGATTTGGTGAATGGGTCTACGATGAAAGGACAGAAGTAAATCTAGATCACTGAGGGTTAGAAATGGAGCGGCATTTATTAAAACTAGGTCGCGGAAGGAAGGAGATAGTGGTTCTTACACCAGGCTCAACTGTGATAACTGACCCCGCGGGCAAACGGCCTCGTACACGGAGATACCGGAACATAGTATCGGTGTCTTCGTAGTTAGGATTGCCGCCAGTGTCATGGGTGTCCATTCCAAGGTAGTGGCCGAGACCGTGAGGGAAGAACGCTACGCTGATCCTCTTGTCGAAAAGCTCGTCCTCGGAGCCGCGCAGAATTCCCAACTTCAGCAGGCCCTTGATTGCAATCCGGTGTGCATATGCGTGAACATCCTCCCACTGAACCCCCTCTTTCAGCATGTCAATGCATTCTGTCTGCATCTGCAGGACGATTTTGTAGATCTCTCGAGTCTCCGGGAGGAACTTGCCATTCAGCGGGAATACGCGCGTAATGTCAGCACAGTAAGTGCGGTACTCTCCACCAGCGTCAATGAGGACATTGTTTTTCTTTTTTTGCGTCGTGGAGTCGATTAAGTTCTCATCGTTCTTTCCATAGTGGAGAGTAGCCCCGTTTTTACCGCATGCAACAATCGGATGATAAGCCTGTTCGCGGGCTCCATTGGCGATGCAGGTTGCGATGAACGCGCCTTCGATTTCCCGTTCGTTGGTCGCAGACTTGGATGCCTTGATGGCTGCGATATGAGCCTTAGCGGAGATATCGTTTGCTTTCCTCAAAAGTGCGATCTCGTAGCTATCCTTGACCACACGTGCCTTTTCAATAACCCCCTTTAGTACAGTCAAGCTGGTTTCGGAGAAACCCTGGAACTTTGTGCTCTCTGAGACTTGATTCGCGATAGCGAAAGCGACAGATTTATCACCGTGTGCCGCAGCGATGGTTGCCAAAGTGGCATTGACTTCGGTCGTTTCTAGGACGTTATCGACATCGTACTGCTCCAAGGCCTGGGATACGGACATTGGAAGACCGGACCAGATCACATCATCAGGGCTAATCGGAGGAATAAAGAGGGTGAGATTATCGGCGTCGATGTTGTAAATTAAAGATGCATCTGGAAGCAAGCACCCGGAGAGATAGAAGAAAGGACGGCGCTGCCTGTAAGATCAACCGAATGAGTAAAAGTAGAAATTGGGTGCACCATGGATGATCTATATGGAGCCAAAACGGCCACACTGCACAGTCATAGCAAGGACACCTACCTGAAAGGCACTGGTTCATCATTGTCTTCGATGAGGCGAGTTCTCTGGGCTTCTAAATATATAACGCCCGGACCACTGTAGCCAAGAGCTTTGAGGCCCTCAGCAACCCGGCGGGCATGGGATTTTGCTGGGTATTTGGCTGCTAGGATGGAGTCAAGAGAGGTCATGGTTCTTGTCGTGGTATGCAAAGCAGACAGATAAGATACTCGACACTTTACTTTGACTATGATGATTTTTTTCTCCTCTTCCTTTCTTCTCTGTCCTTGTATTATTATGTGTTGTTACGCTCCGGCTAGAATTTGGCGGGGCCCTGAACAGCGGGGTTTGGGTTACATTGATTACATACATAAAATGATAACAAAGGTTAACACTGTTGTAGCTTCATTATTAGCAGTATGACTAGTCCTGCAGGATATCTGTAAACTTCACCTCGAATCAAACACAAATATGGTCGCAATAGCTTCCTGATCGCTAAATAAAAAGAAGTGACCTATCTGAACGTGCTATTTCCCTGAGTCCCAGAAATTATTACATCTTCAAACTCCATTTGCCATTTATCAACCTCCGCGAATTTCAGCGCCTGCAATCTCAACTCCTCGCTCAAAAAGGATTTTGATGGAGCTTCTTCCAAGAGGAAATCTGAATCAAGTTCGTCTGAATCGAGGGCCGAGGATAATGGTGAGGACATGTCAGCCAGCGCATTTTCCTTATCAACACTAGGCTTTTCGCGCGTGCTCGAACCGTATTTCCTCAGGGTCTTGGAGTCTTGCTTATCTGGCTTCGTACTTTTCTTCCACGTATCTTGGCTAGTTCGAGAGCTGTGCAATGGTATAGGCTTACTCGTTGGCTTTCGTCTAGCTTGAGATGGTTTGCGAGAAGGGAGATAGCTTAATTCGTCTTCATCTGGAGCAGCCGACTGGAGGCCATCTTCATCCGAATCACTCAACACCTCAAAATTATTCGAGTCAAGGTGTACTACCCGCCGTCGGCGTCGTCGCGGTAAGAATCTACCCTGGAGAGTCGCTGTCGAGATGTAAATTTCATTCTCGGTGGCTGATTGGACTGGATTATTAACGGGCCCTTTTTTGGATGATGATGGCTGGATTGTATCCGGTGTGGAGGGAGCATGGCTGAGGCCTGGAGGACTACTCATAGGTGGCACCATTGTTTCGTTCAAAGACGCGAGAGAGCCCAGGGGACTTTGGGGTACCGCAGTGACGTCTCTTTCCCTATCCTCTGCATCAAAAACCGGAGACCCGGGAGTGGTGCTCACGACATCGAGGGGTGACTGGGGAGCTTCCAACTCCTCAACGGACCGCTTGCGCTTCGACGACTTCCCGCTAGATGGCAAGGTGGACTTTATAGGAGATGGGGACGCCACCTGTGGCAGTACGAGTGATTTTCCTCTTGAGATATTCAGCGGGGTTGATTCATCTTCTGGGCTCAGGCCACCTAGAAAGTCCTCGTCGTCGAAATCGGATGACCCGTCCTCATCCTGCATCATGTGAAGTATACTAGCTTGTCGGGGTCGTCGTCTAAAATTGCTCAGTATAGAGCTCTCAAATGCAGGAGTCCCAGGGATTCTCGAACTCATATCTCCTTTTCGTCCAGCAATAGAGAGGGTAGATGAATAGCCTCGAGCCCGTGTAGGCGGTCGGCTTCCTGTGGCTCCATGTTCCGCTGCCGGAGATGAGCCAATTGCAAATTCCTGGGCTTTACTTAGAGGGGTCTGGTTCCTCAGTTGCCGTACAATCTCAGATGGGTCGGCGTTGTGAGCCAGCCGCGAAGACCCCGCGATGACGCTTGTCGGTGATCTAGAGATGTCCCTAGATTCAGTGTCATTTCGTGACGAATCCTGGTTGGGGGCTTGTTTCGCGCTATCCGAGGGCTTAGATGTCAAACGATTGCGCTTCGTACGTGGTCTCGGCATGGCTGTATGCTGTGTTTGTTGCTGGATCTGAAGGTTAAGGGGTATTGTAATTGAGTTCTTGCTGCCCTGGGTCTGGCTGCAGGTTTCCCCGTACGATTAGCTAGAGGGCTCCAGGAATTCACAGAAGATGGTATTATTTCCTAATTATAGGAATACGACAAGTTATGATGGTGGGGATGGGATATTCCTCCAGAAGCGCCGTATGTTTTGAGTTGTTCGTAACAATGCAGAGTAGAGTGACGAAGTTTGACCGCGTCGCATTTGTTTTGGCGATTCTCTTCCTCACAACAACGCGTGTTGGGCCAAACTGACTAACCAAGAACGAGGCCCTGGCACTAACCCGTCCCAGAATAGGCCTCTACACCTCACTATCTATAGGACTAAGTAGTATACTCTATATTATATTCTGGATCCTCCAAAGTCTACAGAAGTAAGTACATCTATAGTATCGAAACATCCACTTACCTTGTCCCAGACCCCCAGCTCTCTGAGTCTTACCGAGATCCTCATCCACCACGGACAAGAGACCGCATCGGGGATGGTAAAAGAGTCACTCACCCCCTCCCTGACTGGAACAGAAGCACTGGCACTGTTCGACCGGCGAATGTGACATTATCACCTACACACAACAGACATATTATTGGGTTAAAGCCAGGGGAATCGAAGCCGAAGGGTCCTGTTATTTCTTGACTTGATCCCTAGTCCATACATACCTAATAATTTTCCGCACGTCCCCTCCACCATCCTCTGAGCATAATTAATTCCCCTCGATCAACGTCATTGGAAGGAAGACAAACGAGTCTAACTCTAGAAGAATTAGATTTTAAATGCCCCGAGTAGCCTCTATTTTCTACTCCACACAAGAACTGCGCTTTCCCCCGCTTCCTGAATGCATTCTGCAGACCCAAGTGTTGGCTCATTCAGCTGTTTAGCCTGGAAATGAGAATAATAATGGTACCCAGCAGTAGTAGTTAATTACTCTGGGTATTATTGTTGTTCTTATCATTATTATTTATTCATTATGGAGCAGAGTAAGTTCGCTGCAATATTAATTATGCCACTCGTCTCATTTCCCTCCCCATCGTCAGCCTTGAGAATTATCTATCACCTTTGCTCTTTTCTCCTCCTTTCGACATCTTCTTCTATACGGTTATGCTTCAATTAAAATTGCATTGGCTAGTCTGTGGTTCCAACTCATCACTGAACCTTGTGGCATTACGAACCTCCGTAAAAAGGGGACAATTTATGCCCCAGACTAGTACCAATTCTTCCAAAGCACTACTCGCACCCTTCCGATGCTCAGGAAATTTCTTGGACCTGCATAGTCAAGTACTACTCTGGACTTTTTTTCTAACATCATGAATAGTGAGTTGGGTCAGTGCCTGAAGCATATTTGTCTATACCAAGCGGCTCTCAACCCCTAAGGTTCTAGAACCTATATTCATGTGAAATCAGCCCTGGATAAATCCAAACCATGTCTCCTTCACCGGAGAGGGACAGGGACAGGATCCTGGATTCCAACTCTTCAGCTGTCTCCAATGACTTTCAAGCAAACAAGAAAAAACGCTCCAGTTCCGAGGTGACAGAGTACCCGCGAAGACGCGCTACCATTGCTGTATGTGACTTCTTTTCGTATCCCCTATCTTATCCCTCATCTTTCTCCTCTTCGATATTGCTCCTTTAGCTCCAGGGTTGGGTAGCTGTGTTTGTTGTTCCCCAACCCCTTCTCTCCAAACCCTTTCTTAAACTTGCGGCTCTTCAGGTTATATTTGCATTGTTGTTGACCATTAATCGCGAACACCACAGTGTCAAATATGTCGTCTACGGAAAACCAAGTGCAATGGTGCGCGCCCAAAATGTCAACTCTGCACAGATCTCGATGTGGACTGCGTCTATCGAGAGCCTGGAATCAAGCTAGATGCTGGAGATAAGCTGATCATTGAGAGGCTTATAAGGATTGAAGGATTGCTCCAATCTAATCTCGTGGGGCAGAATGCACATTTCCCGTTGCCCTCAACCTCCCCCACCACAAGCAATGACACCAACATTGGCAGCGATGAAGTTGCAGCAAAGGCTTCCAATGCATCGAATCCCATCGCAGTCTCTGGGAGGACTTCCGTTGTTGGACTTGGCTCGTGGGCAAATCCACCAGCAAGTATCTCAACCATGCCCAAAGTACACACAACGCCTGCCTTACACCTTTTACAGTGGCCCTTAATCCGAGAATTGGTTGCTGGTCCTTACGATCCACAGACTCTTCTACAGCTAGAAATGGCTCGTGAGCCGCTCAGAATGACTTCTACCGTGGCGTTCGACCTAGCCCATGCGCCAATTTATATTCAAGCGTTCTTCGAACGTGTTAACGTCTGGTACGCCTGTGTCAACCCGTATACATGGGTGCGCTACTATAATGCTGCTGTATCAACCCACTTTCGAGAGGGCCCAGAGAGCTGCGTTGTCCTCTTAGTTTTAGCTCTTGGCTGCGCAACACAATATGGCACCATAGCCTTGATCCCTCCAGATAGGGACCCGCCAGGTTTACCTTACTTCATGGCAGCGTGGAACCTCCTGCCATCTATTATGATGCGCAACTCAGTCATAGCAACACAATGTATTATACTGGCAGCCGCGTACTTATTTTATCTAGTACGGCCGCTAGAAGGATGGACATTACTTTCAAATGCCAGCATGAAACTACAGCTTTTATTCGGCAATCCTTCTCGTGTTCCAGTTCAGTGGAGGGAATTAAGTGTCAGAGTGTACTGGAACGCTCTGCTATACGAAAGCGACATGCTGGCGGAATTAGATCTCCCACACTCGGGCATTGTCCATTTCGAAGAGTTTGTCGACCTCCCAGGAGGGTTTGACAAAGAGGATGACGACGAAGAAAAAGAAGAAGAAGAAGAAGAGGAGGATGAGGAGAAGAAGAAGGATGATGCTGATGATGGAGAAGGTAACCAAAACAGAGATAAGCTTGCCACCGCCGTCGGCCGCGATGAGCTTTGGTATTTTTTGGCTGAAATTGCCCTTCGACGACTGCTCAATCGAGTCAGCCACATGCTTTACCAGAAAGACCACACCCTCACCCTCACATTTCTAGGCCCAATTGTTTCGGAATTGGATTTTCAGCTGTGCCAGTGGTATGAAGGGCTTCCAAAACCTGTCCAGTTTCCTCTCTCTCAAGCTCCTGTCTCCAACCCCGTTCAAACCGTTCTCCGGCTCCGGTACTTTGCCTGCCGCACCATCATCTACCGGCCATATATCTTGGCAGTATTCGAAAACGAGCAGGTCTCCTCCGACCCCCTGGTGAGGGAATGTTGCCGCCGGTGCTTAGAAGCCACATTGAACCAATTGGAGAATATAACCAGCCATCGTGAGGGTCATTTACCCTACTTATGGCAGGGCGCTCTCTCAATGGTCTCCCAGTCATTGTTGATCATGGGAGCGACAGTGTCTCCCAGTCTTTCGATATTGCTTCCGTCTGCCTCCCAGGTGGATGGCATAATATCCAGCGTAATAGCGGAAGTCAACAGATATGCGCACCTTGCACCAAGCCTTAAATTATCTGCGGAAATCATTCGCGACGCAGAGAAACGCCGTCAGATTTGCCTTGGGTCGTCAGGAAAACGAGCATAGGGGTAATAAATAATGAAATACTAGGTATTATATGCGAAATCTATTTATTTATCTGCTATGGACCCAGCTTGTTTCACTTTTCGGGCTCCTAACTGGGGAAATCCTCCGGTTCTGTTAATATTTCCACTCTGACCATCTGCATGAGTCAGTAGATGATGTGGGAGAGTTATTCATTTGATAACCAAGCAAGATTGCCGTGATTTGAACCTGTTGTCAGGAATCTGGTTCTTGGTTTTAATTACCAGTCTTACAGCTTACAAGGAAATTGCAAAAGCAACTATTGGTCAGAGAGAGGTATCAATGATGTGTGTGAATCTCTCTACCTGCCTATCCAGCCAACAAGACTTAGGTACAAGTATAACATATTTACACTCATACATACATACATTCATATTTATACACAGCCTTGAATATTGTGCCTTGAGGTACACAAGCCATGGTCTATAATCAGTTATTGAGAAGCAGAGGGATGAAGCAAACAAGATAAGAAATTTCGCATAAGGGTATAACAAGCATAAAATTGAAAATTGTCAGCACGTCGTAATAAAGTAGTTCAATGTCCATTTAAATGAGGGCCCATTCACTGCCGCGTTTGATAAATTTATCAAGCATGATGCCAATGTCATTTAGTGCAAAGCGGCATATATAGAAGCCAAAAAATTCAGCGGCATGACGCGTACTCAGCTCAAGACCAACAAGAGTTTGGGAGGAATGCCTTAAACCTGGGTCCTCGACCTGCTGGGCGATTTGATCTGCTCAAAAAAAGAATTGGCATTAGTGTCTTGATAAATCTCCAGATATAATTCAGTGAACCCACCTAATACTTGAGCAGCGTCACAAAGCCGGGCTAAAGCGCTCATATAGTTCGCATTAGGACCACCAAACTGCACCTGTGCTATATTGCGCTTGATTGGTTGGGCATTTGGTGAAGAGGTCATTGGAAGCGAGCTTATTGTTAGGTGGTCTTTATTCGCTTCCTTTGAACTAGCCAAGGCTCCAACACCGAATCCAGAGTTCTTAGATCGTAATTTACGCCAGGAGCTCAAGTAAGACTTGCTTGGTCCATTAGAGGATCTCAAAGGCACCGCTTCAACCGGTGTGATATCGTCCAAGGTCTGGGCAGCTTTAAATAGCGGCATGGCGCCTTGCACACCCACTTCGTTTCCTATCTTCTTCGACAGTGACATTTGAGCCTGGTCAAGAACACTTTCAAATGTCTGCATCTCCTCCAAAACAGCGTCAGCGTCGTACGTGTCAACTTTTGATAGTTTTAGCAATGCTGCGGTGAGTAGATCACAGTTTGAAACTTTCTCATCAACCCCTTTAATCTTCACATTTTTGACGCGCCAGACATCACGTGGGATAAAAAGTTTGGTCGATAAATATCCACCACGTGGATGGGCAATAGTTTGGTAAATACATCGCATCAGCCAAAACGGGCGCAAAAGGAAGGATTCAGGGCATGGTTCCAACGGGAGAGGGGGGTTAGGAGCCAATGTATTTGGATAACCAACGTTAATCGGAGAGTGTATGTAGCTATCGAACGAATATAGTGCATCATTTGACAGTCCCGTTGGGACGAAATTAGCCGCAGTTGGTGTAGGTAAAGCATTTATTGGGGCAGTTGAAACCTCTTTCTGGATATCCAAGGTGGGAAACGCACTAGTCGAGGGTGTTTCTGGCGAATCGACAAAGAAATCGTGGCCCGGCACAGACACATTCCTTGCCCGGAAAGGGGCTATGCCTGGATTTGGCCGACCCAAATTATCTGGCGCTGAAGGCATTTTACCAATTCTGCGCGGTGGTGACGAAATTTGCGAAGCTTTGGTAGCATCGTCATCCTCCACGTTAGTCGCTGTTCTAGCCAGATTCAAATTTGTGGACATATCTCCCGCGATAGACCCAATAGACATATTCCGCCTATTAGAATGCACATTCGCGTGCAAAACGGCTGTAGCACCGGTGCTTTTAGTTGCATGAATCGCATTTTTCACTGGGAGTTCATCCTTTTCGAGTGGGGTTGGCGGTCGTTGCATTGGGACGTCAGAGGACTGAGCATCCTCCACACCGTCGGTACCAGACTTTAATCGAGGATTTGTTTCGATCTTCAGTTCCATTGCATTTTGGCCTGACATCCTTCGGGCACGTACACTGGGTCCTGGTGTTGATTTAGTAGCCGGCTGAGCTGACACGGAAGAAGAAGAGTCTCTCGTATGTGGAGATGTGCTCGAGTCAGGAGGTAGAACATCATCCTCTATGAGAGTCGATAACTTTCCACCTCCCATCATAGGGTTTTGCGAAATAGAGTTTTCCCACATTCTACTCGGTATGGCGTCTGAGCCCGATTGTCGAGGAAGTGCTGACTTATATTGAAGGTCGAACTCGAAGTCATCCATGACATAGCCACGAGTCATCTCTTCCAATAGGCGCTCCTCTTCCTCTGCCTCTTCATCAAGATAATCCGACTCAGGATCGTTGGAATTTTCGAGTATTTCTTGGCCCTGTATACGACGTAGTTCTCTTCCGCGCGTCATGGCTACCTCTACTTCCCGCTCAGCTTCTCTCACTTTTTGTTTAGCCAATTCGACATTGCGGCGTGCGTTTGTTAAAACATCATCATTACCATCATAGTCCGGCGATTCACTTTCAGGCTCTAAGCCTTCATCATAAGCAGCCTCAACAGCTGCATCAAGAGCCGCATCAAATTCAGCTTCAGTAAAATGGCTAAGGTGACTGCTCCTTCTGCGGCGAAGATATATAGATGAAGCTTTGGAATGTACTGAAGCGGAGGAAGACGCCCCAGACTCATCGATAGTGTCAAGCCACGAGGTCGACTCATGAGTGTCTCGGCCCTGTGTGCTCGAAACTGACAGTTCAGAAAATCGGGAGTCATACAAAACATTTTCTTCTTCTTCTAAGGTTAGATTTTCCGGCAACGTAGGCGCTGCTACTGAATTCTCATGTGCATGATGAGGATCTTGTCCACATGATTCTAATCGGGACTGATCTGTTTGACTCTTGGGGATGAACGCAAAAGCGGGATTGTGGGAACTATCATCAAAGGCTGAAGGCAACAGGGATTGGCGTCTAGGAGGAATCTGGCCTTGGGTAAAACTTCGTGATTCTTCTGGCACCGGTTGGGGATGACCAGATATATATTGTTGTAGATCATCTCCGGCAGCATCGCGATCACTATCCTCGTGGATTGGGTGAAAATATTCGCCGTAAGACTCCTGGCTAAGTGGACGTTCAGGAAGAGCTTTGCTATCAACATCCCGAAACGCGAAGTCCATACGCTGGAGCTCAGTAACTCGAATCATGTAAGTATCTCGCTGGGTAAAGTTAGCAAATAGCAACAGCGTAAGTTTCATGTGCATTAAAAGAACACCTACGATTTCCTGGAGTTTGAGTTTTTCGTCTTCGCCTCCATTACTCCACAGCATTACGAGCTGCAGTAGTTGACAGGCATCATTGTAAGCCTCCATCGCCCCTTCAAAATTTGCCGCGTTGTCGAGGAGAACTGCAGTATTTGCTTTCTGTAATGCTTTAGAGAGCATTGCCTTCTGGGAATGACCTTGTCTGCGTTTCTCATTCTGGCTATTTGGTTCAACTAAGGTATTGCCTGGATAGCCAGCGGTCTGTCTAAAGGGTTCCGTCTCTGGAGAACGCCTCTTCGATCGCGAATCTGGGGGGGTTGGATTGACCCCGGAAGGTAGAGTATCGGGCTGTGACGAAGGCGCCGCCGCTACATTGTTTGAGAAACTTGGCAATACACCTGTTTCTGGACGATCCAGCGTCGGGGTCTCCATATGGCTCGATGCAAAGACAGTCTGGTGGGGATATTGATTTTGTGATCGCTCACCACCAGGTGCACTAGTAATCTGGGATGGTAAATGTGTGAGGGTGTTCGTTTCCAGGCTCAAGCCCCTCCTGTGGGAGTCATATATGTCTGCTGTGAACACTCTGGGCACACTTTCTTGACGGCGATGGTTACCATAATTTGGTGATAGATTGCTGGAGGCTGTTGATTGTGACCACCTATTCAAGCTACCAAGCCCTTCATGGATGTTGCTATCATCTGCGGAGTTGGGAGAGTTTGTTGTAACTTGTCCAATTGCTGGTTCAGGCATTGTGGATGTCACAAGCCTAAATTGGCACTCATTTAATGCGCCTGAGGGCAACACTGCAATGTACTACTGCCTTGGGTGTGCTGCTGATTATATGGCGAAACGTAGCCGCAATGGTCTGCTTGTTGTATTGAAGACCAGATGGAGCCAGGCTGTGATCAATGTATCCAACTAAAACAGGTAATTCCACATTCAGAGGGTGTATTATGTAGAAGAGGGGGGAATGAAAGGTTGAATTGATGATGAACAGGGAATAAAGGCGTATCTGGGATAACTTATGTAGAAAGAACAAGGATTATAATAGTTCACAGTGATTCTGGGACGTCAGGAAGTTATTCGTAATCAGAAGGAATGATGTAGCTAAGTTTTGCCTAATGTAATCATCAGTAAATATACTTAACCCAGTTTCCAGGAACAGTCGCAGAGAAGAGGACATACTTCATGGGAGAAAAGCGAATGTTGCAAAAATGAGAGACAATGTACGTAAAGTCATTCCTCTCATTATTTTAGACGTGTTATTTTCTTGGCTTCAATTGAATATACCCTCTTAGACCCCCTGCTAATAGGCATTTATTTCAATGCATAGTCTCAAAAGCGCGTGTTGTTGTTGTGAAGAAAATTCTAAGGGAAATATATTGCCCTCTGGTGCATAGGTAATTAAGCAATCCCTTCAATTGCGGCGCATCATAGCTATACTCCAGTGCTGTATATAAAGCTGGTTGGGGCTCTAAACAGTTGTGTTCGAGATATGCTTGCGATTCTCTAACTTCAGGTCGAGTTTTGTTTTGTAGGCAGAAGGGTGGGATGGTCGGAGGAACAGGCTATAAAGAGCAGAATTAGTTAAGTCACCAAATGCAATTATAAGAAGAAAAGAGATATTCTCTAGAAGTTAGAACCACAGTCAGGAGGCATAATGATCATAATGATTGAAGAGAATGCAAAAGGCAGCAATAGTAGTTCAGGGGCGGTTGGTAGCTGAGATACATACCACGTTAGGCCTGTTATTCCTGGTATTGACAGTAACTGTCAAGCCCACACTGGACTAGGAGCAAAGTGACAGATAACGAGCGTCAGATACAATAGGAAGTTAAAATAATAGAATAATATAGAATAATAAGAATGCCCGGGAAGAGGTTGGACAACGTAGTGGGCTTCCTGAGGCAGAAGAAAGAGCGGGAAAAAGGGGGCGGGTGTGTTCTGTATCTATTGTATGATGTGTTTTGTATTTGTATTTTTCCCCAGAGTTAGTATATATCCTTCAAATATAAGGCATTTGGGACCCAGGCATTAAAATCCCAATTTCGACTAATCTACACAAATAACCCGGTGAAGCCAGCTGGATCTATGCATATACCATTAAAAATAAATGTTGAGATATGTGCGTGAAAAAGTGACGTTGGGGTCCTTATGAGGTCATCGTATACTAGTAACTATTTAAGATAAATATTACTAGTTATTACTACCTAGGTATGGGTAGCTGGTACTATTAAATACTATAGTACGTAGTAGTGCTGCGGGCACTTTGTGCAGTACCAGTAGTATGAACATAGTATAGTATTATTCTGCAAGAATATACAGACAACCTTACTGCTACCTATACCTAGATGGAAGTTCTTGGTTGTAGATTAGCATACAAGAATAATAATTATACCTAGTCTAAATTCTAGTTAACACTCAAAAATAAAGGTCAGTGCCAAATCTCCTAAACTTGATTGGTTCACCACAAGTCCTAGAAAACATATATTTTTTGAGTAATAGGCCGTAGGTTTTACCACAGTACTCTAACCAAATAACAAGGCATTTTTTACAAGAGTATACACCTGCACAATACTAAGATACTAAGTCTAGGTAAAGGGCAACGTGGGTACCTCTATAATATGAATATATCTGATTCAACACCCAGGGGCGAGCTTCGCACTGGCTTCGATATAAGCAATACCATGAGAGGCGGAAATAAGGAATTCACTGCTTTTTAAAAAGAGAAAATTGTTAACAAGAGTCATCGCAACTTATTGAATACCTGCTATAACTCCAAAGAGCTTGAGTATGAAAAAGGAAAGCATCAGCCGAATTTTCAACATGCGACCAACGCCCTTATTTTTGCAATCTTATTCATCACTCTCATCCTCATCACTTGTAGCTTCGATATTCTTTCGCGACGGAGGAGCTTCTGCAAGTTCATCACTAGATCCCTCACTTTTATGACTACTTTCCGGTTGTCCACCAAGATTGGTATAGTTTGGTCGAGGAATCGACTCTCCGCACTCTTTCAGCGCACGCTCAATGTCAGGTAGCAGAGTCATGAGAGTAGAGAACTGATCAATAGGCAAAGAAATACCCTAGACATGAAACCCATCAGCAACATATAATTATTGAAACTTATGGATTGAATCATACCTTTTTTCCAGGAAGTTCTTGACCGTCCTTTTCATAGTACTCCCTAATATTAACCAATGTCTTTCCTCGAAATGAGGAGATGGTGACACGCCGCATTTTTGATATCTCCCAGTAGTTTTCCCCATTCGCATCAACCTTTCTAGTCAAGCCCGCGCTAGCTTTAATGGGGCCAACAGGTTGTGCACTTCCTGAGGCATTCGTCTTCGATTTCTTTGGGCGAGGGGGCTCATCATCGACAATGAAATCATCGCTGGCGCCTGAAACGCGTTTTCTAGAGCCAAAAGCCATGGTATGAAAATCTGTCCCCTGGATATGAGACTTTTGTAAATGTAAACGGTGAAGCGCGTAGACTCTGATTTATGCTTGTTTTGAGAAGATCGAGAGTAAGGCCAAGTCGAACCCGACGTCTTGTTGACTTTCCAAAAGTGTTGTAGATTACATTACATCACGTGATTATAAAGAGGCAAATAAAGAACGAGTTTGAGTAACTAAGAGGCTGTAACTGTGAATGGAGAGAGAGCTGCTTAAGGCAATGTAATTGCTGAAGCTATAATGACTTAGTACTAGTAGTAGGTTCAAAGTTACCACATTGTAATAAACAAGCTCCCAAATTTACTCTGGAGTAGCCAGTAATTAATACATACCGCCTTTTGTTCCGCCCTCTTAAATAGGTAATTTCCGGCATAACCATGGATTCTGACAACAAAACAAAAATCCCCCACCCACAGAAAATATAAATACCCCTTTAACCTTTGCAATCATGTCGCAGAATACAACTTCAATGTCAATTGAATTAAACCCAGCCTTACAGCAAGTCCATAATGTTTGGGACCGCATTCGGACTAACAGTCCTATCTATGCATTTTTACTTGATGATGTGAAGATTTATTATGCCGAAGAAGGTGCCTTCTCTGCCAGGCTTCAAGTTGCTCCTCAGCACCTCAATTCCAAGGGCTCACTACATGGCGTCTTTTCTGCTTGTGTGACTGACTGGGCCGGTGGGTTGGCAATTGCTTCATGTGGCCTTGAGTCAACTGGTGTGAGCACCAACATCAATGTTACTTATCTTTCTACCGCAACCACTGGTGATTGGCTTGAGATCAAAGGCTACGCTAATAAGGTTGGGAAATCACTCGCGTTTACAACAATAACTATCTCAAAATGCATGGTTTCTGGCGAGACTGTCCTAGTGGCGCAAGGGTCCCATACTAAATACATTAGGACGCGTTGACCGAGGTCATCTAGACCAGTTGCCAACACTCCATATACCCTGGTGCATGGTGTCCTTTCCAACAGCAAAGGGACATCCGGAAGCAATGAAATGAACCCGCAATCTTCTTTACATCTGGCATGGAAAACATGTACTTTGAATGTCCAGACTCACTCGGATAGCGGAGAATCACTTCCATCATTTTTACTTGTGATATCTTGGGTTCTTATTACCAAGATTGACAGTAGATAATGGATACATATATCAATTCTTGTTTTCACTATAATTTAGTCTATATACTGTGAAAGTACTAGAATAAATATGTTCACTTGGAGCAGTAGATACTTGGACCAAGTCAAAAATGCTGTACACCAGATTCGGGGTGTTGCTGGTCTCTATTATGTAAGAATGGTATGTACCTGCGAGCGCTTTCCCACTCACAACCAAACATGTATCCACCTCAAGCTCAAAGAAATCAGTTCAATGGATATTATGTACTGTTTTCCTAGATGTCTGCCACTCGATACAAAACATGAACACAAGTAATTGACTGAATTTCCCACCACCATTCACACAGATGCTCAGCTTCTGCTAAGGAGTACAGCTTTCAGATTCCTCCACAGGTTGATCACTATATCTGCCACGTTTCCATCATATCAGCAATTATGGATGACTCAAACAATGCTGCTGCCCGGCTACAACCAGGAAAATCTCGTCATATTGAACAACAAGTCGCTCACATAATGAATCATGAGAAGGATGTCGACTCCCCAAACGGTAGCTCGGACCTCCCCCAAACGAAGGGGATCATGGGCCTCATACTCGACTTTCTCTCAACGTCCAGTAATGAAATGCTACTTTTCGTTCTCACCTGCTTGGTGGTGACTACGTATATACTTCTGGGGAGACTTGGCCTACTTTTAATTGGGGTTATTGTCGGGATCGTACTGCATGCATCATGGGAAGAACCGAGTAATAATCTTTCGTCCAAATTACAAAGCTCCAACAGAAAGCAGCTCTCTTTGGAAATAGTTGACAGAATTCTTGACCAGCAAAACAACACATCAATTCGACCTACTTATGACGAAAATAATAGCGAGGCGAAGACTGTTGGCAGCGAATCAAATGCAGAGCTCGAGGCCTCTACACTGGGGCCCGCGACGACTGCCGCTGTAAGATCATTGATTGATGCGGTCATGAAAGACTATGTGAAGTAAGAAATCTCCCATTTTTCAGTTTCATGAGCTTACAAATGAGTAAAGTCATTGGTATGAGCCAATTCTTCCATCAGAATCAACGTTCCCACTCTCTTGCCAGAGGACCCTGACGAGCTTTATCACATCCATCTCATCCCATCTCTCACGTAAACGAACAGCAGACACTTTCCTAGAATTTCTTGTCAATTCCTCATCAATGGTCATTGTATTTTTGAATGAGCTATCCTCAGCTTTCGAAGTCGTTGACCCTACGACTACACCAGAGCATGCTGTTTTACATTATCTAGAATCGCATCCTGAAAGCAGGCTGTCAAATATCTTAGAAAATCAGCAACAGCACAAAAAGCTCATCATGATATCGGATGATATTCTTTCTCGTTTCCTTGATCGCAGGGCATACAACTGTATTCCTCTTAGGGATTTCCTTCGCGAGGTATTAGCTGGGGTTGTCTTTGAATCAGCCATTTCCAGTCTGTCCCGGCCTGAATTTATAAACGGGTGGATCATTTATTTATTTAGCGAGGGTGAATCCCAACTGATGAGTGCGATTGATGCCGGAGTTGAGGGAGCTAGAACCCAAAGTGCGACAGCAGTCAACAACTCGCGAGAAGCAAACACACCAGCCTCAATCTCTGCGGATAGCAAGGTTTCCGAGTCATCATCCTTGCGTAAAAAAATCGATTCAAAACCCGAGTCCGGTAAAATGGACGAGGCAACAGAAGCAGCAATGGTAGAAGTTAAGCGTTTGAGTGACATGATTGTGGCTCAGGACTTGCAGGATTTTTTGAAACCAAAAGCACAGAGCAATATGTCTAGGGTTGAAGATGGCGGATATCAAGCCAGTCCAGCTGCCGATTCAAACGCCGAAAAAGAAACGGAAGAACAACTGTCTGATACAAAGACAGCCCAATCTGACCTTGCTGGCAAGGTCCAAGGTGGCGATGATCGTAGTCTAGGAAATTCCAATGATTCTCACAAGCATCAGACCTCATATTCGTCGTCATCGCTACAATCAATGGGATCTCTTCCGACCAGCCAATCTCTAGAAAAGGCCACTACGCCTCCCGCTTTCACTCTTCATCGCGCATCGATATCGGTTGATGACGGCCTGGAGCCTGGGGATAAGGCGCTACTGCGTTCAAAACCTACATCTAACTATCTACTTCAGGTTGAACCACAATATGGGCGGAGCAGTGGTTGGATGATATTCAGGAAGTATTCTGATTTTGAATCCATACACGAGACTCTAGGGACAATATCAAGGTTAAATCAGATTCGACAGTTCACAGATGATCATCCGGCCATACCACCCTGGAAAGGTCAAACGGGACACGCATTAGCGCGAAACCTAGAACGATATTTGCAAGACGCGCTTCAGCATGAGCCGCTTGCCGAGAGTATAACAATGAGGAGATTTCTCGAGAACGATGGACGCCTGGGCCCCGAACCCCCGGGCTCTTCAGCGAAACCTGGATTTTTCTTCCCCAGTCAGGCTGCTTTTGAGAATGTTGGAAAGGGTGTCTTGGGTGTTTTAGCTAACGCACCTAAAGGTGTCTCAGGAGGTGGTAAAGCTGTTTTTGAAGGTGTCACTGGAGTATTTGGGGCCGGAATAAGCAAAAAGTCCAGAGCACGTTCGAATACAGAGGATCATAATAAGAAAGGTGAAGGGGACGTTTCCCAGAAGATCGAGTTGCCCCCAAAGACTGAAGGGACGTCCAGAAATGGAAGCTCGCTAGATCAGAGCAGAGAAGAGGCGGAAGCCGCTCTTTCATTTCAACCTTCTAAGGACCATATCATTCATGACCTTGAACTGTCAAGCGGCGTCATATCTACACCCAAATTGCCTGACACTGTACCACAGACCGATAATTCCATGGGAAAGGTCACATATGGAACAGATGAAATACCCACAGACCCCGATCTAATGCATAGCAGCAATATTACGCCTGGTTTAGCCTGTCACCCAAGCAAAACGGACGGTGAAGAACTTCCCACTGTACACAGGAACCAAACAGACCCCCCTGGACAAATTATAAACAAGGGCCAGGAAAACCCGATTACGACGGATGAGACCCAGTTGGCAGTGGAACTTATTTTTGCGGTTATAAATGAATTATACTCTCTGTCATCCGCCTGGAACATCCGCCGTACCTTACTCAATGCGGCAAAATCATACATACTTCGCCCTGGGAACCCCAGTCTCGAGACAATCCGCAATCTTCTACAGGAATCCATGATTAACAGTCATACTTCGGATGAAGCGATTGGCCTGTACCTAGCCAAACTTCGCGAAAATGCCCTGCCAACCCCAGAGGAGCTAAGCTCCTGGCCGGCGGATATGACTGATGCTGAAAAGGAGCGTTTGAGAGAAACTGCTCGCCGAGTCCTTGTCCAAAAGGGCCTCCCGCAGGCTATAACAAGTGTCATGGGGGCATCTGCTAGCCGAGAAGCTCTCGGTAAGGTGTTTGATTGCCTCCAGGTTGATACAGTCGCCCGTGGATTTGTATTTTCCATCCTTTTACAGGCCCTTCGGGCCGTAGTCCTATAATTTTCTATTAACGCAATTGTATATATATATAACATAATGTAAGATATGCACTACAGGATTTAGGACAAAATACAACCTAGACATTATTACTATTATTCTACTTCCTAGATAGGGCCCGACTACCTAACTGACCAGTAGGTCTTTTGTTTTCTGTCTATTGTTGTATCCATACCATACCCTATATACGTTAATTGCGCCGACTCTTTCTAGGCGGTATATGGGTTTCTGGTTACTGGGAGTAAATATCAACTATGAGGATGCATACCTGTATGTATGCATCACCAAAGCATATTATATCAGACTTTTCCCTTATCAGTCTTCACGGGTCAGTATGACGATTGAATGTTTCTAGGAGCCACCAAGGCAATACTTGAGCTGCAGCTCTTCATTTGTTACAGAATAAACATCCGAGCTCACTGCAAAGATAAGTAAAGCCCCCGGCATAGCAAGTTCAGAAATCTGCTAGTAGGTTCCAAAAGCCACAAGCATCATCATTGCCACATCACATGTGCAGTTTCTCAGGAGGTTCCTCTTGAGAGCTGCAGACAAAAATAGTTACAGATCATCCGTGTCTCGGTGCTTTCTACAGAGCATTTGCGAAAGCATAAAATGATTAACATCCTCATCTGACCAGTAGCTCAAATGACTAGCAATGCTAGCAATTAGGGATATATCAAATGCCCCCCTGATATCTTTAAGTTAGCTAACATGGAAAACGCCGGTATGATCCACTAGAGGGCAGAGGACCAGGGTAAATAAACGCGCAAACTTACTCCTGTATGCTATAATCAACCCGGCCATTAGAGTTTAATCTTCTCAACTTCTCATCCTCAAGTTTCAACTTTTTCATGCGGCGCTCCCATTCCTGGTATTCTTCATCATGCTCACCTTCCACTTTACCACGTCTGAGCTTGGCTTTTTGGAAGCCCTCATAGAGAGTCTCTATTTCTGGATCTATCAAAGTGGGATTTCGCTCGTCGCGAACACTGTCAGTTTTCGATATTGAGGACTGTAGAGGCTGCGAACGAAGATTCGAGTTCTGATGAGACGAAGTATCCTCAGAGTTTAGACCAAGGCTGCGGTTGAGCAAACTGCTGGCAACACCCGAGGTGAAATTTGTCCACAGGGATCCTACACTTTGACCCACACGACTGCCTATCAATGAAAGGCTCTGCCCAGAGGTCGTCCATATACTCCGTTTGACAGAGGGTAAGGGTTGTGCTTTGAGTGACGACATCGCAGGAGATATTAAAGGCTCCATACGATAACTCACTGGATCTGACGGGTGGAATATATTATATAATTGCCGACACTTCGGCAAGGATACAGTGGACTGGTTCTCGCCGAGGTTGGGCGCTAGGTTTGTAGACTGATGTCTCGAAATGGAGGAGTGGCCTTTGATAGATTGTTCAACCTCGTTCGAAGAAAACGGTGTCTGCGAATCCCCACTGTTGCTAGAGTGTCGTCCGGCAATCGTTTTACCTTTAAGCATCTGAAAAAGCGCTACAGGAGAGCCCAAACAGAACAATTCATCGCACTCGAAAGCTAACGGGACCTCTCCAGAGGTATTTTTAGTTCCTTCGTTGGCGAGGTATAGTGGATCATATTTCTCGTCGCAAAGAATATCAAAATAAATGGCACTGCCGAGAGAGTGGCCACATAGGCTCACAGAGCCCTTAAAATTAGGATTTCGCTTCTTATAAAGCTCAACAATCCGATTGCACTCTTGCTTGACGATAGAACATATGTGCTTGCAGTACTTACTCTGATAGAGAAGCACGTCCACTGCTAAGTCGGAGATAAGGTTTCGAACAGCAGGAACGCTGTCAAGAGTGATGTCAGATAAGGTGGGGTATATATCATCGTCAAGAGCATCCGCATCCGCAAGGTCAAGTTCTTTACGGTTCTGCCCAACCCTTTGGTAGGGAAAGTCAAGCAAATGTCTCCAGCACCTAGTTCGGGTCAGTTTAATTTGTTTGTAATAAAAAGGAATATGCCACGATATAAGAAAAACGGTAATAGTCCAGAAACTTACACTGGAAGAACCTGGACGCGACAGTTTTTGTGTTTGTCTTGAAAAGTGGAATTGAGAGTTTGAAGATCTGGCGAGGCTCTGTAAACGCCCTTCATGGTCTTCCGCAAGACGTTCACGTCATGGATGAAATTGACGCTTTCTAAACGAAAGCCTAGTCGTTGGCCAATGCCATGGGTAACGAGAACTAGATGATCAATTTCCCTCTCTCTATCTTCGTCGTCCGCCTCCCTTGAATCTTCCATCTCTTTTTCTTCTTGCTTACGGGCCTGCTCTTCAAGCTCAGCCGCATTTTGACCATCCGTAAAGGATGAAAACCGCCGTTCTAATGTTATTTCCGGATTCTCTTCGTTGTCGATTTCGCTTTCATGTTGACTGGGTGGTGTACTAGGTCTTGAGGGCTCTGGTGTGCGCTTAGTATTTGGGCCTTCCGAAGGCATTGCAGATGTAGGACGTATGTCGCGGGGTAATTTTTGATCGAGGGTTCTTTTATCCGATGCATCGTTCTGTTTCTTCATTTCATTGAAACCACGTATAACCTTCGTACCTGGGACACCTCCAAGTGTTTGATATACGGTTGTGCTGAATCTGGACATGAGATCATCATTTATGAGTAGTGCAGTCGAAGAATTCTGGTATGTTACTATGCTGCTCATGTAGGATCCGAACAAGCGATATTTCTTTGCTTCTTGTGTAGGCGTTGATGGCGCACGCCCAGTACTATCATTATGATCGGTCAAGGAGCTGGCGTCTGTCAAAAATCAGCCTGAAGAAACCAAGGTATATTTAGGCCTCCAGCGTTCCCATACTTACCCTGTGCGCGCGGTCTAGGGGCTGTTGCTGGTGGAGATAATGGATCATGTGTCTCTTCAAAGCGCCATGGTTTGACTTTAAGATAGCCCTCTTCGAGCTGAGTAGCAAGGTTTTCTTCACAGGGTTTGATTGTAGATCCGTCTTGGAAAAACCAGGTCCCACGTCGAACCTCGTATATAGGCCCTTTCCAATATGCCGGGCTCAATTCCCTTCGCTTTATGTCCACATCGAAGAGATAGTCTTCATTGACTGGTATTTTCACAGACTCATCCTGTGCTCCATTGATTGGTTGGTTGTAGTGAACTTGCTCCCTTGCAATTTCAATATCAGACAGCTTCTGAAAGGCTTGCTCTATGGACAGCGAGTCTTTGGGAGTAAACGGGACAAATTTTTTTGGAGGGGGAAGGGGCTTCGATTCACCCTTTTTTTTATCTAGCAGGCTTGGTTTCCATTTGGGGGAATCTACTGCATAAAACCAGCGTACTCTCAGTGGAGGACAGTCTTTCGGGTATTGGTGTAAGCTTAGTCTATGCCTGTGGGAGACTGTGTGGTCTTCGCCCTGGGACCGTTGAAGAATATCTTGCGCATCCTGGCTGGGGTGCGGTTGGGTGGTGGGATTGCTCGAAATATTCCAGGGAGTAATTGCCCCGAAAAAAGTCGCCTTTTGCCCCTCTTTTGCCATGAAGGCTGGAAGCGCTAGATTGGCCAAGATGTGAACGCAGCGAGTACTACCTATGGCACAATATTTGGCAACGGGGACTGGCAGAGGCTTCAGCGGAAATACAGGGATAGGAAAATACATTCACAGCTTCAAGAGGATTTAAATGGGCCACGGTCAGACGTTGTGGCGTCGTGGAGGAGCTCGGAAGTTTGGGGAAGTGTACCTTCCATGATATCAATCAATAATGGCTGGGTACTGAGGGAAGCAACTATTATTTACCTTGACAGGTTTCCAGAGCAGCAAAGAGTATTTGTAGCTGAAGTCTGTTCACTACTATGAGTGACTTTTGTCTAGCAGATTGTCATGCTCTGTACTCTGATACATGAGGTAGTGCTACCTACTCTGTACAGAGTAACTATTGCTTAGTTACTAGGCAGGGTATGTGTGGAAACCATCTTGGTTCTTGGCGTACCTAATTTATAGCTACCTAGTTATGGTAAACCACTAACTAGTTATTTCAGGCACAGTCATTAGTCATCTGACAGCAGCATGTCGGTAGTAATTCTGCCACAAGGGCTCTTATATGCATGATAAGATGTAATCTAATACACAATACCTCATTCTATTAATACTCTAGTGAAAGACCTGGCTAGTTTTGAGTTAGCAAACAATACATTTTTGTAAAGAAAAAAAGAAGAGAGCAATGTATAGAAATAATAATAATGACGTAGACCCGAGCGGACTGCAAAGGGACAAAGTGAGCGGTAGAAGCAGAGAGTCTACACAAGTAACCGGGCGCCGCAAATGTTGAGTGGCCTTCGAGAGGCTGAGGCGCATGAATTACGTCATTGATGAACAAGAGTAAGGCACTACTATGTCAGGCTACGGAGTACGAGGCACACAGTAGAAATTGTAGTCGAAATTTGCCTGGTTGAAAAGTACTGGGACATGACAATTAGGGGGTATAACGCTAATAATAAGAAGTGAACCGTGTAGTCATCTTAGCTCATACGTGCAACGCGCACTCGGGGTGGCCGGTTCTCCAAGATTCCTCCAGGTTGTTGAGGATTCTGGACTTATACGATTACGGACCCCCACCCCGCTTCGTCGGTCACTACTATAAATTCTGCCTACCTAGGTACCACGCAAACCCCTCGACTACTGCCCAGGCTGCCTAAATAAAGGTGGTTTTCAATTGACAAGTGTCGCGTCTCGCTCATAAGCAGACCAGTTTCTGCCTTTTCTCTCTCACCACCTGTTTCGCAAAATATCCGAACCCCCGCCCACCCCCTTTTCCTTTCAAGTAATATTCAAGTAATATTCATCCTCACCAGACGAGAGGACGGAAGGAAAATGAATGTCATTAAGCTTCAAAGGTTCTGTCCACCCTCTCCTATGGTTTAATGTGGTTGATTATTACCACAACACCATCTCCTAACTATTGTACAGGAAGTATCCGCAATTCGAACAGGGCGAAATCTTCTCCCTTCAAGACGCTTTTAGAAAGTTAGACTTGGATGACAAGGGATACTTGGATGAGGCTACAGTCATCAAGGCAACGCAACAGTCCGAGCGCCAACCGTACGATGTTGTGCGCCAAACACTGAAAGAGGTCGAGCTCGACAGCTCTCGCCGCGTGGAACTAGAAGACTATGTCGACGTAAGTGACGGAATTCTCTTTATCATCAACGCATCAAGATACCTAATCAAGGCTACAGCTTATTGCCAAACTTCGCGCCGGGTCAACGCGAGGCACTCCTATCCGCGACCCGGTTTCTGCGACAGTAATGGCCGGAAATGCAGCCGGCACGTCCCGACATGTCTCGAAAGGCAGTGTAGGAGGGAAGATCCATGTTCAAGGCTCTTCCTCGAATGTAACGCATACAATCAATGAAGATGAAAGAACCGAGTTCACGAGGCATATTAATGCCGTACTTGCAGGCGACCCAGATATTGGGCACCTTCTACCCTTCCCTACCGATACGTTCGAAATGTTCGATAAAAGCAAGGATGGATTGGTCTTAGCCAAATTGATTAATGACAGCGTCCCGGATACGATCGATGAGCGTGTTTTGAACAAGGCGGGCAAAAAAATCAAACAATTGAATGCATTCCATATGACAGAAAATAACAACATAGTGATCAACTCCGCCAAGGGAATTGGTTGCTCTGTTGTGAATATTGGAAGTGGCGATATAATCGAAGTGCGAGAGCACCTTATACTCGGTCTCATCTGGCAGATTATTCGCCGGGGGCTCCTTGGCAAGATTGACATCAAACTTCATCCTGAACTCTACCGGCTTCTAGAAGATGATGAGACATTGGAGCAGTTTCTACGCCTTCCTCCCGAGCAGATCTTACTGCGGTGGTTCAATTATCATTTGAAGAACGCGCAATGGGGCAGAAGGCAAGCATTTCATCCCTCTCTTCCATACCAGCTTTTTATTCATACATCTCTTTCTCCTGATAAGGCGTGGGCATTATTCAAAATTACACATTTTCCTAGTGGCTAACTCGATGATTATCATTGTAGGGTCACAAACTTCTCCACTGATGTGAAAGATGGTGAAAATTACACAGTCCTTCTCAACCAATTGGCTCCTGAACTCTGTTCACGACAACCCCTCCAAAAGCAAGATTTGTTGCAAAGGGCAGAGGAAGTTTTGACAAACGCTGAAAAGCTTGGGTGTCGGAAGTTTTTGACTCCCACATCACTCGTTGCTGGGAATCCTAAACTTAACCTGGCGTTTGTGGCGAACCTGTTCAATACTATCCCAGGTCTCGATCCGATTACCGAGGAAGAGAAGCTCGAAGTAGAAGACTTTGATGCCGAGGGTGAACGCGAAGCCAGAGTCTTCACCCTGTGGCTAAATTCACTTGATGTGCAACCGGCAGTCAACTCGTTGTTCGATGACCTTCGGGACGGAACGATTCTAATGCAGGCTTATGACAAGGTGATCCCTGGAAGCGTCAATTGGAGACATGTCAATAAACTCCCAGCGTCTGGTCAAGAAATGATGCGCTTCAAAGCAGTTGAGAATACCAATTATGCGATTGAACTTGGAAAGCACTATGGCTTCTCCTTGGTCGGTGTGCAGGGCGCCGATATTACGGATGGCCAACGGACTCTCACACTTGGATTGGTTTGGCAGTTGATGCGGCGTGACATCACAAACACCCTCTCCAGCCTGGCGACGCGGATGGGCAAGCGCGAAATCACAGATTCAGAGATGATCAAATGGGCAAATGATATGTCTAGGAAGGGTGGGAAATCTTCATCTATTCGCAGTTTCAAGGACCAGTCCATTGGTACTGGCGTATTTCTACTTGACGTCCTCAACGGCATCAAGGCCTCCTATGTTGATTACGACCTCGTTACACCTGGGCACAATGATGAACAGGCTTACGCCAATGCCAAACTGAGCATTAGTATTGCAAGAAAGCTGGGCGCAACTATCTGGTTGGTTCCCGAAGATATTTGTCAAGTTCGGTCTCGCCTTGTGACAACATTCATCGGTAAGTTTTGCCTCATGTACATGCCTGTGTTTAAATACTGACGGTTTTGTTTGCGCAAGGCTCGCTTATGGCCACGTATGAGAAAATGCAATGAACTCTCGGCATCCATTTGACAGATGCAACTCATACTTACTAGTCCTGCAGTATTTTCAGTCTTCCTTTTGCTTGATTTATTTATATGTGTTTGTAGGAGTCGGTACCTAGGTAGTTTGAAGAGAGCAATCCCTATTGAAAATATTTACTCATGGTCCTGGAGGGCTTGTGATTATTTGATTGCGTTGGTCCGAGTGTACTGTATAGAATCGTCACGAGTTTTTGAGGCATACCAAAGAACTGAACGAATAGGTTATGGACAGCCGGCTACGAATGCGTAATACCTTAGAATTAATAGTGGAGGTTTAGAACACAGTACTGCAGTACCTGAGTTAACCAGCGAGGCGGGATAAAATTGTCCTCTACTGTTACTGATTGGGCAATACTTCTGCCTAAAGGTTTGCATGGCGGAGTAGCACGTCCTAGCTCTGCATTTATTACCTGCAGTTGCCGTTGGAGGTACATGAAGAGTTTCTGATCTTGGAAACACCGTGACTAGGCTAGAATTGTAGGGTGTGAACAGGGAGATTTCATGGCTTTTGGGGGAATAACGAGGAAAAGCCTCCATAGAGATCATCGATGAACGGTCTGGGCACCTGAGGGGCTCGGGAGTAGGGCCTACGTCTGAGGATCGATCAATTCGAATAAACATATTCGGAACCTATCTTGCGACTCAAAGCAAATATCTCTTCTGCCACCCTGCGGATTGGGAAACGTAGCCCGACGTATATCAAATTATAGCAAGAGCGCGATACCAACTACACATCTATTTTCCCTTCTCCATTTCGCTATCTTGGTCTACGGAAGGTTACATTTACTTCACAGCATTACAATTGCTTGCCAAAACAAAACTCACTACCGAAAATCCCGACGGATCGTAAAGGACGAGGTAATGGAGGTTATAATCGTCTTATATTAAACTGCGAGGCAAGGCGAATAACGAACGGACCGCTTTTATCGGGGGAAACGCAAGGACGAGAAATTTCGGCGAAGGAGGAAAGGGCAAAAGGAAAAGACCGCTCGACGCTCGATCGGGAAAGATACTCGCTGCTGATCAAGGTGATGAATACCAAGTCGGACAATTAAACCCGTACCGGAGGTACGAAACACTTAGCCATACTTTCTTCTCCGTCCCTTCCTCCACTTGTCCTTTCTTAATTTTCTGTTTTCCTGTTGATTGAGAAAATGTGACCCATAAAAAGTAGAGAAGACAGGAAGCAAAAAGGGGGAAAGAAACAAAGACTAGAATGAAGCGAGGAAGTTAAAAGAAATGTAGTGTGGGAGGCGAAGAGGGTCATGGTGAAGGAAAACGGGGCTCAAAAGTAGGTGAAGGAGACAGACAATAACAAGCCTTTAGACCGAATACCGGTATTCGCAACAGTTGAGGGTCATCATGATTGCCAATTCGGGTGATCGACATGGAGCTGACTTATTAGGATCCGAATAGCAATCAGACAAAGTCTCCCTCTTGTGCTTTATTGATTGGCAACACTACTCGGCGGTATCAAGCTCGTCATGAGCAGACGTTAGGGGGTCTAGAGGTACTGTTACATTTAGCAAAGTTCGGAACAAATGGTCAAATGCCATACCTTTTCTATCTTCACCATTTGGTCCATTTTCACGCTCATCATCGCGCCTCTCGCGGTCGTCCTCGCGCCTTTCTCGATCGTCTTTAACATCACGGTCCCTCTCATCAGGGCTACGGGAACGGTCACGAGAGCGGTCACGATCACGGCGATCATGGTCTCGGTCACGACGCTCATAGTCTCGGTCGCGTCGCTCATAATCACGTTCGTGTCGGTCGTAATCCCTTTCATACCTATCATCCCTACGTGGAGAGTAGTCCCCACGAGCACGACGAGGAGATGGGGAACGTCCACGGCGAGGAGGTGTGCGATCACGGCGGCGGTCACGCCCGGAATCGAAACGCCACGAAGCAGATGGGGGGGTTCTGGCCCACTAGTGAAAGGTCAGACAGAAAGAAAAGGCGAGTATGATCGAAAACTCACTTCAATCTTCAACAAATCATCCCGACCGATCCGTTTGTTGTGCATCTCATGGTAAGCATCATCTGCATCACGGCTTCTCTCATATTCCACAAAAGCGAACCTAGTATCGTTAGAAGCTTATACTCAAAAGGAGGCACAAAAAAAGCAGGCATACAGCCGACTGGAAGGGGTTCGTGGCGCAGGGATGTCACATCGAACAAGGCGCCCATATCTGATAACGGAGTTAGCATGGGATTTTTGACGCAGGCTGGGTCGTAGAAAGAAGATCGGTGGCCAAAGAGAAGAAGAAAAGATGCAGTGAGGTAAACAGTTTTGGAAGAAAATGGGCCAGTGAATATTGTTGGGGAAATGGAAAAAACGAAGCAAATCAATTGGGATAAGCAGGCTTTCTCATAACATGACAGGAAATATTTCCGGCGTCGATATTGCGAAACCCGACCGAGAAGGAAAGCGCGGATGGGTATACGATTCGGATGGTCATGGTAGCGTGTGGTAATCGACGAGCGGCACGTACCGTTCGAATTCGTAGGCAAGATCGCGGGCTCGGGTACCGTGTCCAAAGCCGGTGACATATAGGGTAGTACCAGGACGAGACATTGCTTGCAGTATTTGATCTAATCGGAGGTTGGAGTTGAGGACTTGGAGAACAGGGCGAGGTTCTGAGAAGGAATATCCTGAAAAGACCGTGAGGAGCGAAGGACGATTTCAGAGGTCTACAGGTGGCTGGACGTGCCGTAAGCGAAGGAATAGACACCTCCCCCTTAAAAATACGAGACATGGATAAAAATACCACAATGCCGCTCTGTTGTAACCTTGTCATACCTACCTAGTACCACTATCTAGGTACTACTAGTACTACTAGTAGTACTTAGCAGAACCCAGAAGGTAATTACTGGCAGTACATAAGTAGCTCTTTCAATTGTCTTTTTGAAATACCACGTGACTACCATTATTACCTTACTCTTCCTTAAGTAATTATCCAGTGTAGCAGTGTACAAACACAACTTTACCACTACCTACGAGGTAGTTCACTAGCTACTCTCTCCTTGAATGGGTGGGGGTTCAAAGCTACCTAGGCCCTAACTAAATAACCAATTACTGCTAACTAGTAGTTACAGTACGGAGTATATATTATGGATGACATGGCTGTTGGAACTTAACAAAATTCGGGAGGCTTCAGTTTTATCTATCGCCTTATACGTCAGATACATCTCAGAATTATTTTGTCGTTCAGTGGAGGCAGCATAAAATGATCCAGATATTCTACTTGGCATATTTACTCGTTGATTTCCGAAAAAAGTGAGAACATAGAAGTAAAACTAATTAGCCTTTGGCTACTAGAAGCATTACTGCTAGTCTTATTATTATTATTAGTTACCAAGGACTGGCCTGCTTTCAAAGTAAGTTATTCCACTACCAACCTTTGCAATCCGAGATTTGTCACGTCACAACCAGCCTCGGAGGCTAACTATCACTTCACTTCATTTTTGGAAAGCACCGATCTCGTTATTTGCTTGTTTACTCCACTATGCGTCTATAATCAGTCACACATGGCCATTGTAGCATCAAAAGATCGAGTACTCTGTGCCCTTTTCTTCGCTGCGAAGAGGCCTGCATATATATAATAGTTTGACGTCGACTCAATTCATACAACTCAACATACAAACATACGAATTAGAAAAGGGGCCCATTCAACGGTGAATTCAGGCTTCATGCGGGCAACTGCTGCTAGAAGCCCTAATTATTTATAGATTTTTTTTTCTGAAATTACCACTTCAGCATGAGCCTAGATCGCCAGGAAGCAGGTCGACATGAAGGGTCGACAGGCACGGAGCAGAGTGCTTTGCCAAAACTGCCACAGCTACCTTCTACGAACCCCGCTAAGGTGTGACAAGCGCAGACACAAATACAATTATTTACTACTCACTGTCTATAGGAAACCCTGGAGGAGGAAAATCTTTCCTTCGTCGATTTAGCGAAAACCAGACTCGCTGAGCCCATCACCGCGGCCTTTTTCGCGGGAGGAGTAGCAGGTGCCGTATCCAGAACAATAGTATCTCCGCTTGAGCGCTTGAAAATTCTTCTCCAGATACAAAGTGTTGGTAGGGAAGAGTACAAGTTGTCCATCTGGAAAGCGCTCAAAAAGATTGGGAAGGAGGAAGGCTGGCGCGGTTTCCTTCGTGGAAACGGAACAAACTGTGTTCGCATCATCCCATATTCGGCAGTCCAGTTCGGGAGTTACAACTTTTACAAGAGAGTAGGTTAAAATGGACATTTCTATCGAAAGAATGATAATAATTCTCTCCAGTTCGCCGAAACCTCTCCAAATGCTGAGTTATCACCAATACGCCGGCTTGTTTGTGGAGGAGCCGCTGGTATTACCTCGGTGATTGTCACCTACCCGCTCGACATCGTACGCACGAGACTATCTATCCAGTCAGCTTCATTTGCTGCTCTGAGACATGAAAAGGCCAGCGAGAAGTTACCTGGAATGTTTACTACGATGGCACTGATTTATAAGAATGAGGGTGGTCTTGTCGCCCTCTACCGAGGAATTGTTCCAACTGTCGCCGGTGTTGCCCCATATGTAAGACGCCCAATGAGCAGACTCAGCACTATAAATTCGAGCTAATTCGGGTTAGGTCGGTCTCAACTTCATGACATACGAATCCGTTCGTCAATACCTAACCCCTGAGGGGGAAAGTACCCCAGGTCCTGTTCGTAAACTTCTCGCGGGAGCGATTTCGGGAGCAGTGGCGCAGACATTCACTTATCCATTGTAAGGACCTGTGAAGCCTTTTTTGGCCTTTTCTGGCAATCTAGGGTTATACTAACACACTACCAGTGATGTTCTTCGGCGGCGGTTCCAGATCAATACAATGTCCCAAATGGGTTATCAATACACATCTATTTTAGACGCTGTCAGGGTCATTGTGGCTGAGGAAGGTGTGCGTGGTCTCTTCAAGGGGATTACGCCAAATCTTCTCAAGGTGGCGCCGAGTATGGCGAGCAGTTGGCTTAGCTTTGAGCTGACCCGAGATTTTCTTCTTCAGTTAGATGAGAGGTAAAATGGTTTTCACCTTTTCCAAATATATACAACTCTCTGCTTTAGATGTGAGGTCAACCAATTTGCAGAGGTTGGGCATGGGAACAAAGCTGGTATGCATGTGGCTGCATATCGATCATGCTTTAAAGATCTTGTAAGGATATATAATAATTTTAGAGAGGATGGAGCAAGTCAAATCTTGCATTTTGTCAAATAGAATAAAAAAGGTCTTGGTGATCCATTCTGTCCAAGTAAAATCAACTTATAACGCATTCAGCAACTTAGATAGTACCTAGTAAGCTGTCAAATTCCCCGAATCCAATAATATCAAGTCTACCATAGCAGCACTCTGTAGATACAGACAGCGCTACTACTGAACATACTTCCACTACTAAGGTACTATTATTATTCACATTCACTTAACAGCAGTAAGTGGTAGTAGTGGTAATGCTCGGAATAACTAGTAGCCAATAACTCACGAATGCTATTTCCCCACCTAAAGAGCAGTGTGGTGGCGATTACTATTTGTTTCCTAAGAGCCGAAGTTTCCTCTTATACTCTAGTTCTCCTCTAAAAACTTTGATGCATTTTTAGTGGAGTTATTCTGCCCCTTCCGTATACGTACTAGTGTAGGGCTCAACCCGCACACACCGTCCATCTGAAAATCATTGATCAAAAACCTCACCAGCTTCATTTTGCATACGGGTGCGACAGCCAGCCAACGTCTAGGTCCGCAATTCTCAGCAGCCATGGGTAGGTGCCATTGAAACTCCCTGAGACTTAAACTGTTTATCAAGAACAGTTTAATCCAACAACTACCCTGCCTCAAGAAGCCCCTCCGTTATACAACTTTTGCTTGCTGAACAATCGAGACTGACTTGGATGCACAGGTATCGACTTGGATCGCCACCATGTGCGCAGCAGCCATCGCAAGGCGCCAAAGAGTGAAAATGTCTATTTGCAAGTCCTCGTGAAGCTCTATCGCTTCCTTGCCCGTACGGCCGACCTTGATTGACCCTGTGATATGGAGTTGGGATTAATTTGAATACAACCACTAACTGGTGATGATTTACAGGCCGCACGGAATCGAACTTCAACAAGGTTGTGCTGCGCCGCCTCTTCATGTCCCGTATCAACCGCCCCCCTGTCTCGCTCTCACGCCTCGCCTCCAACGTGAGCGACTCCCACCAGGGCAAGACCATTGTGGTGATCGGCACCATTACGGACGATAACCGCCTCCTCACTGTTCCTAAGCTGTCCGTGGCCGCGCTGCGCTTCACTGCCACTGCCAGAGCCAGAATTGAGAAGGCAGGTGGTGAGACGTTGACTTTGGATCAACTTGCTCTGCGGGCACCCACTGGAGCTAATACCCTCCTCCTTCGCGGCCCCAAGAACGCCAGGGAAGCCGTGAAACACTTTGGTTTTGGTCCTCACAGCCACAAGGTTTGTTCTTACTATCCGGTAAAGCGTGGATCACTAGCTAACGAGAACAAGAAACCATACGTGCGAAGCAAGGGCCGGAAGTTCGAACGGGCTCGTGGACGGAGAAGGTCGCGCGGTTTCAAGGTCTAGAGAATTCAACGCCTATGATTGTCTTACCAGTCTGGCTTTTTTCCTAAATTAACTGGAATTGAATCATAAATGTGTTGTTAAACGAATATTTTGAGGGAACACCATCTCGGACTCTCCAGCTGGCTTGACTGTAAAGGCAATCTACGGGTTAAACTAAGTTTCTTCAGGCAGATGATATCGAATGGGATGAAAAATGAAAATGTTGTTTGAATGAGATTAATTCAAATAATGAAACTACAATGTTTGCAAATTTTGATGCTTCCACTTTTTCCCACCTGGACCTTCGAAGTAGTCACCGGCTCTATGACCATTTCCACGAATCAAATATTTATAAATAGTCAATCCATCCAACCCAACAGGCCCCCTAGAATGTATTTTGTTGGTACTAATGCCGACTTCAGTACCAAATCCGTACCTCATCCCATCTGCCAACCTTGTTGAGGCATTCCAGAAAACCCCAGCACTATCCACACCTTTCATGAAAGTTTCTGCTGCATCTTTGGATGCAGTCACAATAATATCCGTATGTTTAGAAGAGTGCGCATTAACATGAGCAATTGCTTCCTCAAGGTCCGTGTTGGGGGAGCGAGAAGGAATTGTTTTGACTGCCAGTATCAGATCCAGAAATTCGGTGGCATAGTCCGACTCAATAGCATCCTCAATCAGCTCCATTTGCGCAGGAGTCAGAGTCTGAATCAGTACAGCTTTAGATGGTGGATCGCAGCGAAGGCGCACACCCTTGGTTATAAGCGCTTGGGCAACTTTTGGGAAAACTGATTGAAGAACATCTTGATGTACGAGCAAGGTTTCTAGGGAATTGCAAGCCGCGGGATAGTCAGTTTTCGAGTCCACAATAACTTTGACTGCAATTTCAGGGTCTGCGTCAAAATTGATATACGCGGAACACAGTCCATCAGCATGGCCGAGAACTGGTATTTTTGTGTTATCCTTGACGAAACGGACGAGGTCATTCGAACCCCTAGGTATGACCAGATCAATAAGGGAATCCTGTGCTAACAAGTCGGAAACAGCGGCTCGTGTCTTGACAAGCTGGATAGATGATACCGGAACCCGTGTACTTGATATAGCCTTGGAAATTACGTTTGATATTGCGACAAATGACTCAGTGGATTCTTTGCCGCCTTCTCAAAAATGAGCAATGTACCTAAGATGACAGCGGGGTTCAGGTCAGCGTACCTTTGAGGATCGCGGCATTGCCTGACTTTATAGACAGCGCCGCGATATTTGCAATAACTTCAGGACGTGCTTCGAAAATAATCAATAAGACTCCAATGGGACAAGAGACTCTTTCAAGAGTAAGACCATCATCCAACAGGGTCCTTAATGTAACGTTTCCAACTTAAGTGTGATCAGAGATAGAAAATCAAACAAAGGATTAGAAAGCAATGTACATACTTGGATCCTTTAGGTTTCTGACACTTAGAATCCCTTGTAACATGTCATCGTACTTCCCAGGCCGTGACAAGTCAAGCCGCTTCAATACGCTCTGGTTGAGGGTTCCGCCTTCAACAGCTTGTCTAGCAACCTCAAGGTCTCTCGCATTTGCTTCGAGGATAATACCTTTATTCGCTAGAAGGGCATCATGGAGGGTTGATAATGCTTCATTGCGATCCGTTTCAGCCAAGGTGGCTAAGTGACGAGACGCAAGAGATGCAGATCTTGCAATGTCAATTGCAGATGATTCTGTGAGGGACATTCTCAAGGCACTTGAAGACGTAAATGGTAGACACTGAAGAATTGGTAAAATGTCTATTAATGGGTTCAGCAAAGCATGAGTCAAATTTTGTTGTCTTAAGAATTATTTACGCGCTAATTACTACCCGAGTTCTACCTGGTTAGGAGGGACAGTGGATACGGGGCACATTGAATTTGGTCTGATTCCCAACTGTGATAGAAGCATTGAAATGTATAATTAGATTAATTAACAATAGGCGGCATGAAAAAAGAATCTCCATTGTGGATTTGTTACGCTATTAGGAACAAAGTCAGGAAGTAATTATTACAAGGCAACTGTTAGTTTGATGGTCCATTCTGTGCGGGGTAAGGTGCTCTAAATCCTACCTCCATGGCAGTTATCTTCTCAATCAGGTCCAATGTGTGGGTGCCTTGTAGAGTTACAAATCAATGGCCATCTCCCATTAAATCCTCATCTATGTCAAAACCACCAGATATCTCATCAGAGCTGGGGACACCAGACTTCCCTGCACTGTCTACCCTTTTATGACTCTTTGCCAAAAACTGAAGGTTCTCTTGGCAAAGCTCCAGAGTATGATTGGTTTGTTTGATTCTTTCAGCTATGGCATTCACTGCCATCCTTCCCTTCATTAACCGTGCACGTATATATTCTTCACGGAATATGGGAGATTCTGCGGTTGGGGAAAAACGAAGCATTGCAGAAAGTTCGGGATATGGCAAATGCGACAAGTTGGCCTGTAAGACCCCTGACATTGCAAGCGACGCTACAAATTGCTCAATGTCAAGAGAAGTTTTGGAATTGGCTGATGCCCGTTGCAGCACATCCGCTATTGTAAGAGCATAAAAAGTTCTTCTCAATTTCAAAATCATGTACTTGTCAAATGCGTCCATTAGTTGGGAGACAAGGCCTGCATTATTGTCCTATATCGCAATCAGTATGAGCGATCCGAAATATAAGAAACAGCAACGTACAACACGCCATATGGCTGATCCTAGATCAATCTCAGCACTCATTTTCTGTACGTCGCCCTTTTCGAATGCTTCAGCCAGTGAAAGATATGGTCTTGCCAATGCTTGATAAACTCGCATCACGTGGGGTGCGACCATCCTGGGTGTTACGGGGAGCTGATAATATTGTGCTAGTCAGCTTCCACTCATAGAGATATGACATAGGTTGAGTAGTCACCTTTCCAGATCCAAGCAACCCTGTCAAAATCCATTTCTTATATGCTTCTACCATAACCTTGCTGACCGAGTTCGTAGTGGGGGCCGAAATGACTATACTCAAACAATGTAGTGCCTGATCCCACTTCTTTAGGGCCATATAGATCATTCCACTATAGAGGAGATATTGGAGGTAGTCGCGGTATCTTAATTTTGAGGAGAACCCAGATGCATCGGTGATGAATAGCATACTTGACTGTTGCTTAGAGCACAAGAAAGATTGCTCATGTGGCAAGTCTTCTCCCGTAGGGAAATGACAAACATATTTGTCCAGAATCGGTAGGGCGAGCGTATATGAAGAAGAAAGTAGAGCTAGTTTAACGAAGAGATGGTGAACTGATATGAAAACCGCAGAAGATGAATCAAGTCGATTCAAGGCAATACCAATCAATTTTACTGCTAGGAAAGGCTAGGATGAATTAATACATCGCGGAATTAATCATACGAATCAAAAGAAGTAGGAGATAATGCTCACTTTTGACGCTGCTTGTGCAGCCCTGCCTACAAGCTCGATAAGCTGGCGCCATTCGTGGCCAGCGTATCGAATCTGTATAGGATCGAAGGTCCTTAGGAAATTTGTAGCCCGAATCCACAGATTACCTCCAGGCAGAAGGTCCTCAGGGAGTTCTTTTTTCCATTTACTTTGGGCAGATTGGATTTGAATATGGAGGAGATAAAGGAAGGATATGGTATGAATGGACGGACTTAAGTTCTGTAGTATAGGCTATCGGTTAGCCAGTAGACACGAGGGGTCATATTGTCATATGGCAACCAAGAAAAATGGCCTTACATCCAAATATTGATTGAGCTCTGTGGTACTGTGGATTAAGCTTGACTGTTTCAAGTAAGTGACCAAGTCTCGCAGTTGACGATCATAGCTTTCATCAGATATCTTGACTGAGCCATTACTGCATGATGCGATTGCAGTGAGGCGTCTAAAAAACTCTGTCATATCTTATGGTAAATAGTATGGAGTGGCATGGGTTGAAGCAGGTATGAGATATTCTTGTCCATATATGTTGTAGCTATGTAGGGGCAGGAAGTTAAAATCAGGTCCTAGTAAACAGTGAAGTACGGCAGATTACAGCAGCCAGTGCATGCCAATTATACTATACAAGCCTTGGGCTACGCTACCTCGCTTCGCTCGGTGCAATCCAGTATTTTACTAAGCCTAATCCAGAAATTATATAACTTTGATAAAGACTATAACTAATATAAAATCTATAAAAATAATAAAGATAATAATATATATGTTTGTTACAACCTCGCTTCTGGACATATGATAGCGCCGCAGAGGTGTAGGGCGCCTAGATGGGTGGAAGGATGCGGGGTGTAGAAGATAGAGTGCTATTATTGATATCGATAAATAATTTAATAGAATATTATTATGCTTTTTAAGTTGAAATTCTTAAAAGTAATAAAATTTATTTATATTTATAGTATAAAATCTTCGGATATAGTTATATATAAGTTATAATAATATAATTATACTGTTTACATTATTATAATTATAAAAATAAATGTTAAAATAAATCTATTTACTGTAAAAATAGATTGTTAGGATTTAATATTTAAATTGTTTAGCTTCTACATTTTATATAAAAATTAAATTTTTTAATTTTTTTTGGTTTTTCTTCTTTTTTAATTATTATATTATATTTTATTTTTATATATAACTATACTTTTTATTTTTTTAATATTTTTATTATATAACAATTATAAATTTTTAATATTTTAATTTTTTATTATATATTTATACTTTATAACTCAGTTATATTGCCTGTATTAAAATAATATTATTATTACATTAATAGTTTTTTACACTAGATACTTTATTTAAATATATTTTGAGACCTTTGATCGTTCTCCTCCACCACCTTGTCTCGCTGCACTGAAGCACTTCGCTATCTAGATCTTTAATTATTTTTATTATTATTTTATTTTGCTGTACTAAAGAACTTTACTATCTAGATTTTTAATTTAGTTTAATAAGGGCCAGTATGCTATAAAAATTTATTAATTTAAATATTTTTATATATTTTATTAATTTAACTATTTTAATTCTTTCTATTCTGCATTTTAATAATAAATTAAATATAACTTTATTATTTTAATTTTATATATTATATATATGTCTGTTAAATCTTTATAATAGAACTATTCATAATTTAAAGTGTTAAAGTAATTTAAAGTAATAAAAATATTAAAATAATAATTATTTTATTTATTTTATTTAATTTATATTAAAAAGCACTCTAACTGTTATTAATATTTTTAATTATAATAAAATATCTATTATTTTAAACTACTCTTTATATTAAAATTGAGGGATAGTCAGATAGTGGATAATAGGGGCTTGCTGGCCGCTAGCGCCTCTGAAAGAGCCCCGCAGCAAGGAGCTAGAACAGAGTAACCCTCTAATAATAATAACAATAATTTATATTAATATATATTATTAAAATATGTATTAACATATTTAATTAATTTTAATTATCTCTATTAATTTTTAATTTTTATTTTTTATTATTAAATCTCTTTTTACTTTATAAATATACTGTATTACTATCTTATTTATATTAAATATTATACCAAAAAAATCTTTCTAATATTTATATATAGAAACTAGCAAATTGTAAAGGTTCTACTTGTCGGGGTAGAAAGCCCGTTGACCAGGTAAGGATGCCCTAATGAACAAGTAGAATATACATATTGCAACAAGATACAATGAGACTAATCCTTGTTTCTTATAATATTCAAAACAACGGTCCTACTTATAGACTTCAAAGTCGTGAATCACTATCATTGACTTCAAGTCTATGAATCATTAATGTACACGTCCATCGTTAATCAACGAGGGACAGCTGCTTTGACCCGTGACACAAATACAGTACTAGAATTTTATAAAATAATTTATTTAAATATTTAATTATCTAATATTAAGATATTTAAACTTTAATTTTAATAATTCATTAACTTTATTAGAAACTAGAATCAGTTACTCTGGAATTTAAATATTTTTCAAAATAAGTAATTAAAATATATAAAATTTTTAAATAAAGCTAATTCTAAAGCTCTAATAATAAATATTTTTTGTATTTTTAGCTTTAATTTTTAATTAAAATAATTAATAAATCTAGATTTAATAAAATCTAGAATAGATATTATATATCTTTTAAATTTCAAAGGATCTTTACTAAAAAGTTTAGAAAGTTGTTAATAAAATTATATTAAAAATAAAAATAAAAATAATTAGTATTTTATTTAGCAGTAATACTAATATTTTTATAATATATTATATAAATTATAAAGATTTAATCTATAATATTAAGCTCTGACTTTTACAGCTAAAATATAGTTAAAATTTTAAATTATTAATAATTAATATATTATTTTTATGTATAATATAAAGAGAATATAATTTTTTAAATATTATATAAAATTAAATACAGCAGAAAAAAAGCTAGTAATTAATAATTTATAAATATTTTATATATTATAAATTACTGCTTCTTTAATTAAAATAAAAAAAATCTTTAATAGTAAGTATTTATTAATTTAAGAATATTAATATATTATTTTATAAATTTTTATTTTTTTAGAATAAGATCTTTATAATAGATTTTTTTAATTTTAAATATTATATAATACAGTATTTTAAATATTTTTAATTTAAATATATTACTTGTTACTATATCTTTTTATATATTTTTTTTATTTAGACTATAAAGCTTACAAAAATATTAATTATTTTTAATAAAATTATTTAAGTTATTATTAATATATTAACTATTATAAATCTTATATAGTTACTGCTAAAGACTACTTTAAATATTAGATTTGTTAAAAAGTCACTGAGACAGTCTATAAAAATAAATTAAAATTTTTTTTTATTTTTTTTATTTTTTTTATTTTTCAGCTCAAGAATTACAGAAAATACTAATAAAAATTTAGATATTCAAAATAATAATTTAAATAAATATATTAATAAAATTTCTGTCAGAATTTCTGCTAACTTATACGTAAATTAATTTAAAATAAATTATAATAAATAAAATTAAATACTGTATATATAGATATTAAATAATAGAAATATATAATATTAAACTAATATTAATATAATTTTTAAAAAATAGAATTTTTTTATTTCTAATATCTATACTAGTTTTATTTAGTTAATTAAATATATTGAATTATTATATATTTTAGATAATCAGAATTAGCTCTTAATAAATAATTCTAATATTAAATAAATATTATTTTTTTATTAGTAGTTATTCTTTCTTAAAAAACTTTTTAAAATATAGAAAAAATTATTCTAAGTATATTCACTAATAGTATAAGATAATTATTAATTATTAATTAATTAGTTATTATTATTAAATTTTATTAATAAGATATATCTAGTTAAAGATTAGTAATATTAATTTTAATATAAATTATAAAAAAGTTTTTAAATTTATAGAACAGTAATTAAATATTAATACTATTAAAATTAAATATTTCTATTATTTTATTAAAATTATTTATCTTTACAGTCTTGTTAGAAGTAATTTTAATTTTTTAAAAGTTATAAAAAATTTAAAAATCTAAAAAAATTATTATACTAAAAATAATATAAAAAAACTGCATAAATCTCTAAAAAAATAAAAAATATTATTAATATAACTAATAATAATATTATTATTACTGTTTTTATAATCTTTAAAGATATATTTAATATTTTAAAAAAGATTATAATTTTAGAGATTTATTCTCTCAATACTAACGTAATTCCCGGAGCCGTCAGCCACTTTTTCAAATTCAACCATCCCAATTATCTTCATCTATTCAAACAATCATCATGCCATCAAAAAGGCGTCAATTATCTCAAAATTCAAGTAAACAAGAAGACAGGATCCTACTAGCTATATTAGCTATAAAAAAGAACAAAATTCACAGTATTTGTCAAGCAGTAACTGCTTTTAATATACTCTAATTAATTCTAAGATAAACTTAATAGCATCTAATTTTAACTAAAAAGTGCTTTAGTTACTTTAAGCTATCTTAAATTCAAGAAGAGACTTTAATATTATAAATACTATTTAGAGATTAATATGAAGTTTCTCTAAGATTATTTTATATTTTAAAAATAACTAATATTCTTTTTTAATTTAATAGCTTAATTTTATACAGACTTATAAGCAAAAACTAGATTAATGTTTTTATCTCTTAAAATAAAGAGATAAAAAATTAATTTATCTAAAAATATATATCTAAAAATATAACTATCAGTAAGCTTTATACAAAGATCTGAAGATAATAAAAAAGTAGTTTAATTAATTATAAAAGATTTAAATGAAGTATAGAATTTAAATTAAAAATATTTTTAATTTTAATAAAACTAGCTTTATAATAAGTCTAATAGCTATTATTAGAGTAGTTACTAGATTTAATATATTAAAAAAGTTTTATTTTATACAGTCAGAAAATTAGAAGTAAATTATTGTAATTAAATATATTAATTTAATTAATTAAAGTATTTCTTCATGCATTATCTTCAAAGAAAAGATTTATATTAAAGAATGATTTAAAGAGAATCTTTTATCTTTAAATTAAAAAAATTAAATTAAGTCTAAATAAATAAAATTTTTATAAAATCATTCTTCATTAATTTTAAAAGATCTTTATTTCTGTAATAACTAACTGTACAGTTAATCAATATAAACTTTTTATTTTAGATAATTATAAAAGCTATCTTATATCTTAATTTAATAAAATATATATAAATAATAATATTATTTCTATCTGCATGTCTTTTTATTCTTTATATCTATTATAACTACTTAATATTAATTATTTTAAATCTTTAAAACATGCTTATAAAGATCTAATTAAAATTAAAACCTGTCTTGAATTTAATTATATTAATAAAATATACTTTTTAACAGTCTATATTACAGCTTATTTAAAGATTTTTATATCTTAAAATATTTAAAATAGCTTTACTGCAATCAGAATCAGTTCTTTTAATTTCAAAAAGATACTTAAAAAGCTTTATATTATACTAGCTATATCTACATCTTTTTTTAATCAAAATAAATTCTCTACAATCTCTTTAACTCTTGCTATATCTTATATACTTTAATAACTGTATTAGCAACATTTCTCAATTAAAAATTTTAAAAAAAAGTTTTAAAGCTTCTCTAGTCCTTTAAAAAATGCAATAAATTAAATTATAAAGAATTTTAAAATTACTCTCTACAATACAACTTTTTTAATAAAGAAAAATCATGATCTACAGCTTGTTAATACATGAGAAAGATCTAAAAAATCTAGATCTAGATATTAATCATTTTTAATCAAAATCTTTCTATTCACAAGACTAGAAATCTAATATTATAACAAGAAGAATGTCTTAAAGTCATTAAATCTGTAGATACAGATTTAATAACAATATCTTTAATTACACTAAGACGAGCTCCACTAACATATTCAAATTATCATATATAGAATTATACTAGAGTTAGATATCCTACACATCTTAATTAGATAGTTTTAATACAAAACGCATGTTTTGATTGTTGGGGATAGCTTCAAGTCTTTCAACCATGATTGAATTTGAAAAAGTGGCCGACGGCACCGGGAATTACGTTAATATTATTTAATATTAATAAGTTTAAATTTATTTTAAATTATTTATAAATATAAGTTATTTAGATTTTAAAGTTATATTTAAAAAATATTTTAGAGATGATTTTAATTTTTATTTTTAAAAAGAATTAATTTAAATTATTTTAGAATAAAATATTTATTATCCTAAATTATTATTAAATTAATTGTATTAAGATTATATTTTAAAAATTATAAAATAAAGAAATCTGTAAAGAAACTATAAAATTTATAAATATTAAAAAAAATAATAAATAATTTTTATAAAATTTTAGATCTGATCTTAGAAATTCTTTAATTTTTTTATATTTTTTAATTTAATGTTTAAAATTTTCTAAATCTTGTTATAATTCTGCTATTTAAGAATAAATAAAGTTTAAATTATTTTATTATAGCTATTGAGAAATTCTAATAAAATTCTTTAATAGATATAATTTATTTTTCTTTTAAAGTAGTAGAGATTATACTAATTTAATTAAGTATTTATTTTAAAATCTCTAAGATATGCATATATATTTAAAAAATATAAACTAGTATGCTGTATATATATATTATATTTATATTTAAATTTATTAACAGCTATGAATATTAATAATTAATTTATAATATCTATAATTTTTTAATCATAATTATAAATTTAAAGATAGCTAGTCCTTAAAAAACCTTTTAGAATAGTCTATGTTTTTTAAAATCTTTATAATAAATAATATATTATAATAAAGAACTTTAATATATTAAATGTATTATAATATTATAAACAATTAATAGTTATTTATAACAGATCTAAAGCTGATAATTTTAATCATTATTTTTATAAAATGTATTATTCAGTTTATTATTTTTAATACTATTTTAATTATTAAAAATATTAATATTTAAGTTTTTACAAAAATAGCAGGCAATATTTTAAATCTAATATTTATTTTATAAAATATGCTAGAACAGTTAAAATATAATTAAATATTTAATATTTTTAAAGTATTGAATTACCTATTTATTAAAATAATATTTAATATAATTTTTTATTATTATATTCTTTCTGTCACTAAAATTAAAAAATAATAAATATTTTTTAAACTATATATAAAAAATAATTTTAATACTATATATTTTTTTAAATCTTTGTATTTTAAATTAAATTAATATCTATATAAATAATTTAATTAAAATAATTATATTAATAATAAATTTAATAGTTTTTAGCTTTATCTTATAAATTACTTTAAAATAGAATTTTTTTAAAAATATTATAATGTTTAAATAAAAATTTATAAAGCATGCTGAAAATTTGCTAGATTTTAAAAAATATAAGATTAAATTTTTTTATAAAGTTAATAATAGATTTCTATTATAAGCTTAATTATAGTTGTAAATAAATTTATTATTTTTATAAAGATATTTATAGAGATAGAATATCTACAATTAGTAATAATTAATATTAAATATAAAATTTGTTTTAATAAACTAAAAAATAAAGAGCTATTTATTAGAAATTTATTCTTTTAATTTATAAATTTGTGATATAATCTATATTTTTTATAATAAGATAAAGACTTTATAAAATAAATAGTTTTTTTATTATTATTATAAGCAGATATAAAAGATCTTTAAAAATATTAAATATTATTTCATAAAAGATTTTATAGAAAATATATTGCTCAGAATTTAATAAAATATTGAAATTTAATATAATTTTTAATTATACCTTTTAGATATTAAAAGTCATTCTAATTTTAATATTAATTATTTTTTATAATTAATATTTATATATAAATTACTATTTAATTTACTATTAGAATTCCTGCATTACTATTTTAAAAAAGGTTAGTAAGAATAATTATAGTAAATTTAAATTATATTAATTAATATTTTAGTATTATTTAATACTATAAATAAAATACTAAAAAAATTCCAATAACTTATCTAAACTATATATCTAAATAATATAATTTTCTTTTTAAAAATTATTATAGAGATTAATAAAATCTAAATACTAAAATAATTTTATATATAATATTAAAAATTATTAGAATAGTTTAAAAGCAAGAACTGCAAGTCAGTATTTTTTTTAAATATTTTTAAAGTTTTTAATAATATATTTTATATTTATTTTTTTATAATTTATATAAATATTAGATATCTATAATTATTATTTAGTAGTTATAAAGCTTTCCATAAAATTATTATATAATATTATCTTTTTTAAATATAATATTTTTTAGATTTCTATTTATGCAAGTATTATTTAAAAATCTTTATTACTTTTAATTTTATATTTTTTCTATAATATTAATTTTATAAATAAAAAAATATTTTTTTTAAAGAACTTACTAATTTTAAAATAAAAATAAGAATTTTTAAAATTTTTAATAATAATAATTTTAATTTTTTTAATATAATTACTAGAATTATTCACATAAATTATATTAAATATATATTAATAGTAATAATTAATTTAAATATAAATATTAATTATAAAACTTTTATATATCTATTTAATATATTCTGTAGATTCTAAACAATAATTTATATATTAATATTTACTTTTAAAAAGTTCATCTTGCTCCATTTTTATAATTTTATAAAGTATTAAAAAAATTAATTATAATATTTAAAACTAAAATTCTTTTTAAAATTTAGCAGCAAGCAGTTTTTTTATTAATTTAGATTTATTTTTTACAGATATTTATTAACTAATATTTTATTTTTAATAATAAAAATTATTCTAAAATCTATTATACTATAATAAATATTTAATTTATAATATATATATTATTTTAGTAGCTCTCTGTACAGTCTTAATATAAATAAAATTTAGAATTAAAGAATTTATACTAGTGTATAATTAATAAATTTATATGTTTATTTAAATTTAATATTAAGCAAGCTAACTAATTATTAAAAATATATTAAATACTAAACTTTATTTATTATTAATAATTTAGCATCTACAATAAACCAGATTATAAATATTTATATATATAATTATTTTTTTCTACTATATTCAAACATATTCAAAATATATAGTATTGCCTCCATTTATCTCGAAAAATAATAAAGAAAGACTTATTTTTATAATCAAATTTTCTATAGATTATTATTAATATTAACAAGAATCTTGTAATAATTATCTATAATATTTATTATATAATTTATATTAATATTTTTTAAATCTATACAGACAGCTCTAGAATTAACAGTTATATAAAAATTATAATAATATATAAAAATTTAAAATAATATTAAAAGATCTATATAAAAATAAAAAATATAAATATACTTTTTATAATAAAATTAGCAGATATTATTCTAATATTTTATAAAAAAATAAAGAATTCTAAGCTTTATAATTTATTAAAAATATATATAAATAATTAAAAAGCACTATGCACTTTAATTAATTTTTAAAATAATATTTAATTTAAAAAATAATTTGTTTGCTAGAGACTTATTATCTTTAATAATAAAATATTTTATTTTTTTAGATCTCTGCTTATCTAGAAATTTTAAAAAATAAATTAATAGATTTTTATAGTAATTTTTTTATTAGATGATATTTAAAAAGACAGAATAAGTCAATTTTAAAAAAATTTTAAAGACTCTAAAATCTATTATTAATTATTACATTAAATAATAATCTAAAAATTATTAAACTGTTTAATAGATAGATAAGATTATTTTTAATATAGTTTTATATTAGGTTTTTTTAATAATTAATAAAATTATTTTTTAATTATATGCTAGTCTAAGCATCTCTAAAAAACTGTTTTAATTTAATTATATATTAAAAAGATTAGACTTAATATTTATCTATATATTTTTTAAATTATAAAAGTTTTTATTATATTTTACTTTAATATTTTTAGTAATCTTTAAAAATATTTTTAAATTTTATTTAAAGTTTTAGCTAAGACTAAATAAATATATTAAATAATTTATATAATATTAATTATAAATTATCTAATATATTTATTAATTCTAATAATTCTAGATATTGATATCTGATAATCTTAAATATTTTTATGTAATATTTTAGACAATTTGATATAAATATATTAAAAATAAATATTTTTCTCACATAAGCTTGAAAATAATGTATTATTAAAATAATTCTTAGAAAAGAAAATATTATAATAGACTTGTACTATTATTCTCTATACTATATTATTATTTTTAATATATTTTATAAATTAATATAAACTCTTTAATAATCACTACAGCTTCTATACTCTAAGAATCCAGAATCTATTGAAGAAAGTTTTAGATTAATATTAATACTGATATAAGTATTGAGTAGATAAGATTAGTATAAACTAACATATTATTATTATTATTTATAATTGGAAATATGGATAACTGGCTTTAAAAAAGTAACTTTACTAAGATTAAAAGATCTGCTAGCTAATATAATAGCGCCTCTGAAAGAATGCTGCAGCAGAAGGCTAGAATAGAGTAACTCTCTAATAATAATATAGTAAAAATAAGACTAAATATAAGATTTATATATAGATAATATTACAGTGATTAAAAAAATAGAATTATAAGTAGTTTTTTATAAGTATAAATTTTATATAAAATAAATAAAATATCTAAAATTTATTTTATTAATTAATAATATTAAAATAAATTTTAATAAGGTTAGCACCGTACAGGATTAAAAAATATTTATTATAATATAAAAAGTTTCAAGTTTTTTAAAATTCTATAACTTTTATTATCATTTTATTTGTAAATAAATATAGTTGCATTGTCAGATCATTAATTTACTTAATATATAAAAAATAGAAGTTTAATAAATTAAGTGTTATAAAAAGACTTTTAATAATTTAAAAAAAGTATTATACAGTATACTACTATTATATTATTATAATTTAGATTTATTCATTTCATTTATTTAGAGATTAATACTTTGAAAAAATTATTATAGAAATATTCCCGCAGTAATATAATAAAATCTAATATTTTATTATTTATTACTTTAAAATAATAAATTGTACAGAGCAGAACTATAATATTTATAATTAAAAGATGCTTGTAATTATAAAATTATTAAAAACATAATGTATAAAATTAGAAGAATTGTAGCAAGTAAAGCAATTTAATATATTTATAAATTATTATATATTTAAATATTTTATAATAAAGTAAAAGTTAAATCTTTAATAAATAAAATAAATTAAATTTCCTTTTTATTTTTATTTTTTGATATAATATCAGTCTAATGAAAAGAATATATTTATAGATATTTTAAGTTAATTTTGAAAGATATCTAAAAATTCTGAAAATAAGATAGAAATCTTATTAAATCTTAAATATTTAGAATCTAGAGTTTTATTTAATATTTTTCTATTTAAAAAGATAGAGATTGCAAGTATTATATAAAATATAAATATTATTAATTAAAAATTTAAAAATAAATCAGAAAAGATTATTACTAAAAATTTATTAATAAATAGTATATAGAAAAATTAAATTATTAATTTTGTTAATTAACTACTGCATTAAAATTAATTAATAATAACAAATATTAATAATCTGCAAGTAAGATAACTAAGTAAGATTTATTAATAATTTTTAATTATTTAATTAAAAAAATAAAGATAAAGATATTAATTAAAAAATATTATTATTAATTTATATAATCTGCTAATATTAACAGATATCTAAATAATTATATAATTTATAAGTATATTAAAACTTGCTATAATCTATTTTTAAAATTATTATATTTTTTTTATTTTTAAAAAATTCTGACAGTATATCTGTATTAATTTTTATTTTTTTGAAGTTCAAAAATATATTTAATATAGTATTTATAGCTATAAACTAATTAAAGAAATATAGTTATATAGTATTGTATTATAAAATAATTGTAGTAAAAAAATAGCTTATTTATTTATTATACATTTTTATTTTCAAATGAATTTATCTGACTTTTTAATATTAAATTATAAGAATTAGTTTATATTTAAATTCTGAAAGAAATTCTATAATATTCCAAAAATTAAAATAAAATTAATGTGTGAACAGTATCTACAGATAAACAATTAAATAAAGATTATAAATTAATAAATATAGAGACTGCATTTCTTTTATTAATTTTTATTAAAATAATTAAAACAAGTTTTTATCTATATTAAATTTTATTTATATTATATTATTATTTAATAAGTCTATAAAATTATTATTTTTATAATAGAGCAAGAATATAAATTATATTTATTTAATTAAAAAGTGAATGAATTAGAAAATAAATAAAGAAATTTTATAATACTTTTTATATTTTATATCTAAAACTTTATGATAATAATTCAAAAACACTGCAATTACAATTAATTTTTATTAATAATAAAAAAGAATATTAAATAAAGAAAATAGTAAATAAATATAATTTTAAATATTAATTATAGTTTCTAGTAAAGTAATTAAAATAAAAGATATATATATTATTTAAAAGTATTTAAAAATATTAAAATACTACTGTATTATAAAAATTTCAAGCCAAACTATAATTTATAAAATATGCTACAAAACTATAACTATAAATAAAAATTTAAAAATATCAAAATATTTTATTATTATTATAAAAAAATATTTATATATACTGTAATAGCAATCTAATAATAATCCTAATATAAAAAATAATTATATAATTATTCTTTAATTCTATAGTTAGTATTCACATTCTTTAAAGTAATTATTAAAGATAATATAATATATATTAAAAAATAAAAAGACAATTGCATCACAAAGAAGCAATTTAAATATAAAAATATTATAAAAATTATATATAGAAGAAACAGGGAAAAGCAAGTAGAAGATAAAAAAAGTAATATAATAATTATAATATATCTGAAATAAAGTATTTCATGTGAATTATATAATATTAAAATAATAAGACATATCTAAATAAAATATCCAGTATAAGAGACTATTAATATAATAAAAATTCTGCTTTAGTATAAGTAATATAATTAAATCAGAAAAAATAAAGATTTAATAAAAAAGCAGAATATTGAAATTTATAAAGATTACATAATAACAAAATATAAAGAAATAAAAAATATAATGTAATGACTGAAGAGAGAAGAAAAAAAATTAAAAAACTTTGATATTTATATAAAATATAGAAATCAAACTACTTAACTATTAAGATTTGAAAACTAATTTTTTATAATAAATAAAAAATTCTAATATTTATTCTTATTATAATAATAATATATATAGCACAAGTATGTTATTATAATCTATATATAATTATAAATAGAGATTCTACACTATAAATATAGATAAAATTTGTTAAATTTGAAAATTATAATTTAAAGAATATAATATTTTAATAAAATTATTTATTTTAAATAAAATAAAACTATTTAAACTATAATTATTATGTAGCTATAAATAGATATGCTTATATTAATTATATTATCTTAAACTATTATAATTATGCTTAAGACTCTGCAGCAGCAATATAATAAATATAATAATTATAAAAATATAATTAATAAAAAAGAATAATTATTAGTGTAGTAATTTAATTAACAGAACTAGATATAGTTATAACTTTAATAATATAAAACTAGTAAAGTACAGGCATGTAATTATACTATATATTTATCTATACATTAAATTATGATATATTATAACCCAGCAATTAGTTCTTTATTAATTAATTACAGCACTCTATTTTTTATATTCTGCATTCTTTTATATTTCTATGCATTCTACACTTCTGCAGCGCTATTCTACGCCCAGAAGCTAGATTATAACATATATTATATAATAATAGATATGATAACAGACACAAATAATATATAAAATATTTTAAAGTTTTAATTTATAGTAATATCAGCAAAGATTCCACAAAATTAATATAAAATAATAGATAATATTTATATTTATATTTTTTAATATCAACTTCCGCACTAATAAAACATAATATTTATATTTAAGGTATTTTTTATCAAGTAACAGAATACATAAAATTAAAAATAATAAAGAATTTAATTAAAATATTAAAGAATAATGTAAAATAATGTCTAAATTTATAAAAAAATTAAAATAATAAGAAGATTTAACTATCAAATTAAAATAAAGATATAAATATAAGGATAATCAAAACAATAAAATATAATAATATAAAATATTTAATACAAATTCTCCTGCATTAATTATAATATTAAAATAATAATATATAGTAATAAAAATAATTTTAAAATAATAAGATATACTTAAATAAAGCATTTAATATAAAGAATTATTAATATAACTATAATACTACTTTAATATAAATAGAACAATTAGATTATAAAGCATGAATATATGATAAAAAAGCAGAATATTAGAAGTTTATAATAATTATATAATAAAAAAATATAAATAAATAAGAAACACAGTTATATATATTAAAGAAATATAATATAATGATTAGAGAGAGAAAAAGAATTTTAATCTTTTTATAAGATATAGAAGCTAAATTACTTAAATATTAAAATTTAAAAAATGATTTATTATAATAAACAAATTTATTTTAATATTTACTTTTACGGATATAACAAATAAATAAGATGATTATATTAATTATAATTTAAATGTAATTTAATTCTTCAATTATAATAAAATTTCAACTTAAAGATACCTATAATTTTAATAAAACTAATTTTATAATAAGCTTAATAACTATTATTAAAGTAGTTATTAGATTTAATACATTTAAAAAGTCTTATTTTATATAATCTGGAAATTAGAAATAAATTACTATAACTAACTATATTAATTTAATTAGTTGAAGTATTTCTTTATATATTATTTTAAAAAAAATCTATATTAAAGAATAATTTAAAAAGAATCTTTTATTATTAAATCAAAGAATTAAATTAAGTTTAAATAAATAGATTTTTAATAAAATCAGGCTTTAGTGGCTTTAAAAAATCTTTATTTTTTAATAATTAATTATAAAGTTAACTGACATAAATTATTTATCTTAAATATGCTTATAAAAATCTAATTAAATGAAAAATGTATTTCAAGTTTAATTATATTAATAAATTCAGCTTTTCTAAAGATCTATTCTATAGATTATTTAAAGATTTTTAAATTTTTAGAATATTTAAAATAACTTTACTGTAATTAAAATCATATCTTTTAATTTTTAAAAAAATGCCTAAAAAGCTTAATATTATATTAATTATTTTTATATTTTTGGAAAGTTAGAATAAATTCTTTATTTAATAACTGTATTAGAAGACTTCTTAAATTAAAGATTTTAAAAAAAAGTTTTTTAAAGTTTTTCTAGTTCTTTAAAAATTATAATATATCAGATAATAAATAATTATAAAATAACTATTTCTAATACTTTTATTTTAATTAAGAAAAGCATGATTTACAGCTTGCTAATATCTAGACAAACTAGATTTAAATATTCTATTTAAAAAGCTAGAAATCTAATATTATATTGGATTTTTTTTCTAAAGTTATAAAAGCTGTATCTATAAATTATATTTTAATATTTTCAAAGATATCAAGACAAGCTTCATTAATGTATTTAAATTATTATATACAGAATTATATTAGAGTTAAATGTTCTATATATTTTAATTATTGGAAATAGCTTCAAATCTTTAATCATAATTAAATTTAAAAAAGTAACCGACAGCTCCAGATGACTAATGCCTTTAGAAATTATGTTTATATATTAATATTTTTAATAATAAAAATAATATTACAATTATTAGGGTTTTTAGAGTTATTATTATTTATACAGTATTAAAAACGTTTATTTTATTAAAGATAGTGAATTAAGTAATAACTGTTATAAAAATAATAGTTAATAAAAGATATAACTCTAGAAGCTGCTAGAGATTATTAGTTTAAATTTTATTATAAATAATTATTAAATATTTATAATATTATAATATATTTAGTATATTAAATTTTTCTATTATGATATATTATTTATTATAAAAATATAAAAAAAAACATAAACTATTTTAAGAGTCTTTTCGAAATTAATTATTGTAAAATTTATAATTATTATTAAAAGATTACAGATATTATACATAGATAATAATTATATAAATCTTGCAGATTGTTCTAAGAATTTTAAATAAATATAATTATAAATATAATATAATATTCAAATTATATATTAGTTTATATATTAATATTAGGTACTAGTCCAGTCTTTTTTTAATATATATATGTAGATTTTAGAGATCTCTAGATAAACAATAAATTAGATTAATGTAAATTCTGCTGCTATAAAAGAATTCTATATTTATTAAAGAATTCTGCTAGAAATTTTAAATAGTTATAATAGAATAATTTAAAATCTATTCGTTTTTAAGAAGCAGGATTATAACAATATCTAAAAATTATTAAATATTAAATTAAACAAATGCAGAGAGACTAAAAACTTTTAAAATTTATCTATTATTTTTTTAATATCTATGACTTCTAAAATCTTTTTACAGAAATCTTTATTTTATAATTTTTAGAATATCATTTTAATACATTAAGATAATTTAAAAATATATAATATTTAATTCTGTAAATGTCTAAAATAAAGAAGATATAAAAAAATAAATTAAAAAATAACTCTAATGTAATTTTAGAATTCTTTAAAGTATTATATATAATTCCTTAATTATTATATTTATTTTAATATTATATTAAATCTTAAAGTGTTATATCTAATTCTTCAATCTAATTCTTTGATTTAGTTTTTTAATTAAGTTCTATAATTTAGTCTACAGATTAATTCTATAAATTAATTCTGCAGATTAATCTGTGAATTGATTCTGTGGGTTGTAAATGCAGGTCATAGCATCAATGATATAGTTTTTATAGCTATACTCTATTTAGAATAAAAATTTTATATTAATTTATAAAGCTTAAAATCTTCTATCTTATATAAGCTTTTTATAAGCTTTAATATTTTATTAAAGCTAGTATGCTTTCTATAATTATATATAAAAATTATATTTTTACTGTTAGTCTTGCTACTCAAACTTCTTTATTTATTATTTTATTTAAGAAGCTTAATCTCTATTTTATTTATATATTTTTAATATATACAGCAATTCTATTAACTTATATTTTATTATAAATTAGACTAAGCTAATATAAGTATTAATATTTCTTTTTTAGTTATTCTATTATTTTATAAAGTATCTAAATCATATTAATTTTAATTTAAATAATATTATTATCTTTTTTAATAAATTACATGTATAAATTTCTAATAAGTTTGAGTATTATATTTAGTAGATTTATAATAATAATTCTAGAATCTAATTTATTCTATAAATATTATATAATAATTTAGATACAAATCTATTCTATTTGTAAGAGAATAGCCTGCTCTATATATTGAAATATAATATTAAGATTAAAGATTATATTATAAAAAAATATAACTTTATTTACTAAAATTACTAGTTTATAATTTTTTTAAATGATTCATGACAACTAGAATTATTAAAACTTTAATAAATATATTAATATAATGCACAGTATTGCTTTATTGTAAGATCCTCACCATATATATATAGAGAATAGTTAGAACTTCGCGGGCTGAGTCAGCCGGGGACTGACTCAGCACATGGAAGGATATCCTCCCTTCGCGAAGGCAGAGACTTCGCAACTCAGCGTTAATCTATGATATCAACCTGACTATTGATTCACGCATGAATTCTATTATTAATATCTCTTATTAAGTGCCTTTATACCCTTTCACACTTATCACAACCCCTTCAGGCCTCAGGTCCTTATATTTATATTATAAACATTAATTTTTATATTATTATATTATAAACTTTTCCGTATATCTGCAGAACAAGCTCTGTAATTATTATTTATATAATTAATTATGATTTATTACTGTTTTTCTTGTATTCTTTAATATTATTACTATAAATTTTATAGTTATTCTATCTAACCTTACTGTTAATAATATCACATATAATCAGCTATTGATATTTATTAACAGATTTGTAAAATATATTAATTTAATACTAAATTTCTTTATCTAAATGCCTTAATAATAAGACATTAAACTATTAAAATACTTTATATATTATAATTAAATTTATTCCATTTTTTTAATTAAGATTATTACTTTATATCAGAATTCTAATAAAACTTATTTAAATATTTTGAAGTTCTGTAATACTATTCTATTATCTAAGATTCCTAAATTAACAATCAAACAGAGCATTCAATTTATATTATTAAAATTATAATTTACAATAATTATATTCAAGATCTTTAGTAATATTTTTAAATATATTATATTATTATTCTTATAAACAGATCTTTCAATATCTCTATTAATAAAATATTATATAGACTACTGTTTAGTATTCTGCTTTATTAGTTATAAAATATTTTAAAACATATATTTAAATAGAATTCTATTCTATATTTTGACACAGAGAAGGCCCTTAAATTTACTTTTTTATATATAAAATATACTTATAATTAACAATATTATTTAATTGAATTTAATATTAATAATAAAGTTTATCTATATCTTTATTAAGACTATATTATTTCTATTATATATAAACTAAATTATAATTAAATATATTTTATTTAGCAATTTATTAATTTATTTAAAGTTCTTAAGTATATAAATTATTTATTATATTAATTATAATTGCCAGATAATTAAATAATTTATTCTATAATTTTTATAGCTTAATTAAAGAAAGTCCTGAATCTTAATCTTTTTAATTAAAAATAAAATAAACTATTTGCTATTCTTAATAATTACTATTTAAATAATAATAATATAAGATAGAGTATATTTTAAAATATTAAATTTATCATATTAAACATGACTGCATTAAATATATTAAATATTTTGTATATCAATATAACTATAATACTAAATATAATTTTTAAATCTGTTAAAATAAACTTCTTCAAGACTTTAAAAATCTAGTAAAATAGTTTAAATATAATTTATAATATAATATAATTTAATTGTTTTATTTATTATTTACTTTACTTTAACACAAGTTTTTATTTTAGTATATTTTATCTTTTTTTTAATATCTTATATTATATTATTTTTATAACATATTACTATCTTTCTATTATATCTATGAAGTATATATTATTTATTTTAATAAAGCATTAGCTTTTAGAAAAAAACTTCTTATAAATACAAAAAATCTTTTTATTAATAACTTTAACTGTTTTTTTATCTATCTTAATTTTAATAAACTGTAAATTTATTTTATCTAACATCTTGTTGCTAATTAATCTCTGTCATTAATTTACTTAAAATCTATAATTATAATTTTATTATTCTTTTTAGCAATTAATTATATTAATAATTAGTTAGTTATAATATTATAATACTTTACATAAAGTTTAATATCTTATTTTATATTCTTATTAAGATTACTGCAAAAGATCTTATTAATGTAGATTTTATTTATAATAAATACTTTAGATTATATTTATAACTAATTATTAAAACACTTTATCTAATAAAACAGTATTATAAATAATTCTATTATTAATATATTATTACTCTAACTATTTAATATTACTGTATATATAAATAGAAATTTACTACTGTTTATTAAGAGTTTAATTAAAATAATCTAAATTTTTTTAAAATAATGCTGCTATTATCTAATATAATTTTAATATATAGAGAATATAGATTAATATAACTAATATTTTAGAGATTAATAATTCTATATATAATATCTAAAGTACTGGTAACAATATTACTTTCTTAAATATTAATTTTATTTACTTATTTTAATAATATTTTAGCTATCTTAACTCTTCTATATTATTAATTACTTTAGCCATTTATATCTGATTGCAATAGATTCTTTTTATTCTATATGATATTATTTATAATAAATCTAAATAATTTTTATCTGAAAGCTTTCTTTCTTTTAATAAAGAAAGTAATAATATTTTTAATTTCTATATATTTATTTCTATATTAGATTTATTCAATACAGCTGCTTATTTAGAATTTTAATTAATAAAATGATATATATATTAATTATAATCTAAATATTATTAATATAATTTATTATCTATCTTTAATATTATCTCATTTCTTAATAAGCATGAATAAACACATAATAATATAAAGTTATAAATTATCAGAATATTAACACAATATATTAATTTTAAAGTTTTTTTCTATATTATTTTTATAATTACAGTTCTTTAGTTTAATTCTAAACTAATTTCTAATATTCAATACTTTAAGAAAGTGCATGATCTCTTATTTTAACTAAAAATATATATTTTAAATCTTTTATTTTTCTAAGTAATATTGCATTCTCTACATAATTATTATTGTATTATATTAAAACTTTTTTAAAGACTTTTTTTAATCTTAATGTTAACATTATATTCTGATTCATATTTTTATATTATTTTAATCTTTAATCGTATACATTTTACTGATAATATCAGAGATAATATCTTATTCTATATTTCTTTATATATCATCATCATTCACATTGCTTGTTAATTGCCGATTATCTAATTAAATTGTCTAATTTAACAGATCTATCTTAGTCTTTAGCTTAGTTCCCGCTTCACTAGTTAGTTAAATCAATCAATATTATCATCTCTTACAAGCCATCAGGGCCCTGCATGCTACATATATTTTATAAATTAATATAGATCTTTTAATAGTGACTGTAATTTCTGTATTCCAAAAATCTAAAATTTACTAAAGAAAATCTATTAACTAATATAAATATTTAATTCTAGATACAGAAGCTATTCTCTAGAATGCAGATATAGAGACTGCCAGAAATATGAGAGATAGTTAGATAGTAGATAATAGGGGCTTGCTAGTTGCTAGTATCTTTAAAAAAGTCCTGCAGTAGAGAGCTAGAACAAAGTAACTCTCTAATAATAATAATAATGATAATATAATTATTAAAAAATAATAATTTTAGTAATTATATATATATACATATATATATATAATTTTTAAAAGAAGATATCTATATCATCTATTAATAATATATAATTCATATTCTATTTATTTATATAATTGTTTTACTATTTCTTTTCAAAATTTTCTTATATTAAATATTAGACAAAGACATTACATACTAATTATAAATATATTTTAATACTTTATATGTATAGCTTCTATAATATTTTTATTTTAAAAATTTTTGAATTTTTGTAACTTATCTTCTATATATTTTAGAATATATTTTAAAATATACTAGTAATTTTTATAATTATTTTAATGTTCTGCTTTTTGCGTTATATATTTTTTATAATAATATTAATTGACTTTAATTTTTTATCTAGCTTTACTATTTTATTTATAATCATTAATATAATGCTATTTTTTATATAAATTATTTCTTGTATTATACTTTTTTAAATTAAAATAAAAATTCTTAGTAATTAGTCTTTAATAATCTAAAATCATTAATACGCTGCTTTAAAGATCTTTATTTCTTTAAAATAAGATTTTTATAATAAAACTCTTTAATTTCAACATTATAAAATGTAGTATTTCAAACATCTTTAATTTAAATATATTATTTATCATTATATTTTTTATATTACTGCTCTTTTTATCTAGATTATAAAGTTTATAAAAATATTAGTTATTATTAATAAAATTATCTAAAGTATTATTAATACATTAATTATTATAAATTTTATACAATTATTACTAGATAATATTTTAAATCTAGTAAAAAAATAATAAATTATATATTTATAGAGATAGAGAGTACTGATAAAGTCTTATATTTATATATTAAATATAGATAATAAGTTATTATTATATTATTTTTTTATAAAATATTAAAATTAATATAAAAATAAATAGCTGGATTAAAGTAAATAAAAACATTTTTAAAAATAAATTTTAATTAATTAATTTTAAATACTAATATCTTTGCTGAAGTTAATTATAATAAAATTAAGATAGAAAACATTTTATAAAACTTATCTTTAAAAAGAGTATTACATAAAAGATCTATTTTATATATATATATAATTTAATATAATAAATAAAATAAAAATATAATAGTAAAATTAATATTATATCTAGATAAGTTTTTAGTTTCTAAAAATTATAAAAAAATATAACTTATATATAACTATAATTTTTTTTAGCAGAGATGCTGAGGCTGAAAATATTAATATATTAATTTAATAAAATAATTAAAAAGATTTGTAAGATAAGCTTTAGTAAATTTAATCTTAATATTTAAATTAAATAAATATTGAAATACTATAGCAAGATTATAAATATAATTATTAAAAGTGATTAATACAATAATAATATTATTAATATAGATCCGTGCAAATAAAAAGATATAAAAATAAATATTTTATTATTAGAGACCGCAGATCTCTAATAAATAATTTATTTTTTAAATTAAATATTATTTTAAAAATTACTACTGTAAGGGCTTTTTAATTATTTATATATATTTTTAATAGATTATAAAACTTAGATTTCTTTATTCTTATATAAATGTTTTAATATTATCTTAAAATTTTATATATTATTATAATTTTTATATAATTATTAATTCTGAAGTCATCTATATAGATCTTAAAAATATTAATATAGATTATATAGTAAATGGTATAAATAATTATTATAAGATTTTTATTAATGTTGATAATAATTTATAAAAGATTTTATTATTAAAATAAAATATAAGATTAATAAATCTTTAAGTTATTTATATTTATTTTTATTTGCAGAAGTAGCTTTTTCTTTATTTTTTTAGAAATGAGTATAGACATGAATTTTAATAATATATATATTTTCAATATATTTAAATATAATAAAAGAAAGTAATTATGCATATAAATATTTATATTTTAATTTATTATAGATGCTGGATTATTCATAATAAATAAAGTTTAATATTTAATATATTTTTAATAATAACTTTAAATACTTTAATAATCAGTTAACTTGCTTAATATTAAATTTAAATAAACATATAGATTTAATAGTTATAAACTAGTATAAATTCTTTAATTTTACATTTTATTTATATTAAAACTATATATAGAGCTGTTTTAATATTTATATTTTATTAATTTTTATAATAATTATTAAAAAAAGATTATATTATTTAATTATATAATTTAAATAAATTACTAAAATTTTTATTAGCATCTTATCTGTAGTATTAATTAATATAATTTAGATTTATTATACTTATTCTTGCTAAACTTTCTTAAAATAATAATATAAAAATTTTAATAATAAATTAAACAGTAGTTTATATATAAATATTAACTATAAAGAATAGTTAGTATTAAAGTCAAAATATTTATTAGTATTTAAAAAGTATAATTAAAAATTATATTAGATTTTAGATAATATATCTTCTATAAAATCTTTGAAAGATAATGTTCAATATTTTTAGAAAATTAAGATATTAATATTCTTAAAGATTTTTTATATTTACTTATAACAGTAGTAAGAAAAAACTATTTAATAAAATCTTTATTTTATTATAAAGAATATAAACTGTATTATAAAAATTCGAAATAAAAAAATAAATATTTGATAAATAGCTCTTTGTTTCTTCATTTATTAAAAAAACTTTATATTTAATATTAATTATAATTAATATTAAACATTTTATCTCTGCAAATATCTCTATAAAAATAATGAATTTATTTATAACTCTAATTAGGGTTGTAATAAAAATTTATTATTAATTTTATAAAAGATTTTTAATTTTATATTTTTTAAAATCTACTAAGTTTTTAGCACATCTTACAAGTTTGTATTTAAAGATTATAATATTTTTTTAATAAATTTTAATTTAAAGTAATCTATAAAATAAAGTTAGAGAATTATTAAGTTTACTGTTAATATAATTATTTTGATTAAATTATTTATATAGATGTTAATCTAATTTAAAGTAAAGAAATTTAAAAAAATCTATAATATCTAAAATTTCTTTTATATCTTTATGTATAGCTTAGCGATGTTTGTTATCTTCTAATTTTAATGAATAAAAAAATATAATAATAAAGAACTATATTACATACTATTTTAATGAACAAATAATCTAATATTTTAAAAATATCAGATATTTAGATATGGTTTAACTGTTTTAGTATATTTTATAAAGTTTAGATTTAAATTATTATTTACTATTTCTATAGAAACTTAAATATTAATATCTCTAATAATGAACATAATATCCGAATTATTAATATTGAAATTATAAGAATTAGTTTCCTTAATAAAATATTTGAAAAAAATATTAATTTTATTAAAGATAATAAACTAGATAATAAGCTTTATAAAATAATTATTAATAAAAAGTATATTTTAAAAGCTATAAAAATTATTAATTTTAGACCTGTTATAAATAATTATTAAATATTTATAATATTATAATATGTTCAGTATGTTAAAGTATTTTATTATATAATATAGTATTTATTATAAGGATTTGAGAGAATACTAACTGTTTTAAAAATCTTTTAAAAACTAGTTATTTCTGGATTTATAATTACTGTTAAAGAATTATAAATATTATAAATAAATACTAATAATTATAACTTTTTTGAATTGTTTTAATAACAATTAATAAACTTAAATATAAATATAATATATATTAACATAGGATACTAATTCATGTATACTAGATATTTGTTTAAATTTTTTGGATATATATGTATGTTTTGAAGATTTTAAAATAAATATATAATTAGATTAATATAAACTCTGCTATTATCTTGAAAAAAAAATAAATTATATTTATTAAAGAATTTTATTAGAATTTCTAAATAATTATAATAAAATAATTTAAAGTTTATTTATTTTTAAATAGCTTTAAAAACTTTTAAATATTAAATTAAAAAATATAAAAACATTCCGAGATTAAATCTAAAAATTTATAAAAATTATTTATTATTTTTTTAATATTTATAACTTTTATAGTCTCTTTATAAACTTTTTTTTTATAATTTTTAAAACATAATTCTAGTATAATCAATTCAGTAATAATTTAAAAAGATAATAAATATTTTATTTTAAAATAGTTTAAATTAGTCTTCTTTAAAAATAAAAATTAAAATTAATTTTTTTTCTTTTTAAATTAAATATAACTTTAAAATTTAAATAGCTTATATTTATAAGCAGTTTAGGATATATTTAAATTTTTTAATATTATATAGTATTGATTTTAAAAAAATAAATCTCTAAAATAATAGTTTTTTTAGAATATTAAACATGTTTTTAAAAATTATAAAAATAATAATAATAATAGTAATAATATTAACTATACTGATAATATTTCTTGTTTTTTTTAGAGAGATTTATATAATTATATAATTTCTTTATATTAGTTTATAGTAAGTGTAGTAACTTTTTTAATTTTTGAAATTTTTTATAGATAATAAGACTGTAAAAATAATTAATTTTAAGAGAATAATAAAAATAGATAATTTTAATAAAAATATTTAATTATTATTCTGTAGATTTAGAGACTTTATTATAATTTATATTAAAATTAATATTACTAATTTTCAATTAAATATAATACTAAAAATCTTGCTAATAGAATCTAATAATAATAATTAATAACAAGACTATTTTATATTATTAATAACTGTATTTAAAATAGTTTTCTTTTGTATTTTAAGATTTTTTTAAAAAAGAATAACTATTAATAAAAAAATAATATTAATTTAATATTAGAGCTATCTGTTAAAGACTGTATTTAGAATATATAATAGATAATATATTTAATTAATTAAATAAAGTTAGTGTGAATATTAAAAATAAAAAAAATAAAAAAAAAGATCTTTTTTTAAAAATTATATTAATATTAGCTTAGTATTATATATTTTTATTATTTAGTATTTATATATGCAAAACACTTGATTTTATTTATTATAGTCTGATTTAAGTTAATCTAATTAAAAATTATCAGAAATTCTGACAGAAATCTTATTAATATTTTTATTTAAATTATTATTTTTAATATCTAAACTTTTGCTGATATTTTCTCTAACTTTTAAATTAAAAAATATTTAAATTTAAAACATTTTTGGTTTATTTTTATAGACTATCTCAGTTATTTTTTAAAAAGTTTAATATTTGAAAAAGCTTTTAACAATAGCTATATAAGATTTATAATAATTAGTATATTAATAATAATTTAAATAATTTTATTGAGAATATTTAATATTCTTATAAGCTTTATAATTTGGATAAAAAAATAATACTATAAAAAATATAATAGTAGATAATATATTTAAATTAAAGATATTTAAAATTAAAGAGTTTTATTATAAAGATTTTATTTAAAAAAAATCGAGTCCTGTAAAGCAGTATATTAATATTTTTAAATTAATAGAAACTAATTATTAGAAAGCTTTTTATTTTAGTTAAAGAGATAGTAATTTATAATATATAAAATACTTATAAATTATTAATTATTAGGTCTCTCTTTACTTTCTTTAATTTTATATAATTTTTAAAGAATCATGCTCTCTTTACACTGTATATAAAAATAATATATTATTTATTAATAATTTAGATTTTCTAATTATATTTTAGCTGTAAGAGTCAGAGCTTAATATTATAAATTAAAATTTAAATATTTTAATATTAGATAAGTAGATATTTAAATAAAATATTTTATAAAGATTTCAATATTGTATCTGCTAGATTCTATATATTAATATTAAAAATAGTTTTTTTTGGGACAATACTTAATATAAATAAAGATATTAATATAATATACTTATAGAGTATGAAAAGATTTAATGATAAAATAAAAACTAAAAATTAATAAAGATAGTCAGAATTAATCAAACATGTTAATATATATTTTAATAATATATTATGATGCAAAAAATAGTTTAAAATATTAAACTTTTTATTAATATTATTATTAAAGATATTAATAACAGTTAAGATATCTTTTAATATAAATTAAATAAAATAAATAAAATAATTATTATTTTAATATTTCTACTGCTCTAAACTACTTTAAAAAATACTTTAAATTATTGATAATTTTACTATAAGGACTTGACAGATATGTATATTATATATAAAATTAAAATAATAAAGTTATTATGTCTAATTCATTATTAGAATGTAGAATAAAAAGAATTAAAGTAATTAAATTAATAAAATATATAAAAATACTTAAATTAATAGATTTTTACAGTATGTCAACTCTTATTAAATGAGATTAAAAATTTAAATAATAAAGTGCTTCAGTGCAGCAAGACAAGATAATGAAAGAGAATAATTAAAGATCTATATAATTATGATATAAGCAGTAAAAGTAGCAGAAATCAAGAAAATAAATTAAAATATATTATATAAATTTAGCTTTTAATTATCTATATATTGAAAAAAATAATAAGCTATCAGTATTATTATATATAAATAAAAGTTAATTTTATAAAAGCAGACTTTAGTATAATAGCAAGCACAATTAATTATTCTATAATATAAGAAAGAAGTTATAACAAGTATTTAAATAAAAAATAAAGTTATAATTTAAGCATATAATATCAAGTCAATTCATATAAAAATGAAACTAATTAATATTAAACTTTTTATAAATAAATTAATAAGATATAATTAGTATTTAGCTATAAAAATAAAAAAATAAAAATAAAATAAAAGCAAGAAACAGCAGAAAACAAGAATAATAAAAATAAAATTATAGTAAAACTATTTTTTTATTAATAGAACAGTATACTTTTAAATTATTATAGTAATGAAGAAGCTATTTAATTAATTAAAAAATAATATTTTAGTTGATTAGATGCTAGGTACAATTTTATAATAAAAAGTAAAATATATAAAAGTTAATAATTTATTAAATGTATTTTAATATTTATATAAATATTATTTTAAAAAATATTAACTTAAATACAACAGAAAGACAAGCAAGTAAATATATATATTATAATAATTATATTATTTTTAGTTAGAATAGAGTAAAGTAAATCAATTATTATAAAGAATAATTATATATAGTCAGAATTATTTATCTGTTTATTTAAATAGATTAGCTAGTAATAAAGATATTAATAAATATAAAATCTAAATCTAATATAATAAATAGATGACTGACTGAGAAACTTAGAATTATTTATTAAATTAATTTATAAATTAAGATAGTAATAATCAACAGAAAAAAATATAGATTTATACTATTATTAGCAGTAATATCAGATTCTTGATATATATATTTATATTAAATAAAATAAAAAAATCTTATTGTAGGGGGATATCTCAGATATCACTATTATTACAGACTATATAGTTACTGCCTGTGCTTCTGAAATCTAGTAATAACTAATTTACTCTTTTCTTTTTTCTTATTTTTTTTCTTGAATGCTGGTTCTGGAGTGGGATAACATTATTTTGTTAAGTAGTATTTAATGTTAGATTAGTATTATATTATCTTTCTAGTATAGCATTATGTTAACTATACAATATCTTGCAGTAGCTTGTCTAAGATAGCTGAATTATTTATTTTATTATATTGTTCTAGAATAAATATTTTAATAAAAAATAAAGTTTAATATAATCATTAAAAGTAGCAGGAATATAATTTATTAGATGTTTTAAAAAATAGATAGACAGCATATTAACTTTATAAAATTATAAAAAAAATAAAAAAATAAACATGATAGCTAGTTAGATATATCTTTAAAGAATAAATAAAATTTATAATATTAAGAAAGACTTATAGTTCAAGCTATAATCTTAGTAAAGAAAAAAGAAAAAATAAAGACTATATTAAAAAAATAGAAATAAAAGTTTTTGAAAACAAGTAAAGTAATTTAATTAAATAATAAAAAAAGATATATATTATTTAAAATCTTTAATTAATCAGAAAACAAGGATTATTTTAAAGAAATAATTTAATTTAGCAAACTAGATTTAGCAAGAATTTCTGTTAAAATAAATAAATAAATAAAATAGATAAAGACTTTATTAATTTATATTAAAATTACTGCCTGTAAATCAGGAAAGTAAAAAGATCTCTAAATTATAAGTAAATATATAAAATTATTTTTATAAAAGAAGTAGCAACTAAAATAATAAATATAAATATTATTATAGTTATTAAAGCTATATAATTAAATTTATTAAATGTAGATGCTAATATAACTAATAATATTATATAAGTAAAAAAATAGATAAAATTTAATCTATAAATAATATTATATATAAAGAGACGTCTAACAGATTTAATAATGAATAAAATACATGTATATAAAAATATTATCTATATTATTAAATTCTGTATATTTTCTTTAAATTTAATAACTAATTTTATTAAAAATATCTGTTTAATATTAGAGTATATATATTAAATAAAAAAAGGATAATTAATAAAAAAAGAGATTTTATCAAATATATTATGTTAATAAGAGTTCTGAATGAAAATTAGAAAAATATTAAATAAATATGATTGGAAATTACTTTCTTATTATAAATCTAAATATATTATATAAAGCATAACAAGCAATATTACTTTATATATTATAAATATTATATTTGGTTATGTATAAAATATTTAAGAAATAAATAATAATAGAAACTTTAGAAAAATATTAGAAATTTTATAAAAATAAATAATTTCTTATATTAAAAAAAGTTTTAAATATATATTATATTATTATTAATATTATTTGAGTAAATAAGACAATAATTTAAAATATTAATCTATCTTTTAATAAAAGCGAGTTTATTCATAATTTAAAAAATAACTTATATTTTTCTAATTAGTTAAATGTTAGAATATAATTAAATTATATTAGATCTAAAAAATTAAGATATAATTATAATTTATTCTTTACTGAATTGTCTTTGTTAAATAATAAATATATAAAAAGAATTGATGTAATAATTTAATATATTTATATAAATAGTAGAGTTCTGGAGACTGACTATTTTATCTAAGAAAGTATAAATATTATTAAATAATATTAGAATTAAGAAGTTCAAGACATAATAATATATTAATTAAAAAAATTTTAAAATTAGAAAATATATATTAAAGCATTTATAAAATTTAATTTATACTTTATATTTTATAAAATTAATAGAAGTTATTATATTAAAAAAGAAATTATAGTTTATTATAAAGTAAGTTAAAATTAAAAAGTAATTATAAGATTATAATAATTATTATTTAACGACTTTAATAATTGCAAAAATAATGAAATAATTAAAATTAAATAATATAAAAATATATAAAAACTCTATAATATAATAACTAAATTTAAGCTAGTAATTCTAAGTTATACTATTTAGATATATTTACTTTATTATTTACTTTATAAAAATACTTTATTCTACTGAAAATAAAGAGAGAATAATATTTCTAATAATTTAAAGTAAATATTAATAACTTTCTTATATATATTATTTAAAAATTAAATATAAAGATTTGTCAAAATTATTATGATTATTAATACTAGCATAAAAAAATAAAAAAATATGTAATATAAAAATAAAATAATATTCAGCATAGTACTTAAGATAAATTAAATATATATAAATCTAAAAATATATGATATAAATAAAGCAAATATAGAGCCTTTATTAAATAGTTATAAAAGTTAAAATATTATTTATATAAATATATTTTATAGTAAAATTAATTCAAGAACTTTTATATTTAATTAAATTATATAGTTATAGATTTATTAGACATATTAATAATTAATTAAATTAATTACATTTATAATTAAACATGTTTTTAAAAGCAAGAATAAAATTATTAATAGTTTATTTAAAAAAACTTTTATATTATAAAATATAAAGAAGCAAGAGAAGAAAATTAATATAAATAAATATATTAGTTTAAGTAAAGATAAAGATAATAAAAATTATATTTATATTAATATTATCATTAGTAAATAGTGCAGAAGCAAGATTGAATATTTAAAATAAAAAAATATGTAAATAAATATAAGATAATTATTTAATATATAATATTATCTTTTAAAAGCTAATTATAATAATATAATTAAATTTTTATTAATGAAAGAAAAAACAGTTAGTTATATTATTTAAAATTATTATTTATTTTAAAAAGTAGACAGAAATATCTTAAAATATTAGATTATTAATAATTTAATACGAAAAAGAAATTATTAAAGGATTCTCATAATAAAGTTAATTATAAATATTATAAAAAAATAGATTACTATATTATACTTAATCTTTATTAATAAAATCTATAATAACGTAGTAATAGATGTAAAATTATACTGAAAATATTAAATATATAAGATTAATCAATTAAATAAGAAGCTTTATTTAATATAAAATAATATTTTATTTAAAAATATTATTTACATGTCATAAAAAAAAGTTTTAACTATACAAGTCTTGTGCTATACTATCTTACTTTATCTGATTATATTATTAAATCTACTTTAGAAATTACATAACTATTAATAAAGTCTATAACTAGTTAAAATCTATAAAAATAATAAAGCTAATTATATGGAAAATATAGTTAATAATTTTAATACTTTTAAATATTAAATATAGTTTTAAACTATTATATTTAATTTTTAATTTTATTACATATTACTACTACTTTGTATTATATTATAAAAACAGCTTTAACAATTTTAATTCTTATATATTAATAATCTTTAACTTAAAACACTCAGCTCAGTATATTAAAAATATTATATTAGATAAATACTTTAGATTTATTATATGTTTTTTTATAAGATTGGTATTTATATTAATATCTAAAAAACTAAATTTTAGCAGAAATAACTCTAATATAATAAAATAAATAATAGCTTATATTAATATTTAACTATTTAAAAATTATTATTTAAAATAATTGCTGTTACTTAACTTTTTTTATAAATAAAAAATAACACAGCAAGATAGTATAACTTTATATTTATCTAATATATATAATTATATAACAGAACTTGATCACTTATAAAATTTTTAACTAATAATAAAGTAAAGCAAAGAAAAACTATAATAAAAATTTAAGAATATAAAAAGAATATAAAGCAAATCTGTAAGATTATAACAAAATAATAAAAGATTTATATAATTTCTGTAATATAGTGTAAAAAATTTATTATCTAATAAATTTAAAAATAATTTAAAGAATAGTCAAGATATTAATAAATAAAATACTTTATTAATAAAGAAACAGGTGTAGATTATAATTATAAATATATTTTATTTACTTAAGCAGAAAATATAATATATATAATAATAGAAAAAGTCTTTATATTAATCTAGTTAATGGCTTTTAATAGAAAGCAGCTGCAAAATATTATTTATTTAATATATATATTTTTTTTATAAATCTAAGTCAAAAGAATTAATAATACTTTTATTTTAATTATTATTATTATATTTATTAATATAACTACATCAATAATAACTAGTATAATTATTATAATAATAAAAAATATTATTAAAGTTTAAGTGAGAGCAGAAGACAGTAATAAAAAAATATTTAATAAAATAGTTATTTAATAATAAACAGTATATAAATGATTTAATTAATTAAAAAATCTTTATTTAATTAATAGTAATTACTATCTAACAGATAGTAATAAATGTTATTAATATTTTAGATTTTAATTTGATTTAGCTGATCTATTAAATTTAAATATATAGTTTTTAGCAGTACTATGCTTAAAAAGTAAAAAAAGAATATAAATATTAAAAAATATTTATTAATTATTTCTACAATAATATCTCTAACAAAAAAATAAAGAATTATTAAGTTTTAGTATTAATAGAAAAAATTAAAAATATTATATTAGAATTAATTTATTTACATTATATTTATATTAAAATAAGAAGATCAAAGCTAGAGATATATATTTTAAAATTTAATTATTAAGTATTATTTATAATTTTATAAAAGGAACTGTTTAATGTATTTTAAAAATATGTTAAATATTTTTAAATTTATATCTTCGAGTTACAACTATAAGAATTTTATTTATTAATTAATTTTAATTCTTAAATTAAATATATTTTATAGTATTACAGCATGCGTGAAAAAGTAATAAAAATATTGTAATTTCTGAATTTATATAATAATAATAAAGATTTAGTAAATAACTTTATTATTATACTGCTAAATAATATTTATTAAAAACTTAATATATATATATATTATTAATAAAAGTTAAACATTATCTAAATTTTAAATAACTACACTTTATATATTATATATTTATACAGTAATTAATGCAATAAAAGTCTGTTTATTATATATAATATATATTACTAAATTTAATTATAACAAGTATTTAATCAATTATTTATATTATATTAAATTTATCTAATGAGGCAATTTAATCTAATTTTTATTTAATATAAATGATCGCAACAGTACTATAATTTAAAATTTAATATTTCTTAATAATAAAAATTGTAAAAATTATACTTAACTTTTATAAAATATATATTAGAAACTTCTAAAATAAGAAATTTATATTAAAGTAAGAAAGATTAAGATTACTTCTTTTTATAATAAATATAATATTACAGCTTTATAGTATAAAAGATTATAATTATTTTAATATAAATTTATTAAATAAAGTCTGCAAGTCATTAAAGATTAGAATTATATATTTAAAATATTATATACATTAATCAGACTTGTAATTCAGATCTAATAAATTATTTTATTATAATTTATTAAGATTTAATAGAATTATAAAATTCTTAATATAATAAAAAATATTTTTAATCTGAATTCTTAACAGCACACAAAAATCTTATTTTTAATTCTTTTTTAAAATTAATTAATATATTATTATTTTCTATATTTCTCTTAGCTATATAAAATTCAGACTGAAAATTATTTTAAATATATTAATTAATAAGATAAAACTATTAAGACAATTTTATTATTTATAAAGAGTTAGATATTTTATTTAAGATAGATATAATAATTATATTAAGATAAAATATCTAAATAATTTAGCTATTTCAGGCAAGCTGCTGCAAGATATTAGATAATAATAAAATGCTATATTAGAAAGACACTATAATATTAAGCTAATATTAGATATTACTTAGTATAAAATAATAATAATATTCTGTTTTAAGATTAGAATCTAAGAAAAAAAATGTAAAATAAAGAAAGAAAAGTAGATTAATATTTACTAAACTTTAAAAGTATATATAATAACTATATAGCCTATAATAATAAGAATATTTAAAGTACTTTACTATATTTTATCTTTCTATAAAAAAAATTTATAATAAAGGACTACATATACAGCAAAACATGTAATAAAAGAATATTTAATAAAAATAATATTATTTATATCTAAATACTATAACTTTTATTAGATAAAGAAGCATGCTAATAAATATTTAATAAAGAATAGTTATAGAAGGATGCTATTAATAAATATATAATATTATATTTTTTTATAATAATTATTGTTAAGAATAATTCTAAAATAAAATATTAATAATTTTATAGCTATATCTAGTATTTCTATTAATAGTATTATCATACTTATTATTTATAATTTAGTTTTATATATCAGTCATTTCTTAATTATAATTTTTAAATTATCTGTCTGACTGCTGTGAAAACATAATACCATTTAATTATTTATTTATACATCTTATGCTTAGTCTCATTTTACAGATTAAGATATTATGACTAAAGACTGTAATAAATTAATTAAGATAGTTAATGAGAATTTTTTTTATAAAATATTAAAATATAATGAATTTATTATTAATCAGTCTAAAAAATAAAATCTTATATTTACAATTTTTATATTAAAATTAAAAGATAGTTAAATCTTTAAATTCTAGATTTATTTTAATTTAGTAAAGATTTTAATAAATATTTAATTTTATAAAATTTTTTATATGTAATACTTGCTCTAAAATTTATTTATTAAAAATTAAATAATAATTTTTTAATTAATAAATTTAACTTCTAATAGTTTATGTAAAATTATAAGCTATTATTACACTTCTTTATTTTTAAATTAAATAAAATATATAAAGCAGAGTTAGACTCTATAAATCTTTTTTTAAAAATTTTAAATATATATTAATAAATAATCTTTAATTTTTTTATAATATTTTATACAGCAGTCTATATTCAATAATCTTTATTAAATTATTTGCTTTTAATATAATTTTATAATTATTATTTTATAAAAAAATAATTTATTAGATTTCTGCTTTAAGAAAATATTAATAAATCTATAATATTTTTATAAAATTATTTTTTTTTATTTTCTTTTTTTAAAGTTTTTTAGCTGTTACTTTATCTTATATAAAATTATTATAAATATCTTAACTTCTTTTCTTAATTAGATAGTGAAATTTTACAGCACTAATTATTATTACATTAATTTTTTTATTTATTATTTTCTTTTATATTATTCTAATTTTTCAGAAAATTAAAATAACAAAGTTTTTCAGTAAATTCTTTATATTAATATTTATTAATGTCTTCTACATGCAATAATATTTAGTTTCTTAAATCTTTTTAAAGATTCTAGATAATTTATATTATTATGAATAGCAATGTCTTTTTATTAAATAATTATATTAATAAAATAATTTTTATTTATTTTTTAATTTCTACTGCATAACTAATAATCAGTCTTTAAAGCATGAACCTTTTCTATTTAATAAAATAAATAGATCTAAAATTCTAATAGATGTTGCTTTTTAATAATTTTAATATGATTTTTTTAATTTAATAAATAATCTAAAAATAAATTTATCTTGCTTTCTTTTAGCTTATATTAAATTATAAGTATCTTGCTCTATCTAATTAAATAGTTATTGAATTTATGTATTTAATTTTATAAATAAAGTTTTCTAAATATATAATTTATTTCTATAATCTAACTGAGTTTTCTCTAGATTCATGAAAAAAGTCTTTTTTAAAGATATTTTATATAAGAAATCTTTTATTAATCAATACAGTTCTATAATTTATTAATTGAATTACTTTAAATCTTATTTATCCATTAACATCAATAATACATAATTTTAGCTTCTAGTTGCATAAACTATTAATAAAGAATAATCTATTATAACTAGTAAATCTTTAGAAAATAACATAAAAAGATTTAATGCATAATTTATATTATATCTTAAATAATGTAGTATTAATGATTCTAGATAAAGAAATTTAAGTATAAGAAAAAGAATAAATCTACTAAAAATCTAAATTATAGTATTATATAATCTATAATATAAATAACATAATTCCCGGAGCCGTCAGCCACTTTTTTATATTCAATCGCGATTAACAGATTTCAAGCTATCCCCAACAATTAAAACACACAATTTTTAATAAAGTTATCTAATTAAGATGTATAGAACATCTGACTCTAGTATAATCCTATATATAAGAATTTAAATATATTGATAAAGCTTGTCTTAGCATGTCTAAAAATATTAAAATAAAATTTGTAAATAACATAATTCCCGGCTCATCCGGACACCCGGTTGACCCAGACACCTCTTCAAAATTTTTAATGCTTTTAACACTAAAGCTATTCAAGCACATGACTTTAAAACAATAGATATCATCAAAAAAATTAATAAATTAAAAAAGAAGGATTTAACTTGCTATATTAACTTTAAAAAAATAAAATTTTAAATATTTATCAAGCTGCAGTAATTTTTAATATATCTAAATTTATTTTTTATAATTGACTATCTGGCCATCAATTTCAAAGTAAAAAATATTATTATAATTATAGATCATTTTAAACTTAGAAGAATACTCTAGTAGAATAAATAATATTTAAAAATATTTATATAATAGCTTCTTAATTATCTTATATATATAAAAATAATTATTATTCTCTAAAAACAATAGATTAATTTCTATATATATCTAGTAATAAGAACTGAATATCAATCTTTATTGAATATTATAAAGAATTAAAAAATTGATTTATATGAAAATATAATTATAATTAAGTAAAATATGAAAATTTTCAAATTATTAATAAATATTTTAAGTAAATATAAAAAAATCTAAATATAATATAATATTTTAAATAAAGATATTTTTAATTTTAATAAAACTGGCTTTATAATAAATCTAATAATTATTTTTAAAGTAATTACTAGATCTAATATATCTAAAAAAAATTTACTTTATACATCTAGAAAGTTAAGAATAAATAACTATAATTAAATGTATTAATATAATTAATTAAAGTCTTTTTTTCATGCATTATCTTTAAAGAAAAGATTTATATTAAAAAATAATTTAAAGAAGATTTTTTACAATTAAATTAAAGAATTAAATTAAGTTAAAATAACTAAATTATAGATAAAATAAATCTTAAATAGCTTTAAAAAATCTTTATCTCTTTAATTATTAATTTTAAATAATTATAAAAGTTATCTAATAATAATTATAAACTAAAGATATATAAGTTAAAGTTTAATTATTAAAAACTACTTATAGAACTATATTTTATATAATTATTGTGATAAGATTAGAAGTATTAAAATATTTAAAATATAGCATTTATAATTTTAAAAAGAGGATTGGCTAATTTATTTTAAAAATGCTTTAAACTTTTTTAAATTTATATTTTTAAATTCTTTATTAGCACTTAAATCTCTAAAAGTTTTATTTACTAATTAAATTCTCTTTATTATTCTTAAGTCAGATGTATTACTAGATAATACAGTATTATTATATATATAAAGAATAATAAAAATATCATAATCTCTGAATTTATATAGTAGAAGATTTTTTATAACTAAATTAAAGAATTAAATTAAATTAAAGTAACTAAATTATAGATAAAATAGATTTCTAATAGCTTTAAAAAATCTTTATTTCTTTAATTATTAGCTATAAAATTAATTAATATTAATTATTAATTTTAGATAATTATAAAAGTTATTTTATATCTTAATTTAATAAAATATATAGTAATAATAATATTAATACTATTTATATATTTTTTTATTCTTTATATCTTTTATAATTATTAAATATTAATTATTTTAGCTCTCTAAAGCATGTCTATAAAAATTTTATAAAATTAAAAATATATCTTAAATTTAATTATATTAACAAGCTTAGCTTTTTATAGATCTATTCTATAATTTATAAAGAGATTTTTAAATTTTAAAATATTTAAAATAACTTTATTATAGCTAGAATACAGTCTTTTGATTTTTAAAAAATATTTAAAAAATTTAATATTATACTGACTACTTTTATATCTTTATAAAATTAAAATAAATTCTCTATAATATCTTTAACTTTATATATATCTTATATACTTTATTAGTTAGATAAGCAGGCATCTTTAATTAAAAGATTTTTTAAAAAAAAAATTTAAAATTCTTTTATATTATTAAAAAGAACTTTACAATAGATTCTAAAAATTTATAAAATAGTCTTTTATAATACAGTCTTACTAGTAAAAAAAATCATAATCTTTAGATAAAAAATAAAAAATAAAATAAAAAAGAAAATAATTAAAATAATAGATAATTTTTAATAAAGATCTTTCTGTATAAAAAGTTAGAAATTTAATATAGTTAAGAAATAATTTTTAAAATAAGATAGATAAATCTTTATAAAGTTCTATATTTTATTTTTTACTATATTAAAATATACATTACTAATATATTTTAATTATTATATTCAGAAGCATACTAGAGTTAGATATTCTATATATCTTAATTAAATAGTTTTGATAAAAAACATGTGTTTTTATTATTCTGAATAGCTTTAAAATTTCAATCACAATTAAATTCAGTGATAGATGTTCGGGTCAACTGAATGTCCGGATGAGCCGGGAATTACATTATAGATTATTATTTTTTACTTAAGATAAAGAGCTCTTTAATAATTAATCTTTATTAATCTAAAAATATTAATATACTGCTTTATAAATCTTTATTTCTCTAAAATAAGATTTTTGTGATGAAATTCTTTAAATTTAAATATTATATAATATAGTACTTTAAATATTCTTAATTTAAATATATTATCTTCTACTATATCTTTCTATATTATTATTTTTTATCTAAACTTTATATAAAGCTTATAAGAATATTAACTATTTTTAATAAAATTATTTAAACTATTATTGATATGCTAACTGCTGTATATCTTATATAATTATTATTAAAGATTATTTTAAATATTAGATTCTTTAAAAAGCAGCTAAGATGATTTATAAAAATGAGTTAAAGTTTTTTTTATTTTAAAGTATATTTTAATCTAGAAGAGAGAATATTAATAAAAATTTAGATATTAAAAATAATAATTTAAATAAATATATTAATAGAACTTTTACTAGAATTTCTGCTAATTTTTAATTAAATTAAATTAAAATAAATTATAACTAATAAAATTATGTATTATATATATAAGTATTAAGTAAAAAAAAATATAATACTAGATTAATATTAATATAATTTTTAAAAAATATAACTTCTTTTTTTTATTTTTTATTTTTAATATTTATACTAGCTTCATTCAGTTAATTAAACATATTAAGTTATTATATATTTTAGATAATCGGAATTAGTTTTTAATCAATAACTTTAGTTTTAATTTAATATTAATTTTTTTTATTAGTAGTTATCCTTCTTCAGAAAAGATTTTAAAATATAAAAAAGATTATTTTAAATATAATTATTAATAGTATAAAATAATTCTATTACTAATTACTTATTAATCAGTCATTATTATTAGATTTTATTAATAAGATTTTAGTACTATATTTAGATAAAGATTAATAATATTAATTTTAATATAGATTATAAAAAAGTTTCTGAATTCATAGAACAGTAACTAAATATTTTTATTAAAATTGTTTATTTTTATTATTCTGTCAGAATTATTTTTCTCTATAATTTTTATTAGAAGTAATCTTAAGTTTATCTAAAAAATTAATTTCAATTTTTTTAGATATTGCAAGAAATTTAAAACCTAAAAGATTATTATATCTGCCAGAGATTAATATAGAAAAGCTATATAAATTTTTTTAAAAAAAAGTAAGAAATATTATTAATATAGCTAATATTATTATTATTATTATTTTTATAGTCTTTAAAAACATGTCTAATATCTTAAAAGAATTATAACTTTATAGATCTATTCTCTTAAAACTAGCATTATATAATATTAATAAACTTAAGTCTGTTCTCAATTATATATAGATATAAGTTATTTAGATTTTAAAGTGATATAATATTTATAATCTTTTAGCAGTAATTATAAAGCGAGGAATAACTACTGTTTAAAAAGTTTTTAAAACAGTCTATATTCTTCAGAACTCTTATAATAAATAATATATTATAATAAGGATTTTGACATTAAAAAACATATTATAATATTATAAATATCCAATAGCTATCTATAACAGAACTAAAGTTAATCATTTTTAACCATTTTTAAAACTATATTTTCTATTAAAAATTGTTTTTATAATATTTATTAGCATGTTAATTAATTAATTTAAAGAAAATGATAGATTTAAAAATAAGATATATATATATATTATACATAGTTTAGATTAAATACTATCTTCTATTATATTAAAAGTTTTATAATTCTCTTAAATCTTAATAAATTATAATAGAATAATTTACTGACTTTCAATTGCAGGCTTAATTAATTTGTATGATATTTTTAAATATATAATTCTAATATTTACTATTTTACAGACTTTATTTAAATAATCTATATTAAAATAATTATAATTCTTTATACTATAGAGCTGTAATATTATCTTACTTATAAAAAATTATTAATATATATTTTATAAAAATTAGATATAGTTTTTATTATTTTTACTACTAAAATATATTAATTAAATATATATTAAAGTTAAATTAAATTATCTGATTAAACAAATTTAATATAATATAATTAATTAATTTAGATATTAGTTATAATTAGAATTTAATAATATATATTATATATAATGAACAAAGTTCTGCTATATTAATTACCATATAATTTTATAATATATTAATTATAGTTATCTAAAATTTAAATAATCTTAACTTTTTATTAATAATATAAATAAATATTAAACTACTAATAAATATTATTTAGCAGTATAATAATAAAATTATTTAATAAATTTTTTACTTTAAATTATTTTTTAATATAAATTTTTTCTTTAAAAATAATATATAAAGAAAAGACTTTAATCAGTTATATTAATATATTTAATTATAATTATTTATTTCTAATTTTCTAGCTATATAAAATAGAATATTTTAAATATATTAAATTTAGTAACTACTTCAAAAATAGCTATTAGATTTATTATAAAGCTAGTTTTATTAAAATTAAAAATATTTTTATTTAAAATATTATATTATATTTAGATCTTTTATATTTAATTAAATTATTTATTAATAATTTTAAAACTTTTATATTTTAATTATAATTATATTTTTGTGTAAATCAGCTTTTTAATTTTTTATAATATTTAATAAAGATTAATACCCAGTTCTTGTTAATAAGTATACATAGAAATTAATTTATTATTTATAGAGAAATATTAATTATTTTCTGCATATAAAATAATTAAAAAGCTACTTTATAAATATCTTTAAATATTATTTATTTTACTAGAATATTCTTCTGAGTTTAAAATACTTTATAATTATAATAGTATTTTTTAGTTTAAAATTAATAGTCAGATAGTTATAAAAAATAAATTTAGATGTATTAAAAATTGCTGCAGCTTAACAAATACTTAAAATTTTTTTTTAAAGCTAATATAGCAAGTTAAATTCTTCTCATTTAATCTTCCAATTTTTCTAATAATATCTGTTATTTTAGAGTCATGATGGTTCCTTGAATAGCTTTAGTGTTTAAAGTGTTGAAAATTTTAAAGAGATGTCCGGGTCAACCGGGTGTCTGGATGGGCCGGGAATTACATTAATATATAAAGTATTTATACTCTAAATATCTATAAATTATTAGCTTTCTTTCTGCTTTATTTAATTTCATATAATACTTGAAAGATTATATTCTTTTTATATTATATATAAAAATAAAATATTAATTATTAATAATTTAGATTTTCTAACTATACTTTAGCTGTAAAAATCAGAGCTTAATATTATAAATTAAATATTTATATTACTGCTGGACCTTTGACTGATCATTTTTATTTTTATTTTTAATATAGTTTTATTAACAACTTTCTAGACTTTTTAATAAATTTTTTTAAAAATTAAAAAAGTATATAATATCTGGTTAAATTTTATTAAATCTAAATTTATTAGTTATTTTAGTTAAAGTTTAAAGCTAAAATAAGTAAATAATTATTATTAAATAACTAAATAATTAAATAAAATATTCTATAAAAATTCTAATATTATATTTACTAAATCCTGCATGTAAATGTTATAGACAGTTCTTTTAGTATAATATTTAATATAAATAGAGATATTAATATAATATATTTATAGTGTGAAGAAAAACTTAATAATAAAATAAAAATTAAAAGTTAATACAAATAACTAGACTTAATTAAATATATTAATATATATTTTAATAATATATTTTAATGCAAAGAGTAATTTAAAATAATAAATATTTTATTCATATTGTAATTAAAGATGTTAATAACAGCTAGAGTAAGTATCTTTTAATATAAAGTAAATAAAATAGATAAAGCAATTACTATTTAAATATTTTTATTATTTTAAATTATTTTAGGAGATGTTCTAAACTGCTAGTAGCTTTATTAAAAAGACTTAATAGATATATATATGTATAATATATAAAACTAAAATAATTAAATTAATAAAATATATAAAAATACTTAAATTAATAAATTTTTATAACATGCCATCTCTTATCAAGTTGGATTGAAGATTTAGATAGTAAAGTGCTTTAATGTAGTAAAATAAAAGCATAAAGAAAATAATGAAAAATCTAGATAATAAAATGTTTTAATGCAGTAAGATAAAATAATAAAAAAAATAACTAAATATCTAGATAGCAAAGTGCTTCAGTACAGTAAGATAAGATAATAAAAAAGAATGATTGAAGATCTAGAGAGTGAAGCACTTCAGTGCAGCAAGATGAGCTGATGGAGGAGAAAAATTAAAGATCTAGATAGCGAAGCGCTTCGGTGCAGCGAGACGGGGTGCTGCTTATAGAAATACTTCTATAGTATTATAATAAAAATTGATACTTTATTATATATTATTCTAAAATAATAAATCCTGCAAAGGAAAATCATAATATTTATAATTAAAAGATGTTTATAACTATTAAATTATTATATAAAGTTAGAAGAATTATAGCAAGTAATTTAATTTAATATTTTTATAGATTTATATATATCTGAATACTTTATGATAAAGTAAAGGTTAAATTCTTAATAAACTAGATAAATTAAATTTATTTATTTTATTTATTTTTTAATATAATATTAGTCTAATAAAAAGAATATATTTACTAATATTTTAATAAAAGTTTTTGAAAACAAAGTAAGAACTTTATTATAATTTAATTATTCAAAATCTAAAATTCAATGGGCATATGATATTTTTATGCCTGAGAAAACAGAGATTATAAATATTAGATAAGATATAAATATTATTAATTAAAATTTTATAATAAATTAAAATAGTCTATTACTAGAGACTTACTGAAAAATAATCTATAAAAAAAATTAAATTATTAACTTTGCTGATTAACTATTACATTAAAATTAATTTATAATATTAGATATTAAAATTTTATAAATACAATTACTGAATAAGATTTATTAATAATTTTTAATTATTTATTCAAAAAAGATAAAAATAAACATATTGATTAAAAGTTAATATTATTAGTCTATATAATTTATAAATATTAATAGATATTTCAAAACTTATCTAATCTATAAAACTTATTATAATTTATTTTTAAAACTATTATTATTTTTTTATTTTTAAAAAATTCTAATAGTACATCTGTATTCAAATCTATTTTTTTAAAATCAAAAAAATAGATTTAATCCAATAATTATAACTATAAATTAATTAAAAAGGTATAGTCATGTAATATTATATTATAATATAATTATTATAAAAAAATAATTTATCTATTTATTATATATTTTATATCTGAATGAATTTATCTGATTTTATAATATTAAATTATAGAAATTAATTTATATTAAAATTTTGAAAGAAATTCTGTAATTCTTTGTAAATTAAAATAAAGTTAATATCTGAATAATATCTGCAGATAAATAATTAGATAAAAATTATATAATAAATAGATAAATTATTTTTTTATAATAATTATATTAGAATATAATATTACATGACTATACCTTTTTAATTACGTAAGAATATAAATTATTTACTTTATTTATTGAAAGAGCGGATCAGAAAAAGAATTTTAAAAAATAAATTAATAAAAAATATATAAGCTAGTTAAATAATCAAAACAGTATAATGATATATAAATTAAAAATATAAAAACTATATAAAAGAATAAAAAAGCAGTTAATTATTATTATTATAATACAATTTTTAAAATAAAAAATAAAATTATAATTATTACTGATAATTAAGTTCTTAACAAATCTAATAAACATTTTTTATATTAGATGGCAGGCTTCTATAATATGTTTAAAAAATAAGAAATATATACTAAATTTAATTATTATTAGAATCAAAGATACATTTAATATTTTCTTTAAAAATATTAAAAAGAGCAGTTATAATCAAGTTAATAAAAAATTAGATAAAAAATCTTATATTTTTAATATAAATAAATAGTTAATAGAAATAAAAAATAAAAAAGTATTATTTTTAGAGCTTTTTATCAGAGGCTGCAGTATTAAATAAAATAAATAAATTATAATAAAAATTTAGTATAATATTTAATTAAATTAATAAAGAATTTAGTTATAAACATAGTAGAATATTACAAGCAATATTTTGAATAAAATAATTTTCTAAAATAATTGTAAAAGTAAATTAAAATAATAAAAAAAATTGATTCTTAAAAAATTACAGGAATAATAATTTCTTAAAAAATAAATATATTTAAGCTATCAGAAACTCTAGCAAAAATAAAATTAAAAATTAAAGTAGTATAATTAATCAAGCTAGAATAATCTAAAAACTATATTTTAATTATAATTAAAAAAGATCTTTTCACTTATAATAAAGATAGTAAAGTCATTTTTTAATTATAATTGATATTTAATCTACATAACAGAATAACTGAAATCAGTATATAGTTTAATATATTTATACTGCAGACTATATAATACTAAAATTTATATTTTATAATAATTTTATTCTTTTTTATGCTTAGTTTTCTTCATCTAGCATTATTAATATTATATTATTTAGATTATGATAATAATTACTTTTGTTAATTTTTTTAAAAAAATTAGATGTATCTTTAACTTTAATAACAATTGAATTTAATAGATATTTCTTATTTTTTAAAGATTTATAAAGATTTACTATCTAATTAAAAGGTTTTTGCTAGACTTTTTAAGATTTTAATTAATAATAATAATTATAATTCTATTTTATATTTTGAAAATCTTATTATAATAATAATTAATTACTTTTTTTATTTTTTAATTCACTCTTTGATTAAACAAAGTATTTAATTTATATTTTTATTTAATTATAAATAATAATAGATCCGTAAACTTGTTTAATACTTTTAATAACTTATATAAAATTATAAATTATTATTAGACTTCTTTATTATTAAAATAAATAAAATATGTAAAGTAGAGCTAGACTATATAGATTTTTTTAAAAATTATTAATTATATACTCAAAAAAGTAAAACAGTAAAGTTCTTTAATAAATTTTTTATATTAATATTTATTAATACTTTCTGTATATAACAATATATATTTTTATTATTTTTTGTAAAGATTTTAAAGAATTTATATTATTATAAATAGTAGATATCTTTTAATCTTATATAATATTAATTTTATTGAAGTTTATTTTGATACCGTTAGTTAATAAAAGCCATAATAAATTGATTAAAATAATTAATAAGAATTTTATTTTTAAAGTAGTAAAATTTAATAAATTTATTAATTAATTTAAAAAATAAAGTCTTGTATTTATGACTTCTGTTTTTAAATTAAAAGATAATTAAATTCTTGATTTATTTTAATTGCATATAGCTTTTAATAAATATTTAATTTTATAAAAGATTTTATGCAAGATATATCACAATCCAAATAATATAGTATTAATAATTCTAGATAAAGAAAACTAAGCATAAAAAAAGAATAAAATTATTATAAAATATAAATTTTAGTATTATATAGTCTGCAGTATAAATATATTAAACTATTGATTAAGCTAGTTATTATATAAATAGTAATTAATAGTAGAGTCTTTATTATTAAGATTTATATTTTAAATTATAATATTATTATCTTTTTTAACTATTGATTAAGCTTGCTTAGCTATTATATAAAAAATAATTTAACTATTTTTATTCTAGCTAAAATATAATCTTTTTATTTTTATTATAATTAAAAAAGTCTCTTTTGATTATAATTAAAATTTAAGTTTCAGATTATTTTAACTTAATTAATTTTATTTTTATTAGATTTTTTAATGACTTAGACATCTCCATCTTTATTAAAAAATTGTTATTAATGTAATTTAAAAATTAGTTTTTTTATTATTTTAATTCACTTTTATAGTTGCTTCAAAAATTTTAGCTATTTAAAATATTAATTATAATATTTTATAATCTTTAAAACTAAATCCTTTATTAATTTAATTAAATATTATATTAAACTTTTATCATTAATTTATTTGTTTTATTTAATACCGCATGCAGCTTTTCATAAAAAATTTTAAAAATAATAATTTATTTTATTTTTTACTTCTATTCACTGTTTATTTATATTAGAAATATAAGATTTTCTATTTAATTTTTTTATAACTTGAAAACAGCTGCTTCTCTTAATTTTTTAAAAAAATATTAAATAAAGTTTTAATTTTAATAATAATTAAATTTAGTACATGTTTTTTATCTTTCTTTTAGAATTTTATAAAAATCTATTATTTAATTTAAAAGCCTTCTGCTAAATCTTTTAAAATCTTAATTAATAATAATAATTATAATCTTATTTTATATTTTAAAGATTTTAATATTTTAATTTATATATATTATGCTTTCTTTAATTATTTAATTATTTTATATATTTTCTATTAATTTATTTTTTAAAAGTTTCTTTACCTTCTAGTTTACTTTTTAATTAAATAAAGTATATAATTTATATTTTTATTTAATTATAAAGAATAACAGTTCTATAGATTTATTAAATAATATAGTATAGATAAAAGCTTATTTTAATTTTTTAAAATATTACAGAATTTCTTTCAAAATTTAGATATATGTTAACTATTATAATCTAATATTATAGAATTAGATAAATTTATTTAAAATTAAAATATATAATGAATAAATAAGTTATTTTTTTACTATAATTATTTTATAATATAATATTATATAATCATGCTTCTTTAATTAATCTAGAGCTATAAATATTAGATTAAAGTTATTTTTTAATTTTAAAAAATAGAAATTAATATAGATATACTGCCAGAAGTTTTTAGAAATAAATAAAAGCACAATAGTTTGAAAAATAGATTATAGTAAAATTTAATATACTTATAAATTAGATAATTATTTAGATATCTATCAATATTAATAAATTATATATATAAATTAATAACAGCAATTTTTAATTAATATTTTTATTTTTGTTTTCTTTAAATGAGTAGTTAAAAATTATTAACTATATATTAATAAGCAGTCTTTAATTTTTTCTAATATTCTATATAATAATTTATATTTAATAGGTTTTCTTATATTATTTATTTTTTATATAATCTTATAATTATTATTCTATAAAAAAATAATTTATTAAATTTTTACTTTAAAAATTATTTATAAATTTATATCTCTACAAAATTACTTTTTTTATATATAATTAAATCTAATAGCTAAATTAATTTTATATTTTAATAATTTAAAAAATTTCATACTTTATAAGCTATATATATTCTAGTATTACATTATAATATTTTATAAGTTATATGTATTCTAGTATTATATTATAGTATTTTAAAAATAGAATTAAAAAAAGAAATCTTTTTTAATATTAATTAACTTTTATTCATAAATCTCTTTTAAAAATATAATTCTTTCAGAATTATTAACACAGAAAAAATAATGATATATATATAATATTTTTAAAATTCTCTAATAAAACAAAGTCTATAAACAATAATGACTAAAATAGTTATTTATTAAAAAAATAATTATTATAAATTAAAGCAGCTGTCCTTCTTTAATTAATAATAAATATATATATTAATAATTTATAGACTTAAAGTTAATGATATCATGACTTTAAAGTCTATAAGTAGAATTATTATTTTAAATATTATGAAAAACAAGAATTAATTTTATTATATCTAGTTGCAATATGTATACTCTACTTATTCATTAGAACATTTTTATCTGATTAACAGGCTTTCTATCCTGACAAGTAGAATCTTTACACTTATAAATATTATCTAGAAAGTAGTATAGAGACTCGTTAGAATTATTTTATATTTAAAAAATAGCTAATATTCTTCTTTAATCTAATAATTTAATTTTATATGAATATATAGATAAAAATTAGAACAGGCTTTTTTAATTTGGAATAAAAAGAGATAAAAATTAATTTATATAACGATATAACTATCAGTAATATACTAGAAAGACTTTTTTAAAGTTATTAAAGTTATATATATAGATTTTACTATAATATTTTTAGGTGTTTTTATCACAACCCAAACAATGTAACATTAATGGTCCTAGATGAAGAAAACTAAGCATGAAGAAAGGATAAATCTACTAGAGAATGTAAATTCTCGTATTATATAGCCTGCAGTATAAATATATTAAACTACTAACTAAGCTTGCTTAGTTATTACATAAGTAATAATTAATAATAAAATCTTATTAAATCAGAACTTATATTTTAAATTATAATAATATTTATCTTTAATTATATGCTGTTTCTTGTCACATACTGTATAGACTAAATATTAATTATAATTAAAAAATAATTTGATTATCTTTATTATAATTAAAGTATAATCTTTTTTTATTATTGTAGCTAAAAAAATCTTTTTTAATTATAATTAAAATATAGCTTTTAAATTATTCTAGCTTAATTTGTTATATTATATTATTTTTTAATTGTATTGCTGTCAGATCTCTTAATAATTTAAATATTTTTTATTTTTATTAAGAAATTATAATCAGTATAGTATAATTCTTTAAAAATTAAATCTTTTTATTATTTTAATTCACTTTTATAATTATTTTAAAAAGTCTAACTATTCAAAATATTAATCATAATATTTTATTATCTTTATAGCTAAATTTTCTATTAATCTAATTAAATATTATATTAACTTTTTATTATAATATATTTATTTTATCTAATACGGCAACTTTTAATAAAAATTTCTAAAAATAATAACTTGCTTTATCTCTTACTTTTATTCATTTTTTATTTACAGTAAAAATACTACATTTTTATCTTATTTTTAATAGCTTGAAGACAGCTGAGCTACTTTTTTAGTTTTTTTAAAAAGAATATTAAATAATTTAATTTTTTATAAGCTATTTTTAAATAACTTTTTACTAATAAATTTTTTTAATTTATTATGAGATTTTAATTAATAATATTTATATTTTATATAATACTTGCAATTTATATTTTTCTAAATATAAAGATGTTAGATAGAACTTTTTAAATTTTAAATATTTAAAATTTAGTGAAGTTTTTATTTTACTCTTAAATTTTTTAGATATTTTTTAAAATTAACTTAAAATATTTATAAATATATTTTTCTTATTAGACTGATATTATATTAAAAAATAAATTTATTTTTTAATAATTTTATAATTACAAGTATATTTTAATTATAAATATTATAATTCTGTTTAATAGAATTTTACTATTTTAAAATAATAAATAATAAAATATTAGATTTTATTATATTGCTATAAAAGTATTTTTATAATGGTTTTTTTAAAGTACTAGTCTCTAAATAAATAAATAAATTTAAATTATAAAATGTATAATTAAAATATACTGTATAATAGTTTCTTTAAATTATATGGAAAAGTTTATAATTTTTTATAGATTAAATAAATTAACAATCTAATAATATAATTATATTCATAGATAAAGTAATTATAAAAATTATAAAACATTAAAAAGAATTAAATTTTTCATATTATATTAAAGATTTTTTAATTTTATACACTGCCAATTTTGTGAAAATTTATTTCAATATTATTAATTAATAGAATAAATTTTAGATATTTAATCTACTTTATATAAAGTTTATATTTATAAAAAAGTACTTATAATTTTATTTTCTTTAATTACTATAATATTATTTATATATAAATTTTATGCTTGATCTTATTTTTACTATACATTCAAATATTATTAATAAAAGCTATAATAAATTAATTAAAATAATTAATAAAAATCTTGTTTATAAAATACTGAAATATAATAAATTTGTTAATTAATTTAAAGAATAAAATCTTACACTTATAATTTTAAATTTATTTTAATTTAATAAAATCTTTAATAAATATAAAAAAGTTTTATATAAGATATCTGCTTTAAGATCTTATTTATTAAAAATTAAATATTAATTTTTTTAGTTAACAGATTGAGCTTTTAATAATTTGTATAAAATTATAGATTTTTATTTAACTTCTTAATTATTAGAATAAATAAAATATATAAAGTAAAGCTAGACTTTATAAATCTTTTTTTCAAATTATTAATTATATATTAATAAGCAGTCTCCGGCTTTTTTTATAACATTTTATAAATATAATAATTTTTATTTAATAATTTATTTTTAATATAATCTTATAGTTATTATTTTATAAAAAATAATTTATTAAATTTTTATTTTAAGAAAATATCTATAAATTTATAACATTTTTATAAAATTACTTTTTTTTAAAAAGATCTTCTTTAATCATTACTTTATTTTATGTAAAGTTATTATAAATATCTAAACTTCTTTTTAATTAGTTAACAAAATTTTATAATTTTAATTATTACTATATTAATCTTCTTATTTATCTTTTTAATACTATCCTAATTTTTCAGAAAATTAAAATAATAAAATTCTTTAATAAATCTTTTATATTATTATTTATTAATATTTTCTATGTATAATAATATCTATCTTTATGATTTTTTTTAAAGATTCTAGAGAACTATACTATTATAAATAATAATTTTTTTTATTAAATAATTTTATTGAATTATATCAGTCTAATGCTTTTAATTAATATATAATTTTTATAAAGATTTTCTTGTATAGAATTAAATCTAATAATTAAATTAATTTTATATTTTAATAATTTAGAAAACTTTTATATTTTATAAATTATATATACTCTAGTATCATATTATAATATTTTAAGAATAAAATTAGAAAAAAAAATCCTTTTTTAATATTAATTATTAATAATAATATTCAGTCTAATTACATGAATTGACGAGATAATATTACTTTTATTATATTTTATTATTTTAAAGTTCTCTTTCAAAAACTTAATAAAGATATTAAATTATTAGATAATTTTGTAATAGAATTATAATTTATATATATAAAAGTATTTGCTTTAAAATTAATAAATATATTTATTAAAATATTTAATTATATTATAAAATTATTGCCTTTCTGATTTAACGGTTTTTTAAAATTTAATATAATTTTTATTTAGAATAAAGACTCTATTTATATTTTATTATTTTTAAATTGATTTTTATAATAATTATCTTTTTAAAGCACTCTAATATCTTTAATTAAAAAATAATTATAATTTATATAACTAATCTTCTAATAATAAAAGTAATAATTTTCTGCATGTAAGTGCTTTTAATTTTTTATATTAATATATATTTTCAATTTCAAAGTGTCTTCTATCTTGATATAAAATATTAGAAATAAAATAAAATAATTTTTATTTTTAATTTTTAAAATATTAAATTATTTATTTATTAATATTCAAACTACTATATCTCTTTTTCTAATGCTTGATGATGTTTAACATATTATAAATTAAATTAATATTATTTATAAATTACTTAAAGATTTAAATATTATTGTAATATAAAGTTATATATACATGTTATAAAATTAAAGTTAATATTTAATAAAGATTTTACTTGTATTAATATAAATTAATTTTAATCTTTTATATAAATAAAAAATTCTGCTAAAAAATTTATAAATTAATTTTTAAATCTTATAAATAATAATTTATATTTGCTAAATATAATGCTTTATTAATTAGAATTATTAAATATAAAAAATAAATAATTAAAGATATTTTATATATTAAAATAGAGATTATTAATTTTTATATTTAAAATATAATATACTTTTAGATATTATCTTTGCAGTAACTAGTAACATAAATTTTTAAAATATAATATTAATAAAATAATTTATATTAATTTTTAATTTTTACTGTATAGCCAGCAGTTAATTTTTAAAATGTAAAATTTTAGTAAATCTTACTTTTACCAGCTTTAATATAATTTTATATTTTTAATTTAATAAATAATCTATGAAACATTTAAATTAATTACATTTTTTTTAATCTTTATTATCTAAATCTAAATCTATATTAACTTAATAATATTCTATTTTATTTATTTAATAAACTGATAAATTTATAAATTTATATATATTTATTTTTTTAGTATTAATTTAAACTATATTATTTCTTTTTATATTTTAATTAATTTTTTTCTAGCTTTCTACAGAAAGTCTTTTTTAATAATATTTTATATAATAAATCTTTTATTAATTAATATGACTTTATAATTATTATTTTAATTAATTATTCTAATTATTTAATGTATTTATTAATATTAGTAATATGCAGTTTTAGTTTCTAATTATATAACTTATAAAAACAAATAAAGAGATATTAATATTTAGTTTTATATTATAATTTAAATAATATAATATTAATAATTCTAGATAAAGAAAATTAAGTATAAAAAAAATAAAACTACTAAAAAATATAAATTCTAGTATTATATTATCTATAATATATATAACGTAACTCACAAGCGAGCCGCCACCACCCATCCCGAAATTCCACCACAATTGAAAGACTTGAAGCTATTCAAAACAATTAAAACACTTGTTTTTTAATAAAACTATCTAATTTAGACATGTAAAATATCTAATTCTAGTATAATTAATAATATTACAATTAGAATATGTTGACAAAGCATGTTTTAAGCAAGTAATTCAAATAGAAATAGACTTTACTATTTAAATATTAAGATCTTTAACAGAATTATCTCTTTATTAAATAATATTAACATCTTTCTAAATAAAAAATCCTTAAATATAGCTAGCTTTAAATTGCTTGCTTTGTTATCTTTCCTTTTTATTAATAATTTATAAATTATAATTTTTCTTTGCTAGAATAGGTGTGTTATATATAATTACTTTATAGTTTTTTAGACATTAATTTAAGACTCTTTTTAAAGATAAATATAAACTTTTTAATTATTATCTTAAAAGTCTTTATACTATAGAAGCTTTTTTAATTAGTAAACTATATAAAATATAACTAATAAAAAGAAGATAATAAAGTTGCTAATCTAATTAAAGAAAAATATAGAAATCTTTGCTTAAATATTTAACCTATTAAATATTAAATTTAAATATAATAACTGTATTTTTGTTGCAGCAAAGCCATCTTAAATATTTTTAGTGTTAAAAATCTTACAATAAATCTTTAAATAAATCTTTAAAAAGTTGAATTTATCAACAGTTTAAAAATCTAGTTAAATTTATTATTTAACTATATTAGATTTCTAGCTTTCTGTACAGAAAATCTTTTATTAAAAATTATTTATTATTTCGATTACTTTTTTTTACTTCTTTTTTTTATTTTTTATTTAGAGATTATAATTTTCTTTTACTAGCAAGATTATATTATAAAAGACTATTTTATAATTTTTTAGAATCTGTTATAAGATTTTTTTAATAATGTACAAGAGTTTTAAAAGCTCTTTTTTAAAAGTTTTTTAATTAAAGATGTCTGTTTATTTAATTAATGAAGTATATGAGATATATATAAAGTTGAAGATATTGTAGAGAATTTATTTTGATTTTATAAAGATATAAAAATAATTAATATAATGTTAAGTCGTTTAAATATTCTTTAAAAATTAAAAGACTGTATTTTAGCTGCAGTAAAGTTATTTTAAATATTTTAAGATTTAAAAATTTCTTTATAAACTATATATTAGGCCTGTAGAAAGTTAAGCTTGTTAATATAATTAAATTTAAAATATATTTTTAACTTTATAAAATCTCTGTAGACATGCTTTAAAGAATTAAAATAATTAATATTTAATAATTATAAAAGATATAAAAAATAAAAAAACATGGAGATAGTAATAATATTATTATTACTGTATATTTTATTAAATTAAGATATAAGATAACTTTTATAATTATTTAAAATTAGTAACTGATATTGACTGATTTTATAGTTAGTAGTTAAAGAGATAAAGATTTTTTAAAGTTATTAGAGATCTATCTTATCTATAGTTTAGTTATTTTAATTTAATTTAATTCTTTAATTTAATTATAAAAAATCTTCTTTAAATTATTCTTTAATATAAATCTTTTCTTTAAAGATAATACATGAAGAAAGACTTTAATCAGTTATATTAATATATTTAATTATAGTTATTTATTCTTGATTTTCTGACTGTATACAATAAGATTTTTTAGATATATTAGATTTAGTAACTACTGTAGAAGTAGTTATTAGATTTATTATAAAACTAATTTTATCAAAATTAAAGATATCTTTATTTAAAATATTATATTATATTTAGATTTTTTATATTTAATTAAACTATTTACTAATAATCTTAGAATCTTTATATTTTATTTAATTATAATTATATTTTCATGCAAATTGACTTTTGAATTTTTTATAATATCTAATAAAGATTAATATCTAGTTCTTATTAATAGATGTATGTAGGAATTAATCTATTATTTTTAGAAGAATATTAGTTATTTTCTATATATAAAATAATTAAAAAGCTACTTTATAAATATTTTTATATATTATTTATTTTACTAGAGTATTTTTCTGAGTTTAAAATAATTTATAATTATAATAATATTTTTTGCTTTGAAATTGATGGCCAGATAGTCAATTATAAAAAATAGATTTAGATATATTAAAAATTACTGCAGCCTGATAAATACTTAAAATTTTATTTTTTAAAGCTAATATAGCAAGTTAAATGTTTTTTTAATCTATTAATTTTTCTGATAATATCTATCTATTTTGAAGTCATGATGATTGCTTGAATAGCTTTAGTGTTAAAAGTATTGAAAATTTTGAAGAGGTGTCCGGGTCAATCGGGTGTCCGGATGAGCCGGGAATTACGTTATATTAAAGTACTGACTAAGCTTGCTTAGCCATCACGCGGGTGGTGATTGATGGCAGAGTCTCATCACACCAGGACTCGAACCCCAGATCGTAACAGCGTTAAGACAAGCTTTATCAATATATTTTAATTATTATATATAGATATTATACTAGAGTTAGATATTATACACGTCTTAATTAAAAAGATTTCAATAAAAAATATATGTTTTGATTGTTAGGGATAGCTTCAAGTCTTTAATTGTGGTTGATTTTAAAAAGTGGCCGACGGCCCTGGGAATTACGTTATATAAGCAGTATTTAATAATAGAATTTTTATTATATTAGATTTATATTATAGATTATCATATTATCTTTTTTTAAAGTTATATGCTGTTTTTAGTTACATATTATATAGATTAAATATTAATTATAATTAAAAAATAATCTTCGTATTTTTATTATAATTAAAATATAATTTTTTATCTTTATTATAACTAAAAAAATCTTTCTTAATTATGATTAAAATATAGCTTCTAAATTATTTTAGCTTAATTAATTATATTATTTTATTTTTAGATTTTATTTCTATTGGAGTTTTTAATAGCTTAAATATTTTTATTTTTATTAGAAAATTATTATCAGCATAATTTTTTTTTATTATTTTAATTTACTTTTATAATTGCTTTAAACTTAACTATTTAAAATATTGATTATAATACTTTATTATTTTTATAATTAAATTTTTTATTAATTTAATTAAATAGTATACTAGATTTTTATTATAATTTATTTATTTCATCTGACACTGCAGCTTCTAATAAAAAGTTTTAAAAAATAATATTTTATTTTATTTTTATTAATTATTTATTTATATTAAAAATATAAGATTCTTTATATAATCTTTTAATAGCTTGAATATAATTGTCACGGTCTGGGGTGCCAGTCCCGGTGTGGTGAGGTTCTGCCATCAGCCACCGCCCGTGTGGCGGCTAAGCGATATTAGTCAGTAGTTTAATGTATTTATACTGCAGGCTATATAATATTAGAATTTATATTTTTTAGTAATTTTATTCTTTTTTCATGCTTAGTTTTTTTAGTTAAAAATATTATATTATATTATTTAAATTAAAATATATAATTAAATATTAAATCTCTTTATTCTTTTTATAAAAAATTTACTAGCTAGAATAGATCTTTTTTTATAATTTATATAATTAGAAGCGAAAACTACATACTATTAATATTAATAAATAAATTAAATAATCAAAATAATTAATTAAAGTATTAGCTGTCAAGTTATATTAATTAATAAAAGATTATTATATAAAAGTTTTAAAAAAACCTTCTGCAGAAAACTAGAGAATTAAATTATAAAAATAGATTATACAGCTAAAATTAATCTTGAAAAAATAAAAATATAGATTTATTAATTTATTAAATAAATACAATAAAATATAGCTAAGTTGGCACAAGCTTGGACTTAAATAAAAAAATTAAAAAAATATAATTAATTTATTTTATAAATTATTTATTAAGCTGAAGATACAGAAGCTATATTAAAATTAATAAAAATAAGATTTTTAAATATTCTAAATTTATTTATTTTTTTAAATAAAAAATTTTATACTTTAAAAATTAGCTGTTAATTATACACCAGAAATTAAAGATTAATATAAATTATTTTATTAATAATATATTTTATAAGATTTATGTTACTGGTTACGGTAAAAATATAATTTAAAAATATATTATATTTTAAATATAGATAAAAATTAATAATTTATATTTTAATATGTAGAATCTCTTTAATTATTTATTTCTTATATTTATAATAAATAATTTTAATTAAAAATAAATATATAAACTTTTTAATAAAAATCTTTTTATCTCATGTAGAAAACTAAAATTAATTTATATTAATATAAATAAAATTTCTATTAGATATTAATTTTAATTTTATAATATATATAATTTTATATTATGATAGCGCCCAAATCTTTAAATAATGTATAAATAATATTAATTTAATTTATAATATATTAAATATTATCAAACATTAAAAAAAATATAATAGTTAGAGTATTGATAAATAAATAATCTAGTATTTTAAAAATTAAAAACAGAAATTATATTATTTTATTTTTAATATTTTATATTAAGATAAAAGACACTTTGGACTTTAAAATATATATTAATATAAAAAATTAAAAATACTTATATATACAGAATTATTACTTATATTATTAAAAAATTAATTATATAAATTATAACTATATAAAAAAGATTATTAAAATTAATTTTTCATTAAAAAAATCTTAATATATTCTAAGAAGACAGTTACCGCAGAAACTAGTTTAGAAAATAATAAAATTTAGACAAAGTTTTTATTTTAAATAAAAGATAAATTAAATTATATATATTAGATTTTAGAAAGTTATAATATTAAAAAGAGAATAGTTTTATAATATAATTAAATATTTTAATAAATATATTTATTAACTTTAAAATAAATATTTTTGCATGTCTAAATTATAATTTTATTATGAAAATTATTTAATAATTTAATATCTGTATTAAAAAATCTATGACTTAATAGAAGAGTTACAGAACACAGTTATTATGTAGTATGCATTTAATTTTTAAGAATTTTATTAATTTTTCTGTAGATATTTTCAGTTATCTCTCTAATTAAATATATTAATTATATTAAGCATATTATTCTAAACACTATTAATATATATAATATATATGATCTTTATTATATAGTCATATTATTAATTCTTTTAATTTCTTTTTAATTTTTATTACTTTTAACACATTACCTATTAAATAATATTATTAAACTAGAATGATATTAATATCTGATTCTTTAGATAAAATTATTAGCATTAGTGTTAGACTAATAATTAATAGTAGTTATTAAATATTATCTAATAATAATTAATTTAATAGACTTGCGCTGCTTCTATCTTGCTATATTATTATATCAATATTTATTTATATATTAATTCTATCACGCTTTGCAATTTAAATTAATATTTTTTAAGAATTAATATTTCTAGAGTTAATTTTAGACATATATTAATACTGATATAAACATTCAACATATTAAAACTAATTAATATAAACTGACTTACTCTATAGTATTATTTATAAAGCTATTAATAAATAGTTAATAAATAATAGAAAAAGAACTTACTAATTACTAGCACTGTAAAAAAAATTCTATAGTAGAAAGCTGGAATAGAGTAACTCTCTAATAATAATAATAATATTTTTATTAAGCCTCTAAAAGAAAATTTCAAAATAATAAAATCTAATAAAAATAATATTATTTTTTTAACTTATATCATTATACTAAATATTATTATTAATAATTATAGATATGAAAAATATGTTTTTTTAAGTTAAATTTAATTAAAAAAATTAAATCTATAATAAATAGTAAAATTATTTTTATTTATCTATTTTTTAATAAAAATCTTTTTATTAGCATAATTATTAAGATTTAGAAACTTTTTTATTATTTTAAAAAGCTTGATATCTTAATATAAATATTTTAATATAACTTTATTATTAATTTATAAAGAAAAGCTCTTTATAGTTATACTTTATAAATTTAATTATACTAAAAATAAAACACTTTTGTTATGATAAAGTGCAGATAATATTAATATATATTTAAAATTAAATATTTATTATAATTTTTATAAATATAATAATAGCTGTTTATTATAATAATTACTCTTTTTTTATATTTTTATATTATCTTTTATTATTTCTTAATTTCTTTTTATAATTTCAAACCCTTTTTTAATAAATATATTATGTTATATTATTATAAAATTAATATAGTTATAATTATTCTTAAATTTTTATACTATTTGCACTGCTTGTGTATTTTTATAAAAAATATAGTTTTATTTTGTTAGAGTTATTTAATATTATCTATATTTTAAATATAAAATAATTAATGCTATATCAGCAATATTTAATAAGAAATATAATTTATAAATTAATAAAATTTTATTAATAAAGAGTTTTTTTTAAAAGTTTTATATTAATTAAATAAACTATTTTTAAAATACTAAAAAATGTAACTGACTTGACTGATATTTTAAAATAATATATTAATTTTATAACTAAAATAAGATTAAAGAGTTTGTCTAAAGTTATAATATATTATTTAACATTATTAAAATAATGCTGATGTTATATGCAGTCTTTATAAATATAAAATCTATATATTGATATTAGCATTATCTCATGATAAAAAAAATAAAAAATAGATAATTAGATTCTGTTATAATGTAGTTTATAAAATTAATATATAATATTTATTTAAGAAAATCTATAATATTTTTTATAAAAATTATTAATCTAAGCTGTATTTAATTCTAATATTTATAGTAAATATTTTTTATTATAAATAAGATTTTTTTATATATCTTTTAAAAATACTTAGATTAATTTCTAATGATAAAAATATATATTATAAATAATTGCTCTTTAAATATTCTTTATTGATATAAAAAGAAAGATGATCTGTATATATAATAATAAAATAGTTATGATAGAAATAAATATACTTAAAAAATTGAAAAGTTATTTTTTATATTTTTTTCTTGTATATAAAAATTGATTATTTATTATTGTTTTAATTTAATAAAATATAATAATTTATTTTATTTTTAGTTATCTATTATTAATTATTTTTAATATATTTTTTGTTTAAATTTTTGCCATTAACTTTATATATTTATTTTTTAAAGTAGTTAGATTATTAATAAATTATTTTTATTTTAAATAAATTTATTTACTTTAAAACTTCTTTTTTTATATTTCTAAATAGTTAGTTTTATATTAAACATATTTTTTTTAACATTTATTAATTATATTTAAATAATCAGTCTTTTTACTTTATAAGATAGTAAAATTTTTTATAAAACTTTTTTTTTTATTTTTTAAATTTTTATTTTTTATTATTAAACAGCTTTAACATTAATAATACATTAATATTGTTTTTTTATTTTTATAATTTTAATAATAAAACATAAAACACATTATAAATCTTAAAATATTAATTTAAGAGACGTACCTGATAAGCTTGTAAATTAATTATATTTAAAATATAAAAAAATTAATAAACATTAATACTAGTTTTTATGCAAGTATTTTTAAATTAAGATTTTAAGTTAAAAGTAGTATTAATATTCTTTTTTTAAATTTTATTAATTTATAATATTTATTATAATAAGTTGCTTGTCTTACAATACCTTTTAATTATAAATAAATAAATTAATTTTTAAGTTATTATAGTTTTTTATAATATATTTAGATATTTAGATTTTTTTTTCTAAAAAATTATTTTTAATTTATATATAAAATTTTGATGAATAGTTATATACATATTAAAAAAAAGAAGTATTTATTAATATATTTATAATATTATTGCATATAAATTTTTATAATATAAGATAGTTTTATTTAAATTTTCTATTAAATATTAATAGAGTAATATAAGTACTGTTTAAATATTTGATTTATTTATTTTATTTATTTATTAATTTATAAATAAAATACTATTAATAATTTTATTTTAACTTTATTTATAAAATACAAGAATAATAATCAGAATTTACTGATGAAGATTAATTTATAATTTAAGATAATTTCTTTAAATAATTTATATTTTAATTTAATATTTTTATAGAACAATTCAGCTAAATCTAACGTGGTTATAATTTTAAAAATAAAAAAAATAAAAATATTTTTATAAATTTATTAATAATAACAAGAATACTATTTATTATTTTATTTTTATAAATAATTTTTAATAATTTTATAATAAAGTTCATGAATAGGTCTTTAAAGAATTAACTAGATATAAATAGAAATTTTAGTTTTTTATAAAATTTATATTTTTAAATTATAATTTTTTAATATATAAAATATTTCTATATATATTTAGTAATATTATTTTATAAATTTATTTAGTAATATTTTTATCTTAGTAACTTCTTAGTTTTAAATTATTTAAAGTATTCTGTAAAAAATTTATTATAATATAAAAATAGTAATTTTTATTTTAACTTTTTATTATTTAAAATATATAGTCTTTACTGATATTATGATTTTTTTATTTATAAATTAAGTTTTATTTTATTTATCTTTAAAAATATCTATTTTTTATTACTAAGATTTTATATCTTTAATTTACAGTTTTTTAATTCAAACTTTTAAATTTTTATTATTTTTATAGAATAGATATCTTTTATAAAATTAATTTAATTTATTATAAACTGAAGAATAAACTACTTTTAATTTAATTAATTTTAGACAGCTCAGTCAGCTGTTTCTACATTTAATTTTTTAATTTAAAAAATTTAGTATTATACAAGTACTGAGTTTAGAATAATTTTATTTTTTATTATAAAATTTAAATTAAGTTTTATTTTATAATAGCCTTTTTATATTCAAAAAGACTATATTAATAATTTATTATATTATTAATATTAATAAGTTACTCTTTAAAAACTGTTTTAAAAAATTTTAATTTTTAGAATAAATTATCTGCTAAATTTAATTTTTTATTTTAATATTTAATTATAAAATTATATAATATTAAAGATATATATTAACATGCTTATTAATTATTTATTCTAGATTATTTTATAAAGTTCTGTAGATTATAATAATTAGATATTATTTTAATTATATATTTATTATTTTTAAGATATTATTTTAAGTATTTAAAAAAATAAATTATAGTAAAAAATTTATAATGTAGTTTAGCTCTGCTAACCTTTTTAAATTAAAATATTATAGAATAATAATAATTTTTTATTTAATTAAAAAAATATTTCAGTTACACTTTTATTAAATATATTTATTATTAATTATATAAGTTTTTCTGAATTAAAATATTATAATAATAGTATATTTTAAAAAATAATAATTAAATAGTAGTACATTATTTTTTTTAAAAATTTTTTTAGAAAATTAAGTTTTTTCTTCTTTTTTATTTTTTTTAAAAAAAATTAAAGATAATATAATTTAAGAATAATTCTATATAAATTTTTAAAAAAACTTAAATATTATAATAACTGCAGAATTCTTTTTATAAAATAATGTTGATAATTTGTTGTTTATTTATAAATATATTATTTATAAAAATAATATATTTAAAAAATTTAACTTATTATTAATAAAAAAAGCATTTACTAGTTTTAATATATAATTCTATAAATTATATTTTTTTTAATACTTGCTTGATATAATTAGTATATACTTTTTAATTAGATAAAAAATAAGAATATTATTAAGATATATAATGTAGAAATAATTAAGAATATTATATAAAGTTATATAAATATAATTTTAAAAAGTACTTAAAATATTAATTAAATTAAAAAATATAACTATATATTTAAAATGCTTATATTAAATTTAAAAGACTGTTTTTTATTTATTTTTTTATAAATATAAATTTAATAATAGATATCTTAAATATTAATTTTATTAAAGTATTTAATTTCTGCAATTTAATCTAAAATTTTTAGTAGTTAATACATAAATATAATATTCTATTTTTTAGATATAAAAAATTAATATTTCTACAGAATTTTTTAATAATCTTATTCCTTTATTTTTAATATTCTTTTATATATTTTTAAAGAATCTTCAATTCTTTTTAGAAGAGAGTATAAATAAATCTAAATAATAATATTTTATTTTTTTTTAGTTTAATAAAATAATTTATAATTTTTTTTAAAAAAATAAGATTCTTGATTTAGAAGTAAAGAAAGAAGACTTATAAATAATTTTTTAATTTTTTAATATTTTTTTAATATTTAGTAATATATCATTTTCTTTTAAAAATTATAATTTTTAAGAAGCTTGATAATTATAAAAATATAACTAATATTTTAATAACGTTACAAAAAAAAACTTTATAATAATATCTTTAAATTATTATTAATAAATTTATAATAATAAATAAAGATATAAATTATAAATAATAGTTATAAAAAGAAAAATAAATATTTTTTTAATATTTAAAATTTTATTTATTATAATATAAGATTATTTGATCTGTCTTATAGTTTTTCTAATATTTTTTATTATAAAAAAAATCTATTATACTTTCTAAATAAAAAAAATTTTACTGTTAATAGCTTTAATAATAAAAATAATTAAAAATACTTTATATAAGTTATAATTTAATATAAATTTATAGTTAATAATATCTACTTCTATATAACTATTTAAATTTATATAGATTTTAATAGTGTTTTGTATAGTAATTAAAATTTAGAAATAAAAAAAACTTTTTATAAAAAAATTTTTAATTTAAGCAGTAAAAATTATTTTAATCTAGTTTTGTTTTTTAATTTTTTTAGTTAAAAAGATTATATTTTAATAAATTATTTTAAATAATAATTAGCAAGATATTCTATACTATTATATATATAGTATTGTTATAGTTTTTCTTTTTTATTAATAAATTATTAATAAATTTTATTTAGTTTAAGAAGTATTATTATTTCTGAAAGAGTGTTTATTAGATAATAAAAAAAATATTTTTATTTTAAATTTAATTATAAAAATTTTTAATAATAAGTAATAATTAATATTATTTTATTACAAGTCTTAGATAGATTTAATATATATTTTTAAATATATTAATAAAAAGTAAATAATAGTTTAGAGAAGAATGCTAATACTTATTTAAATTTAATTAATTAAGAACAATAATATTTTAGTATAGCTAAATAATTATTAAATTTTTTTTAAATCTTGATTATGTCTTTAATGTATTCTTTTTAATTTTATTATAGTATTAAATTAAAAAGTTGCTGAATTTTAAATAAATATAATAATTTATTTTCTAAAGTTTTATTATAATTTCTGAAGTTGTTAAGATATTTTTAATTTTTTTATATATTAATATTATCTCTATTAACAGATAGAATTTATAAAAATTAATATTATTAGAATTTTTGATTATTATTATTAAAAAATTTATAAAATACTTTTAAAAAAATATTTTATAGATCTTCTAGCTATTCTTGTTTTTATTATAGATTATAGTTAAAAGTAAAAATAAAAATATTTTGGAATTTAATTTTAATTTTAAAGTTTAATAAAAATAAGTTTTCTTTTTAATATTAATTTAATAATAATTTAATATTAAATTATTTAATTATATCTTATAATTTTTTCAGTGTTTATTCTAACTTTTAATATTATTTTAATTAATAAATATTATTTTCTAGCTGTTAAATAAATTTACTAAAAAATAATCTTTTCTAAAAAGAGTTAGATTTGATATTTTATATTAAAGATATTTTTAAATAGTTAAAGAAGAATTAAAATATAAAAATTTTATTTATTAAAATAGAAAGTCTGTTGATTAGATAAAAATATTTTAATAAATAAGTAGAGTATATATATTACAATAAGATATAATAAAACTAATTCTTATTTTTTATAATATTTAGAACAACAGGTCTACTTATAGACTTTAAAGTTGTGATATTATTCTTTAAGTCTATGAATCATTAATGTACATGTCCATTATTAATCAAAGAAGGACAGCTGCTTTGACCCGTGACAATAAGACTAAAATCTTTTTTAACTTTAGAATAGCTTAAAAATATTATTTTAATAAATATTAAAGACTATTAAGTCTATTTTAAAAGATTAATTAAAATATATTAAAAACAGTTAAATACTATAAATTTTATTTTTTTTAATAGCAGAAATAATAAGCAGACTTCTATTTTTTTTTATTTTTTTAAATTTTAAGATAATCAATCTCTTTTTAATAACATGATGATTGATTAAATAGATGCAGATAATTAAATTTGGTAAGTGGCTGATGGCATTGGGTGGCCGACGGTGCTGGGAATTATTTTAATAGCTAAGCAAGCTTAATCAGTAGTTTGATGTGTTTACACTGCAGGCCACACAACACTACCTGGATTCGCACCCCCCAGTAGATTCATCCTTTTCCCCTATGCTTAGTTTTCTTCATCTAGGACCACTAATACTACGTTGTTTGGGTTGTGCATAGCACAACGCTTGTTAATTATTATGGAACTAGAAGTTATCATCAAGATCACTCTCCCTTAAGTCATGATAAGACCGTCTATTCAAGTCCATTGCTGTTATCTTCCTTCATACGAGCCCATGCGTGCTACAGTGTAGCCCTGGTGGTCGCGCTGCCGCACTACATGGTCCTAACAGCTGTCCTATGTATTGAGCTGTTGGGGGGGCGTAAGGCGTGACGGCAGGTATTCAATTTCCACCCTTTTTTATACTCGATAATAAGAGTTTCTCTCTCTGGAACAATTGCGCAGGATCCTGCCTACCTAAATGTCTGGCTTGTTTTCACTTTTCACCCAATAGCTGTGTTCGGATTTCAATGGCAAGACCCACATCCACCTCAAGAGGCAAAAATAAAACCCACCTTCGACTCCCCAAGTCCCAGCTGGATGAACTTAGTAATTCTTTTAATTAACTAATATAAACATCCTGACTTCGCTCCTACTTTCATCTGTGGTCGACCGCTTTGTTGGGGTACATCATACGTGACAGGCTTTACAGCAGTCCCTCAGGGTTTTCAATTACCCCCTTGTACTTCTTTTTAGTAGCTATGTCCTTTTCAAACCTTGTCTCTGATCTTGCGTTGAGAGATTCCCGTGAAGATAGAAACTCCCAGATCTCCAATGTACGATCTCAAGCCACTGCCCGGTCATACACGAGTACGGCTGCTACAAGTGTTAGCATATCTGGCGATATTTCAAGCCAGCTTCATTCCGGCTACAGTCATCCCCTGAGCCGATCATGGCAAGCAGAGAGGCAACTGACTAAGGTCCGTAATTTTTCAAAGCTGAAAGGTTCCTCGTCACACTTAGTTGCACCAAGACACTTACTTTTCAACAGGAAATGCTTATTTACCCCATATTCATTACGGACAGCCCTGATGAAGAAACACCGATTCCGTCATTGCCCAATCAGTATAGACGAGGAGTAAATCGTTTAGTCCCTTTCCTCAAGCCCATGGTACAGAAGGGACTGCGCTCTGTTATTCTGTTCGGAGTTCCCTTACATCCCTCAGCAAAGGATGCGCTTGGGACCTCCGCGGACGATCCTGCTGGCCCTGTTATTCAAGCCATTCGTCTTCTTCGGTCAAGGTTTCCCCAGTTGTACATCGTTACAGACGTATGTCTTTGTGAGTACACATCGCATGGTCATTGTGGTATACTTCGAGAGGATGGTTCTCTTGACAATGCCCAGTCTGTCGACCGTATTTCAGATGTTGCTTTAGCCTATGCTGCTGCTGGGGCTCATTGTGTCGCGCCTTCCGATATGAATGATGGAAGAGTCCGTGCCATCAAATTGAAGTTAATTGAAGCTGGCTTAGCCCATCGTGTTCTCTTAATGTCATACAGCGCAAAGTTCAGTGGCTGTCTATATGGGCCTTTCCGCGATGCAGCAGGCTCTTGCCCTTCGTTTGGAGACCGCAAGTGCTATCAATTGCCTCCCGGTGGTCGTGGTCTTGCTCGAAGGGCGATTCAGAGGGATATAGGCGAGGGAGCAGATATCATAATGGTGAAACCTGCAAGTAGCTATTTGGATATCATCAGAGATGCGAAAGAGCTGGCACAGGATATTCCAATTGCTGCCTATCAGGTCAGTGGCGAATATGCTATGATACATGCGGGGGCCAAGGCTGGCGTTTTTGATTTGAAATCAATGGCGTTCGAAAGTACTGAAGGGATTTTAAGAGCTGGTGCTGGGATTATTGTGAGCTATTTTGTGCCGGAGTTCTTGGATTGGCTTTAAGCCTTTTGTTTATTTCCCCCTTTAATCAATACGTTTTAGATTTTCAAAATTCTCTTGTCTCAGGATAACTTATGTTTGAAAATTACCGAATACTGGGTCATTTTATTATGGTCTTCATGAAGTTATATACAAATATGGATATTAGCCGTTTGACGACTTTCGATGGTCTTGTTAAAATGTCAGTGGAAAAAAGTAAAAAAAAGAGCTAACGATGGGTAAGTAGTTTGAAGTATCGCAAGGACTCCTTTTTTCTGAACCAGCCAGATTTATCGGAAGAATGAATGCGAGGATCAAGAAACAATTAAGCGGGAGTGATGGTGTATAATTACAAGAAAGTGAAAGAACAGATCACCTAAACAAGCCTTTTGAGTTGAAACCTCAAGGTCGTGCTAAATGACTGTAATGGGTTATTACGTAGGAAATTAAATAAATTGCCCACAAGCGTCACATATAACTTGGTTTGAGACCTTGAAAACCATAAGCAACAATATCGGACTTCACCACTTCTCCCGGAGCAACATAGGCACCGCGTCGAAGACGGACTCCAGGGTAGATAGTGCAACCAGCACCAACATAACAATCTTCTTCGATTGTAACGGGGCGGCCCTGGTAGCGGCTTTGGGAACCCTTACGTTCCTGCATATTCGCGTGGGCCATTGAGGTGAGTATAGTTACCCTAGGGCCAATCCATGTATGGGCGCCAATGGTGATGGGGCAGTCATCAACAAAAAGGCAACTCTCAGATATCATGACATCCTCGCCTATGTGGACGTTGTACCCGTAGTGACATCTGAAAGGTGCTTCGACAACAGCCCCCTGGCCGATGGATCCAGTGGCTCGGGGTGATGTAACAGCAGACGGGGAATTGGCAATAGAAGGGGGAGGAACCAGTATCTCCTTAAGTAAACGATTTTGCTCCTTTGCGCTAAGCCCGGATACGGGATTGCAGGAGTTGTTAAAGCGCCATAAAGCAGCCTTGCATCGCTCTCTTTCTTCCACAAGATGAATATCAAAAGGTCGGTAAAGTTCACCACGGATCATTTTATCCTTCTCTGTCTCCTCACCAGAAACAGCGCGACCAGATAACTGGTGTTCAATACTCAATGCCATTCGTGCTTGAGCTTGTGGAGTATTTGCGTCGATACTGTTGGTATGAGCAGGTCGTTGATCGATTCCGCTCTGAAAAAGGGGTACGCTTGGTTTTGAATGAGTGTTATGAGAAAGCTCTCTAATGGGAGGAACAATCTGATAATCAGACTTGGGGTGTCCTTCGCGAGATAGTTCGTGAATAGATGGGACTTCTCGATAGTCTGATTTTGCTAAGGGGTCGGCTATATAATTTGGATGACTGGCGCTAGGCCAGGTTCGTTTTGACCATGATCCACGACTGGACCCTACTCCTGTTGGACTTGTATTGAATTGGGTAGTTGAACGGTTGTCGTCTTCCACAACTATTGGCCGGATTTTGCTGGGCTCGAGCTGATCTGTTATACTTTGTGGACGATCATGTGGGGTTATATCGTGTACATATTGACTACCAATATCTGGGTAGCCTTCCTTTGATTGTAAGGGGACTGGTGTCTTTGCACTTGATGGCTTCTGCCATGTGCTTCGAGATGAATATCCTTCACAGAGGAAACCTCCTCTAATACAATTATTGCCTATAGTGAATGTCAGAATGTTGCATTGACGTATTACAGGAGTGAAAAGAATATCAGAGCAAGACTCACATGCTGGATGTTGTTCATCACATTTTTTCTTTCTTCTTCTGCAGGTCATACAGCCAGTTTTGGTCCGGTTGCTAAATACACGCTTCCTCTTAGGGGCAACTTGCACTGCGGCCTGAGGTCGTTCTTGGGAGAAAGCTGATAGTGTAGAAGGCTGTTCATTCGGAACGTGTCCTTCGATTGGACGGTTAACAGTGCCCCAATTCTTTTGGGGGAGGTCAGGTCCGTGCGCTTCACGCTGGAGTGCTTCTGCTAATTGAGCATCTGATGGATCAATCTGCTGTGCACGTTGAGCTTGATTAATTAGCTGGGCATCATATTCCGGCCAGGCATTCGTCGAAGATGCGCGGGAATCTTCGCCCTCATCTAATCGGGTGTGAATTTGTGCGGATGTATTTTTAGATTCGGTGTCGCCTTGGGATCCCACGATGCCATTAGAGGTGGATAGCTGTGCAGGATGCTCTACCGTATCATCCGGGGGTTGTCCTGGGCTCCTGAGGTCTCTGTAAGATAAATGGGAATTCTCCTCTTGCTCGTTGGACTCAGATCTCTTTCTTTTGGTTCTGTTTGACGTAGATGGAGCGCACACGGATGTTGACCGCTGGGATAGTTGATCTTCTTGATCGTTCCCGTTGTTTCCGTTCTCTCGTGTCCGGTCTTCTGACCGAGAAGTTAATTCATGAACGCCCCGTGACCAAATCTCGGTAGGTTCCCTATGGTCTCCGTTGCTAGATGCGCCACTCGGTGCTGGAACTGGAGCTATTGCTCCAGTTAACAAGGAATCTCTGCCATTCACTGCAGTAAATCGTGAAGGGCTATGATCGATTTTGGAATCTTTCTCGGAATCGTGGTCATTCATCACTGAAGTAGCAGCGATAGCCGTCATAATAGTATGTCTGAAGCAAGTGTGGCTGTCACTCCTTTATCCTTAAAATCCAAAAGTAACAAGATATGTATTTGTTGCAAAATGAGCTTTGGTCCTGAACGCTAGGTAGCTGAAATATGGCTGACGGGTTCGTGGTTCCTGTTCACCGGCGTATTGATTTCCAACTGCTTGTATATTGTCCTTCATTTAAGACTATACAAGGGCAAACGCAAGACCAAGCAAATTCCTAAGACTTTGCACAGTACGTATGCGGAGGATGTGGACATATATAAGAGTAGAGAGTCGTCAAATAGCAGTGTCGCAAATGCCCATGAGAGGAAACAAGTATGACAGACAATATGAGTGGAAGTGTCTAGGCACAGCAATAACAAGTAATGGATCAATTCTTTTGTAAAACTAACCCAAAGGCCCTGCACCAGGTGAAGTCAAGGCGCGACGCAGAGCGATATATTAGTCGGCCGGACAAGAGATCGTAAAGCTGAAAAGCGAAGCCTCAGCGAACGAAATAGCGAATTGCAGAATGCCAGATGATTTAGAGTGTAATGGGTCCAGCGCGGCGATAGAAATATGGTGTTGCGACGCGCTCACCTGTTTAAGAGAGTGGAGTGGGGAGGAGCTGAAGAAACAAGGCTATATATTGTACCCCAGAACGTATTAAGTCTTACCCTCGCTAGTAAGTGCAATAGTGGTTAAGGATGGTGAAGAAGTTGAATTATTAGCTTCAGCGGCACGTCTCAAATCCAGCAGAAAAGAGACTCAAAGCCAAGTTCACAGGACTTGGAGCCAGAGAAGGGGGAAGAGAAAGGGGCTTATGAGTGAGGAGGGGGATGAGAATGGTTGTACTGGGAGTGGAGGGAGGAAGGATAAGCGATAGCAGTAATTCAGCGAGTAGTATGACAGTACGAGAATATTAATATGGCTTTTTACCGCCTGCAGATGGCACTGAATGAGAGACTACGGCCTAGACGCTTAGGAGGAAGCCCAATAGCGATTAGCACAGGGCCCCCCGCCCACCTTATAACAGGATTTGGAGGGAGAAAATAAAGAAAAGGAAATAAAAATAAATGAAAACGAGGAAAAAAAGAAACGAGAGGGTGGGAGTGACGGACAGACTTGAGTTTTGACCAGGGGGAGAGGAGTCCAAATGTGCTAGGGAGGTACTTCAACCAAGCAAGATGGACTTCTGCGGCTGCCAGCTGGCTGGCGAGAGTTGAAGTTGGCGCGCAATCGGCTCTGACCGCGCGGAGCAAATGATTGGCTACACCATTTGGAGAGTCGCTGTTGGTTGGTTGAGATTGTGCTAGGAGGCACATAAGTCAGAGTGATGGCGCGCTCAGGCGACACGCCACCTCGAAATGGAGGGTCAGACGCTTTTTCCTCCCGTCGTCGTTCTCTCTATCCGCGAGGGAAGCGCGGCACATCGGCCGCGAGAGGAGTGTAGGGTGGGTCAAAACGAGGTGCAATACTGGGTACTGGGGGCGAGCTTAGTCGCTTACTGGGCCCTCCCCATCCTTTCCTCCCTTTTCTCGTCAAGTTATTCGCCATTGGCGCCAGGAGTGCTGAACGCGGTTACGGCATATCACACATCCAACATTGAAGGAAAATAAAACTAAGGAATTATTATTAGCAATAATTAGAAAAAAAAATAAAGATAAAAATAAATAAACAAACAATCTTTTGGGCTAGTTAGATGGGATAATTAACCAAATGATGGCCAAAATTTGAGCTCCGGGAATAGTTACTCAATGCCATTCATGACTTTGATGATCATGCTGTTTGCTCGACCTATTTTCTTTCTACTCTGTATTTACTACATTTAGATAGTACGACGGTAGTAGGTACTCGCTAAATGTTGGTCGGTATCTTGAGTGTACACAGTAATCCTAGGCTCTCAGAGTAATAAATATGACATGGTAGTAATTCGGAAATTTAGATATTACTACCCTGCACTATCTTTCAACGAGACCATCATCATTTCTCGGTCCATGGGATGCTGTGATATACTACCTAGGTACTGGCAGTGGTAGGTAGTTGCCTTATTGCAGTCGAGGGATGTTGCTGACTAATATATCTTGTCTGGAGATACATCATACCGGTCCGATGATTGAGAGACGCCAACAACTTGGACTGAGAGAATCATTCTCACCGCCAGTACTGCATACCTAGGTACATAGTCGGCTCCATTCTTGGAATATTTCTGTCCCAAACACGGCACTGCCTACGCCTCAAGTCACAAGTTCACAGCTACAATAACCCCCCACTTTTCCCTACCGAACTTTCGGTGCAACCTTCAAACAGCCTTTGCTCTCAGGAGCTTACTAGTTCCTTGCCTCCGGCAAACCCCTCCAAGGGAGTCTTTACCCCACCAAACATTCATCCTTCTTGGTATATGCCATATGCCATAAGTATCCGCATCTTCCTTTCGATATCAGCGGATACGCACCTTCTCCCCGTCAATCAAAGCGCCACTTGAGGTATAAGTGCAACTGATTATATTGTCGGCTTCTGGACCGGGATGTCTGTTTCGATACCCGAGTTGGACAGCACTGTCCGCGCCTTCTATGAAGGTAAAGGAGACTTGGTAGGTTAATTCGAAAATTTGGAACCCTTAACTCGAGTCACTGTACTGACTTCATTGGTTAAATGTTACAGCAAAAACAAGCCCAGCAGACTCTAACAGAAGTGAGATTACCTTCACGTCCAACATTTTAATGAAGGGAACTAATCTGACCCGCTTTTTCTTTAGTTCAAGCAAAACCCAGATGCCTGGTTAATTGTAGGCAATATACTTCAAGAGTCCTCATATCCTCAAACAAAATGTGCGATAATTTCCGTCTTCACCATCTGATACACTGCTAACTGTGGTAGATCTTGCACTCCAAGTTCTCGACGATGTAATTATGACAAGATGGAAAGTTTTGCCCCGAGAGCAATGCCTAGGTAAATATGTTCTAGTACCCATGTCTGGCTCCATCTGACTTTCTTTAGGGATTCGGAATTTCATCGTTAATTTTATCATTGAGAACTCCAAATCTGAAGAAAAGTTGAAGAGCGAACGGGCTTTCCTGAACAAGCTGAACCTGGTTCTTGTTTCAATCTTAAAACAGGAATGGCCGCATAACTGGCCCACATTCATCAATGAAATAATTTCATCTTGTCACACAAGTCTTTCTATCTGTGAAAACAACATGGCGATCCTTCGACTGTTATCTGAAGAAGTATTTGACTTCTCTCAGGACCAAATGACTTCAGTGAAAGCACGGAATCTGAAGACCTCCATGACCCAAGAATTCTCATCTATCTTCCAGCTATGCTCTGAGGTGCTCAACACTGCGAACCAACCGAGCCTAGTCAAAGCCACCTTACTGACACTCCTTCGGTTTTTGAATTGGATTCCACTGGGGTATATCTTTGAAACCCCTATTATAAACACGCTTCTGACTCGGTTTCTTGACGTTCCTGAGTTTCGTAATGTGACTCTCAAATGTCTCACGGAGATTGGCGGCCTTCAAATTGGGAATCCTTATAATTATGACGAGAGGCTTGTCCACATGTTCACGGAAACCCTGACTATAGTTTCGAAAATTATTCCATTATCAATGGATCTAAAGCAGACCTATGCCAAAAGCAACTCAAGGGACCAAGAGTTCGTACTTAATTTGGCATTATTTCTTTCGAGCTTCTTCAGCGCTCATCTCAATGTAAGTTGTTTGGAGATTGAAGTTGATTGACGTAGTACTGACGCCTTGGTATTTAACCCCTTAGCTGGTTGAAAAGTTGCCGAATCGTGACTACCTTACCCACGCGCACTTTTACCTTATTCGGATCAGTCAAATCGATGATAGAGAAGTCTTCAAAATCTGCCTGGAGTATTGGACGAGACTTGTGCAAGAGCTCTATGAAGAGATGCAGCAGCTTCCAATTACGGACATAAACCCCTTGGTGAGCATGGGTGTAAGTGGCCTATCCAACGGAGGTGCACCACATCCAAGCACCTTGGCCAATTACCCTCTCCGCAAACACAAATATGAGGAAGTTCTATCCAGCCTACGCACCGTTATGATAGAGAAAATGGTCCGACCAGAAGAAGTCTTAATTGTGGAAAACGATGAAGGTGAGATTGTTCGCGAGTTTGTCAAGGAAAGTGACACTATTCAGCTGTATAAGACGATCCGAGAGTGTCTGGTCTACCTCACACACTTAGATGTGGTCGATACAGAGAATATAATGATTGAGAAGCTGGCAAAACAAGTTGATGGAACTGAGTGGTCCTGGGCCAATTGTAACACGCTCTGTTGGGCAATTGGATCTATTTCAGGAGCCATGAATGAAGAGACCGAAAAGCGCTTCCTTGTCACTGTTATTAAGGACCTACTTGGCCTAACAGAGATGAAGCGTGGAAAAGATAATAAAGCTGTTGTGGCTAGTAATATCATGTACATTGTGGGGCAATATCCACGTTTCTTGAAGGCGCATTGGAAATTTTTGAAGACAGTGGTCAACAAGCTTTTTGAGTTCATGCATGAGACTCATGAAGGTTAGTTACCCAAGTGCTACTTACTAGGAGGTATTTGTGATTAACCCAGCCTAGGTGTCCAGGACATGGCATGCGATACCTTCATAAAAATCGCCAACAAATGCAGGCGGCACTTTGTTGCTTTGCAGCCGGGAGAAAATGAGCCCTTCATCGAAGAAATTGTCCGTAACATGCGGAAAATTACCTGTGACCTTTCCCCGCAACAGGTCCACACATTCTATGAGGCCTGCGGCTACATGATCTCAGCCCAAGGTCAAAAGAGCCTCCAGGATCGGCTAATTGAAAACTTAATGTCATTGCCTAACTCAGCCTGGGATGCCATAATTGCCCAAGCTAACCAGGATCCGTCAGTCCTCCAAGACGGAGAAACAATAAAGATCATTGGGAATATCATGAAGACCAACGTTGCCGCATGCTCATCCATTGGGACTTACTTTTACTCTCAACTCGGGCGTATCTACCACGACATGCTAAATATGTTTAGAGCATCTAGCCAGCTTATTAGCGACGCTGTTGCGCATGATGGTAATTTCCCATGGAGTCTCAATTTTTTTGGCGTCATTTAACAATCACTTTCTCTGTTTCCCTCCCGGCCGATTGCTCCTGAAATTCAAGAATGCTTTCTGACTGGTCGTTTTTTAGGGAACATTGCGACGAAGACGCCGAAAGTCAGAGGGCTTCGAACGATTAAGAAGGAGATTCTTAAGCTCATCGATACATACGTGCAGAAAGCAGACGATTTGGAGATGGTCAACGCAAACATGGTCCCACCGCTCCTTGAAGCGGTACTTGTGGATTATAACCGAAATGTTCCAGACGCTCGCGAGGCAGAGGTCTTGAATGTTATGACCACAGTGATTCAAAAGTTGCATGTATGTCAGCCCCATTGACCGCCGTGGCTACTAATACTAGGCTTTTTAACCTCAAATGTGGCTGATTATTTCCATTTAGAATCTAATGGAAGATAAAGTACCATTGATTATGGAGAGTGTCTTTGAGTGCACTTTAGAAATGATCAATAAGGACTTCCATGAATATCCAGAGCATCGTATTCAATTTTTCAAATTACTGCAAGCGATCAACCTTTACTGCTTTCCGGCTCTGCTTAAACTTGACGCTACCCAGTTCAAGTTTGTCATCGACTCCTGCATGTGGGCCAGTAAGCATGATAACCGAGAAGTTGAGAATACTGGCCTCACAATGTGTCTTGAACTCATGAACAATATGGCCGAGACTAATGTGCAAACATCAAATATCTTTTTCCGTCAATTCTACATCCCCATTTTACAGGACGTGTTTTTTGTCCTCACCGATAGTGACCACAAAGCTGGTATGTACTTCCCGTCGCAGTCTGGGAAATTTATTAATTGTTATATAGGATTCAAATCGCAGGCTATGCTACTGTCCCGGATGTTCTACTTTATTGAGTCTGGGAAGGTTCAAGACCCTATTTACTCCCCCGATCAAGCACCACTGGGAACCTCCAACAAGGAATTTCTACAGGAATATGTTGCAAATCTTTTACAGAATGCTTTCAAGAACCTTCAGGAGTAAGCGTCATACCCTCCCTTTCCGAAGATGTATTTGATGCCCTAACTTCTTAACAGAATTCAAATCAAACAATTCGTGGTCGGGCTCTTTACCTTCAACGACGACTTCAATAAGTTTAAAACACATTTGCGGGATTTCCTAATTTCCTTGAAAGAATTTGCGGGTGATAACGCGGAACTTTATGCTGAAGAGCGGGAGCAGGCGTTAAAGGATGCTAAGACAGCGGAGCGTGACCGCGCGATGAGAGTTGGTGGCCTACTTAAACCATCAGAAATGGAACATGAGGACGAGCTATGACTCGATCAAGAGTTTCGATCTGAGACTGAACCCTTTCCATCTGTAAAGATCATGGAGAGTTCGCGGGGTTGCGATTATCTTTCAGGTAAAGATTGGCTTGACGGCTAGTCCTTTTATAGAATTTAAACGGAGGGACCTGGCCTCTACCTACCTGTTTCAGGATGCACTTTTGTCCATCAGCGATGTCATGCAACCAATACCTGCCGGTGTGTCACTGGGGTCTAAGTCGGGTATGGGGTCAATATTTTGATCTTTTTGCCGATTCCCATTTCTAGGTCTAATACTTATTACCTGTTTGGCATGCATGAGCACATTGCCAATTGGGATGCCATTTTCTCTGCGCTCTATGTGTCTTGAAGGTTCCCTGGCAGAAAAAAATTGGAGAGTAACTGTATTTATTTAATCATAGGATAGAAAATACGAAAACAGAACAACATATTGCGAAGAGTAGCCAGCAGCAGTTAAAAGTCAGGGACGTGCAAATTTACAGGGACTGCCTACTACTTAGGTATTGTCTAGTAGTGTCAATAATAGCCAAGGTATAGTTAGTTAAATGTAGTATATTAGCAGCCTTTGGAATTTAGAGAGGATCCTCAGGATCTTACTACTGGTAATATTGATATCACTCTTACGAATAAACTGCACACCTAGAAGGTATGAACCCTTGGGGAAAGCTAAATAAATTTATTTATTCATCTTTCGCGGGCGGTGAAGAGATTCCGCACACCCATTCCATTACTACCACTACTGCTACTGAACCAGATTCTCCATTACCGATATTACCTGCAAAACCTCATCTGTTATTTAGATTTTCAACCTTACGAGCAATTTCCACTGAATCAATTTAGAAACCAACATCATCAGACACGCCGCCTCCATATTTTGTATTTCCCATATATACAGTTATGTCTCATAATCGACAGGTAATGCCTCAAGCTTCCACGTCCAGCTCCCGAGTCTCGTCCGTCACTCGGGTGAACGACGTATCCAGCGTTGGCTTGTCCGGAACCCTTAGATTGAGAGCCGAAGATGATATGCCTAGTAGCCGTGATGAAACACCGGCACGCCGCATTAGATGGAGTGAAGATGTCATAGACAATGAAGGAATGGGCAAGAAGAGCTCGAAAGGTGGGTTGGTCGCCGGCTGCATATCGGAAATCAAGATTCTTGATTACTCAAGGCTAAGATAGTTGCTGATCATTAAGTATTTTAGTATGCTGCATCTACCATAAAGCCAGACCGGTTGGAGAAAGCAGTTCGGAATCAGAATCCTCCGACTCAGAGTCATCCGACTCGGATAGCGATGGTGGGCTTGGAAGTGGAAGTAGCAGAAGGCGTTGTCAGCACCCTCGTTGTCAGCACCCTCGTCATCAGGATGAAGGCCATTCTCCCGAGCGTTCCCAAGAATCAACGGAAAGAGGACGTGCGACATGCTCCCGAAGCCACAGTAACACAAAAAACAAGCGAAGAAAACCTAGCCCCAATGCGTACGAGAAAATGCCAAAAAACACCAAGGAGTGAGTCCAAGTCGTGGCTATGAAGGTACACTTGAGATTTCGAACACCAATGAACTCCACTCAGCCTGTCACTTAACCGGAGATTTGACTATACATCATCACGGAGCATGACCCCCCATTAACCCTGTTTTCCTACCACCGCCTATAGCAAAGCTACAACGACGAGAGGCAAGTGCATGGACGCCCTCACCCTAAACATACAGGGGTGACGCGATACCTCGAGGTCTTGCGCGTGGATTCTATGGAAACCAGCGGTCGTACTCGAGCACCATGCGGGACAATCAACTCATGTAGGACTCCACAACTCGTTTTCGTCGATTTCCCCGTGGTATGAACAGATTTTTAGGGTTCACCCTATAGTTTCCACAGTGATTCAACAGAGACAGTGTGTAAAATTATAAAAGACTCTGCTGATAAGATATTAGTCGTAGTTAATCCTATACCATCATACTCCTCCGTCTAGCCGCCGCTCTCTTTCCTCGTGTACTTTGCCTTGCATTTATAGCCATGATGTCACCATACTCCTTCTGTAAACTCTTCTCCACATCTTGATTGTTCCTCATAGGGTGTGGATGTACCTCGGATATCGAGCTCGAGCTCAGTGGGTGGTTCCCATGCGAAGCGTTGTATTCAAGTTCGACATCTAACGTGCTTATGTCCAACCCGGATGCAATGCTTTTCTCGGAAGACTTGGTATTGGAAGAATGACGTCGAGTATGCCTAATCGCTACCTGGTCAAAATTCGTAGAAAAATCCGACCCATTAGTGGCGGCCGCCTGCACTTTGTCATTGGCTGTGTTCTTTAATCGCCGCATGTCCCCGGCCGACTGGTCAGTTTGCTCTTCTTCATCCCCATCAGCACTAGGTCCTGGGCATGGCGATCGGGGTTTTAGGAGATCTTGTATATAGGTGCTTTCATCCAGTTGACCAAGCATTCCCGCTGGCGAAGTTTTACGTTTTCTCTGCGAGATCATGTTCATCTGGCCCAAGTCTCTCTCTTGGTCCGTGATATTTGAACTTTGAGCTTGTTTTTCACAAACTTCGCTACCTTTGCTTTCATCCCAATCCTGGGTTGCGTCTGATTGCAATGGCTGTGAGCTGGATTTTCTTGGCTTATCACTCCCTACAGCCGCCACTAACTCATTCGTTGACCGTCTCATCTTGTCTCTTAAGTTAGGTTCAGCGTAGCTAATAACAGCTCTCTGCCGGCGTGAAGGTCGGGTGGGAACGCTCGGGGCTTCGTCCCTGGTATCATGGAATGATGGATAGTCCTTCTTTGACACGACATTCTTTGCAGCAAAATGATCTCTAGTTTTCGCAGCTTTTCCATGGTTAAACAAAGCAATGTCTGGCTTCACTGGTGAAGAATTTTTCCCATGAGATACGTCGCCCTTGGCCTGCATTGGAAAAACGTTCTCTCTTGCATCACCTGCTGCAGTAGTCTCATATTGATCATATATAGCCGCGTTTCGTGGCTTTGCTGGGGAAATGACATTGACATTTATGTTCTCTGTTTTTGATTTCAGTATTAGTTCTCAAATCTGGAAGGGCGAAGGGCTTGAGGTTTACATACTTGGTTCAAGGGCTTTGCGCCTAGGTGGTTCTTGACTTGAAGATATCCGAGACTGCGGTTTCCTTTTAGCCGGGGAGTGATCGACTTGTGATGATAAGGCTAAGGGTGAGTGAACAGGCCGGCTAAATTCGAAACCGTCATCCTCGGTAGGGACTGTGTTAAAGCTCTCCTCATCTTCTGCTGAGAATTTGCGTTTTGCTCCACATTTTTGTGCGACCTCGGAGCCCGAGGTTGATTCTGATTCCGGACTATACCGCGCTTTATCCGTTTGGATCGAGTCTATCTTCTTTTTTCTCCGTGTCTCAAGGGCGGGAGGCAGAGAATGTTCACGTTCTGTCTCATCACATAATGTTTTTATATCCGCAAGGTCGGCTAGTTGTTTTGGAGAGAATCTGTCATTTTCAGGGCTCAAGTTTGGAGATAAAGTGTTGTCTTCCAATCCAAATGAACTTGGAAGATTAGTTTCTTCGTTCGAAAGCTGTTGTAGTTCTTGTGGTCTAAGGCATCATGTTTAGCTTGAAAGCCCGTTGGCTTCAAGTTGAGCAGGTGTACTTACTCCAAAGTGCGCCTTGGATAGTATTTGTCCTCTAGAATGACTGGGAGTCTTCCGTCTGCCTCAAATCCAACGCTCGAGTCAGAGCATGCACCTTTGTTCCTCATGCTTGATTCTGATAACCTTGACGGTTTCTGGGATGCTGGTTCTGAATTTTCATGGCATGCTTTGGAGAATTGGCGCGGTAGACTTCCCAACTCCACCACTAAATTGCTCAGCTCCAACAACTTGCTGTCTAGCTTTGCCTTAACGTCATAAACTCCATCTTGGAGCGCCTTCGCGGCGGCTAATCTCTCCAATTCTTGAGTAAGTGTTATCACCTGTTCACGGAGCGAGACATTTTCTGAAAGAAGATGTGAGACCTCAGACTCGAGACTGCGAATTCGAAGGGATTGTATTGAGTTTACTCGGGCGATTTCACGATTTTGTCGCACAAATCGCCTTTTTACTGAAAAGCAAGACTAGGGATTAGCATAGCGCAGTATGTTTACAAAAGGAATAACTAGGGTTTAATACGTACATATTTCAATGGACTCAGTTGATGCCGTTGATTCATTCAAGCGAGCCATCCTGCGGACGGTTGGGAGAAGACCTACTCCTTCTCCGCTATTTCTTATGAGAAAGTCGAGGGGGAGAACAAATCTTCCCGAAATAAAGATAAAAAGTTCTATCTGCAGCTAAACGCAGCCGCAGGCGTGGAAACGACGAGCGTAGAGCGACTTTTCCGGAGAAGCAAAGTCTTGTAAACAAAGCAAGTCGTAGAGGGTTGGAAGTTCCAAAGGTTCGAAGACTATGTTGATAATTGTCCATTTTAGGACTAGTGCATGCGCTTCGGCACGCTTTCGTTGTTTAGGGAAGAGCGGGCAGTCGGCAAACGCGACCTGGGCCACCGCCTACTTGATAACGAACAAAATGATGGATTCAACCGCATGAGGTAGAAGAAGAAGAAGTAGTCAGGGCTTTGTCTCAACACCCCACTGCTTTAGTATATTTCTTGATAAAGACTCAAATGGACTCTTATTCATTTCAATATCTTTTAAGAGAGCCCCTCACCTAACTCACCCTCAACTGATTGATCGTGCAACCATGGCGTTCACATCCCGTTCTACCTCCATGCTACCTCCAGGGTCGACGACCGCCCTTCGCCAGCAGAGTAATATTGTTTCTCAACAGCAATCTTCAGCTTTAGCAGCCCGTATTGCGTCGAAGAAGGCCGAGTTGGATAACCTTCACCAACTTCGTGACATGAGCAACGCACTTGCAATGCAGATGGAGAGTTTACAAGCAAAACTTCAGACACTTAAGGATGGCACGGAAGGTAAGCCGGCATTACCATAATTTCACCTTATAGATGCCCTGTTTGCTAAAGTATTGCTGTTGTTGAACCTAGCTGTGGCTTGCGTCCTTGCAAATTGGGACAACGTGCTGAGAGCGATCACCATGGCTTCCAGTATGTTTCGATCTCCTGTTTTAGCTTATAGCTTTCCTTTACTAATGTGTGGACCTGCATTTTAGCCAAACTTGCAAATTTGAAAGGGATAGCAGATCAAGGTGCAAGTCCTGAGAGTCAAGAGGATGTATTGCCCCGTTCATCTCTACCTTCAACATTAGTTCGGATTCCCGCAGCTCGACAAGAAAAGCTTGACCAACCGTGAATTTCAATGTTAAATCCTGAATTTCCCCTTGAGGGTATGATACAAGTGAAAGAGCATGTCTGGGTGATATCTCCAGGTGTTGGCCCTCATAAATTATCTTCACCCAACTTCTGTCCATTGATAAAGGGCAGATGATGACATTTCAAGATTAAGGTTCATCTGGTTACTTACGCTAGTGATTCAGTTGACTTGCAACTTGATTACATTTTTTGGGAGGGTTCAGTTCTGTGTTTGTCATTGCGCTGTGTAATGCAATGGCAATAATGGGCTAACGCCACCTTTTACTCACAACTCTATTTATTGTGAAAGACTGAAACTGATATTTTTCACCTGAGTTGTTCAAGTCATTCGTGGGAGTGGGAGGGGTATGTCAACCCTTGTTGAGTGAGAAAGCATAGAATTAGATCTGGTTGAAAGACAGGCCTAGTATGTTGGTAATAGTACTCTAGGTAATGCCGATGACCTCAGCTAGAAAAGGGTGTATTCTTTTGCATGCATATATCTTGTTGATTTGTAGTGTTGTAGGGGCCATGGACTATACGAGGGGCGTTTGATTGGGGGGGGGGGGGGGGGGGGGGGGGGGGGGGGGGGGGGGGGGGGGGGGGGGGGGGGGGGGGGGGGGGGGGGGGGGGGGGGGGGGGGGGGGGGGGGGGGGGGGGGGGGGGGGGGGGGGGGGGGGG